>CM028378.1:67369461-67796899 GCA_013146195.2 Codonopsis lanceolata
ACTTTTCTCTCTCTTAAAAGTAAAAGTAAAACCCCAAAATTGCTTCTTTCTCTTTCTACGAATCCGTCATCGCCATTGATCTCTCCGACTCCTCTCGATTTAGCCATCGTCTATATATCTGTCTTGTCAAATCATGCCATCGTCGATTTCTTTCTTTCTCGGTTAGTCTCCCTTCCTCTCTCTCTCACACTTTCAGACCTCGCTTTCAGGATCAAACCAACTGCTTCTAGCGTGAATAGTATCTTCATTTTCGAGAAAGATGCAGGTTGCTTTGCATATGTAATAGAAAGATATGGGTTGTTAGATCTCGGTTGCTTTGCTGCTTGCCCGTTGCTAGAATGTTGAGTATTTATGCTTCCCAAGGTTACTAGAATACAGTTTATATGTTTTCAATTTTCAATACAAAGTGTTAGTTATATTATGTTGTTCCTGGATTGATTCTACCAAGCATTAGTTATTAAGATAAATGTTTGTGCTTGGTTATTGGTTAATCATTTCTTGTTTGGTCAAACATCTCTTTTGGGCGGATTAGTCGCCCATATAACAAGGTGGGTTGGGTTGGTGTGGGTCCCGATACAATAATAAAGCTAGAAGGGGGGTTGAATAGCTTATTGTACACTTAAAAACTTTTAGTAAATACTTTGAAAGGTACTTGCAATCTATTGAAAGAATTGAAGTAGCGGAAGACCTTGAGTAGTTGTTCCAAGTGCTGTAGATAAGCTACTTAGGTAGACCTTTTTACAAGTTACTAAAGTTCTGGCGTAAATGGATAATGATAATCAAAGTACTTAACCGGTTCAAATAACGGACAAACAATAAGGAATAACACAAGTATTTTGGGATGGTTCACACTATAATGAGTGCGTCCACCACCAAGGCCGATCAACCTTGGATTTAAATTGTGTACTATGTTTTCCACTAGATCAATTACAAAGAATATCCTAATGGATCATGTACAAAATATTGACTTGTGTTTGGGGTTATGGAATTAAATATACGTATATTTAATTCGATGCGGAAAATATAGTTTATGAAAGTAAACAACAAGAAGATAAAACAATAAGTGTTGATGAGCGACTTCTTGTTGTTGGCGAAGACTTCTAGATACGTAGAGGATCTCTTGATTGCAGAGTTGAAAGACTTGGAGTTTATGAAGTTTGAGCAATCCTTTAAGTGTTCGATTGAGTACATGCAGTTGCTTTTCTCAGGTCTTTAATGGTAGTATTGCCGAGGTGCACTTCAAAGATCCGTTGGAGAGACGAATACTTCAACAACTCTTTTCAACAATGCATTAAATCGTGGGGCTGTCGATGAGGATTTTCGTCTTACGAGATATCTAGAAGCGGGGAATGATTTACGAGATCTTCAAAAGGTGGGCGATATAGGTGTCGGATCGAGAGTTGTTGCGAGAAAGTAGGAGACGATCCGCTTTCACCGCTTTCACTATTCGGGGCGAAAAGTCTTCACTTTTCGGAAGAAGTTGCTTTCGGCTTGATATGTCAGGGGAATGTCTTGGATTAATTCAAATAATGATTAGGATAAGTTTGAATTAATCCAATGAGTCATGCTAGATATGACACGTCATAGAAGATCGGTGGACACGAGGTCTACCGTTTGTGGGCTTTAAGCGAGGTCTTCAGATAAAGCTTGATGGAGGTCTTCGTGAACTTTGTAAGTCCTACAAAAACTATACAAGGCAAAGTTCTATACACGTTGCCACGCTAATCGTCATAGCCGATTAGCCACTAAAGTATAAAACTAGATATAATGAAGCGAGCAGATATAAATCTAACATAAGAATCAAGCAAAGGTAGCGGGTTGGTAGCCAGTTGAGGTCAATGACTCAGCTGGCTGCGCCCGCGCCCCGTAGCCACCGGATAGGGAGTAACGCTTGCACGATGCGGGGATGCGGGAACACGCTTTCCATTCCACCCTCCTTGTTTTAGGGGAGGGCGAAATTAAAAATACGAAAAAAGTCTTTGTCTAAATAGCGCGTGAATATGCGCCTCGGTGACTTGGTGAATTTTTGGTCAATATGGGAGCTTTGTGTTTTTCGTATCAAGTTATCCATTTTTTAGGGGATACCGGGATGCGAGGAATACATCATCCTTTCATTCGTTCTTTCCATTTCTTTAGGGAGAAGCGGAGAAAGTGCGAGGATGTTGCGAGGCCCCATTATGGATTTAAAATACATATGGCCTGGATCACTGAGTGCTTTGGGTTTTCTATATCAAGTTATCCCTTTTTTTAGGGGATACCGAGGATATAGGAATACATCACCCTTTCATTCTCATTCTCCCTTTTTTAGGGGAGAACGGAAAAGTGCAAGAAAGGAGTGTTGCGATGCCCCACTGGATCCAAAATATTTTATAGAGTCGCCATCTTTATTTTAAGGAAGAAATAAAGAAAAACCAAAAAAGAAAAACCAGAGATTGCAAAAACGGGTTCGGAGGCTAAGTTAGAGTTGGGAAGGTGCTAGGCACCCAACTCGCCCTGGTTCGATCTCAAGCGGTTTTTGGCTAAAGTATGCTTTTTGTTATATTTATCTAGCGAATAAATAAAGCATTAAAAGACAGGAAATAAAAACAAATACATCCATGGCTACATTATTTACGGACTTGCAGCCATCTCCTTACAATAGTTACAGATACATTTAAAAATATTTGGCCATAATAACGACTCTTTTTAATACTATTTCCTAACTAAATCCGGGCAGCACAACGACTTATATTTTTACATTGGGCTGGATTGAAAATAACTTTTCATAAATAAATGCTCTTAAAGGCTTTACCTTTTAGAGCGTGGTGTGCTCGCTCTGTCCTTCAGAGAGAGGGAGTCTTTTTTATGCTACTGCTGTTGTGTTTTGGGCAGAGTAACGGCTTGTTTCTAGTGGTTTTGGCCTTTTTACTCGGGCAGAGCAACTGTTCTTTTCGAGGGTTTTGGACCGGGAAAATAGGGTGGATACCTAACTAGAGGGCTAGGGATCACTTTGAACGGTTGGATTTAGGTTTGGCGGAGTTTTGGCAAAGCTTCGAGGCTTTTTAGGAGGAACTCACTATCACTCTTGCTCTATTTTCTCTCAGCGTAACGAGGACACGGAGAGTTTGTGATCACTGATCAGTGTGTCGAAGGCGGACCCCAAGCTCCCTATTTATAGGCTGGAGGAGGGACTCATCGGGGATTACAAATTCTCTCAGTGGGCTTAAATTCCTTGTACACCGCGCATCACAAGGCACCTGCACAATCGTTAACTAGGACGATCTTTTAACCACAGCCACAATAACTTTTTTAGCACCTTGGGCGCCGCGCCAAGGCCCCTTTATGGCAGCGCCAAGGTACTATTCCAAGTTCCAATTTTGGCGCTTTAGCCCCTGTATTTTACTGTTTCGCGCATCCTGTTTTGCCTTTTGCATTTTTAAATCCTGTAACTTGACATTTGTTACGTTTTAACAGGTCTTGATATCACATGCCAGAGTTACATACCAGGGGTACGAAATTGGGGTGTCTATAGGTGCCCTCCATATTTTCCTTCGTGAATTTCCCCCAAAATGCCCTCAGTCATCTCTGGTCATACACACCTGAGCAAAGGTCTAGTATACGACGGTCGGTAAAGTATTTTATCCAGAATAACATAACCTAAGCAAGCCCGCTTCGAATAGTTCGAAGCTTCCGACTTGTCCTCGGGCAAGGTTCCTCTTGCTCGATGTAAGCCTTCAAATCATCTATCCAACATCTCGCGGCAGGCTCAATGTCCATGATCACCTCCTTTTCTATCACTGGGACCTCTAGGTATTCAATCATGACCCTTGGATACAGAGATTGAATTTCATCCTTAGCCATCTTGGAGAGGTAGTCTGCACGCATATTATCCTCACGACCAATTCGCATCAATTCCCAGTAATCAAAATCCTTCAAAACCTCTTTCACCATGGCACAGTAGCGAACTAGAACTAGATGATGGGCAGCATAATCACCCCTGACTTGGTTTACGACTAACTGTGAATCACAATAAATTATTACCTCGCGCACTCCTACGTCTTGTGTGAGCTCAAGCCCCGCGATCAAAGCTTCATACTCTACTTGATTATTTGATGCTGGAAACTTGAAACACAAAGCCTTTTCAAACTCCACATCCTGCTCGGGTGGGACTAACACCAGACCTGCTCCACTTCTGAACCTACTGGCTGAACCATCCACGTGTAATTCCCAACAATAATCTAGCCGGGGCCTTTGAATTGTTACATTTGTTGATGCTGTCTTGGCAGGAACCTCCTCCTCGCACGAATCCTTGAAACTAGTCTTAGCCACAAAGTCCGCAAAAGCTTGTGCCTTAATTGCTCACCGAGGCTGGTAATCGATCTCAAACTCAGTTAGTTCAATAGACCAGGTGAGTAAGCGACCATAGGAATCTGGCTTGTGCAAAATTTTCCTGAGAGGCGTGTCCGTGTACACAATGATGGAGTATGCAGAAAAATAAGCTCGAAGTTTCCAAGCAAAGAACAACAAGCCCGAATAGGCTAACTTTTTACGCATTAAAATAACGTCCCTCCACCGCGGTGAGGGCCTTAGAAACATAATACACAGGCTTTTGCAAGTTATATTCTTCTCTAACTAACACAGCGGCTACAGCCTGCTCTGTGGCCGCTAAATACACAAACAACTTCTCACCGAGGACTGAACTACTCAACAACGGAGGCTGCCCCAGATACTTCATCAGCTGCTTGAAAGTCTCCTAATATTCCTTTGTCCACTCAAACCCTTTGTTTCCACGGAGAACTTTGAAAAAGGGGAGGCACGTTTCTGCCGACTTGGAAATGAAACGACCAAGGGCTATAACTCGACCGTTGAGCTTTTGAATATCCTTGATACAGCGAGGAGGCTTCATAGTGACCAATGCCTTAATTTTCTCTGGATTGGCCTCTATACCCCTTTCAGTCACCATGAATCCTAGGAATTTGCCCGCCTTCACCCCAAACACACACTTGCGCAGGTTAAGCTTCATGTTATTTTTCCCGAGGTTGTCAAAAGTTTCTCCCAAGTCAACAGTATGATCATGCCCTTTAGTCTTCACCACAATATCGTCAATATAAGCCTCTACGTTTCTGCTGATCTGTGAGCTGAAGACCTTATTCACCATCCGCTGATAAGTGTCCCCCGCATTCTTCAAGCCCAATGGCATCATTTTATAACAGTAAAGCCCCCTGCTACTCGGAAAGTTGTCAAGGCCTTATCCTTCTTGTTCATCTTCAATTGATGATACCCCGAATATGCATCAATGAAACTCAGGAGCTCAGATCCCGCTATAGCATCCACCAGCTTATCAATACGAGGAAGGGGATAACAATCCTTTGGACAAGCTTTATTCAGGTCGGTGAAGTCTACACATATTCTCCATTTGCTATTAGATTTTTTAACCGTAACAACATTAGCCAACCAGGTTGGATAATTTATCTCCTCAATGATATAAGCACTAAGCAGTTTCTCCACCTCTTCCTTGATAGCTTGATCCTTTTCCGCAGAATATACTCTAGGCCGCTGTTGAATTGGCCTGAAAGCTGGATCCACACTGAGACAGTGAACGGCAACATCCTCTCTCACCCCTTGCATATCCTCTGGCCTCCATGCGAACACATCCAAGCTATCCTGGAGCTGCCTGACCAAATTAGCCCGAGCCTCAGCTGACAGTGCTTTACCAATTTTTATCTTCTGTTCGGGGTAAGCAGAGTTAATGACCACTTCTTCCAGCTCGTCTTGAGCTGTAAATTCCGACTCATCCCGCATTTGGAGCGTATCACACTCCATTTTTTCTTTTCCCTCAGCTTGTGTTTCAACTGCATCAAGCTGATCCAAATCCATATCCACCACTTGTTCGGCTTGTCCCCCCGACCCCAATGTCGGCAAAGGACCAGCGACCTCCTCGCAATCTTCTTCATCTGGTACCAACCCTTCGTCAACAGCCTGCTCGACTTGTCCCCCCGATCCCAACGTCGGCAAAGGACAAGTATCCTCCTCGCAACCACGCTGCTCATCTTGAACCAAGCCCTCACCGACCATTGCAATCGTTGAAGGTCCCACAGTTACATGGGGCGTTTCGTTGGCGCTAATGGTAATTTTTTACTCGCCATCCTCCAAGGTCAACTTCTGATTTTTTCTCTGGCTATCGTGCACATACTCTAGCACTGCCCGGGGCTGACTCTTCAGTACCCCCACTCCTTGGTCGGTGTAGAACTTAGCCCGCTGGTGAGGAATGGAAGCGACCATTTGGAACTTAGCCATGCTCGGCACCCCTAAAATGATGTTGTAAAGGGATTTCAAGTCAATTACCATGAAAGTTACTTTCTCAGCCCGAGTACGGCTACCTTCCCCGATGAAGACTTCTAGCTCGACTGTACCTTTTACGGGTACCTTATGATTGGTGAAGCCCTCCAAAGTCCCCACATAAGGCTTAAGACGGTCATCTTTCAATTCTAGGCCCTGAAAACATGAGTAATACGTCACATCCCTGCAGGCTCCGGTATCCACCAAGATTCTGTGCACAACCCAACCATCGACCAAAGTAGAGATAATCAAGGACTGCTCCTCTGCCACACTACTCGCCAACTTACTGCGAGTAAACTGTATTGTCTCCTCTTTTGCTTGCAAAGTGGTCGGGCGATCTATCACCTTTGACAAAAAATAGATCTGCTTGCCAAGCTGAGTTGGTGTGGGCTCCTCATCCATAATTACCTTTATTACCCCCTGATCGGGGGTGTATCTCTTCGGGGAACATTCCCCATGTTTCCTCCATCTCTCTTGAACCGATCTAACCGGCCTTCATTGATCAACTTCTGAATGACCTTTTTCAGCGGCCAACACTCTTCCGTCGTATGCCCATAATCGTCATGATAGGCACACCTCTTACTCTGATCCTTGGAATCCGCCGTCTCGGGATTCATACGCGGTGGTCGAGGTAACTCATATTGAATTTCATACATGATTTCTTCCCGCAACCTATTAAGCGGGGTGAGATCAGCCTCCCGAAGAAATTCTCTTGGGCGGTCATACCGCTACTTGCCTTTGTTGTAACCACCACCCGTAGTTTGACTGTTACTCTTGGGATTACCCCCGACCTCATTATTCTCCTTCTTCTTGTCTTTCTTAGCGGTCTCACACGCACACCATTCTGAGCCCGCATTAACATTTCTGCCTGTGTCTTGGGCTCCCTCATGCTCAACTCCGATCTCAATCCTCCTTCTCCCTCGAGCAAACCTGTTTCGAAACATAAAGTAACCTCCTGCTCGGACAATCCAGGAACTTGCTCGAGCATCTTCGTAAACCGCTCTAAGTAACTGGCTGTTGACTCATTTGCTCCTTGCTTGACCTTAGACAAGTCTGCCCTTGTCGTTGCAATAACTCCTGACGTCCCAAAATCTGCTAAGAACTTTGCTCGCAGGTCAGCCCAGTTGTTAATAGATCGACGAGGAAGAGCTCCCATCCAAGCCAATGTCTTCCCTTGTAATGCTCCTACAAAAGCTCGAATCTTCAATGCCTCATCTGATGTGACAAGACCTATCTGAGACTCAAAAGACATCAGCTAATCTCTCACCTTTGTCTTCCATGTATATTCTTTAACATTTGGAAAGATAAGCCCTTGTGCTAGAGGTGCATTCTCGATCCAAGGGGCTAACGGACTAGATGATGTACCTAGAAAATTCCCATCCAAAGCCTTGCCTTGCTCCCATGCCTCCATTCGGCGCTTCAAATCCTCAAATTCTTGCATATTAAAGGTTGTAGGCAAACCACCCACGAGCGAGATCGAGCAACACCGCAAGGAGGGCTGTGGGGGTCCCATAGCTCCCAGAGCTTGAGCAACGCCCACGGCTTGTGCCACCTGTACCTGAGCTGCACCCGCGAACTGAGGCACTGGCTCATTAGCCGCTAAATCTTTCCGAACATTTGGCTACTGCAACCCCCTCTTTTCCCGTGATTGATGCGACAAGTGAACTTGAGACCATCTAGGAGAAGGTGTCCTGTAACGGCGAGCATGAGATTTCCTGGGAGATGGAGCGCGGTGACTGCGAGCATGTGACCGTCGCGGTGATGGTGAACGAGGACGACGATGATGCGACCTTCGTGGGGAAGGTGATCTATGGTTACGGCGAGATTGTGCCGAATCATCTCCCATTCGGGGTCCTAGCCGAGAATGCACACTTGGAACAACTCTGTGACTAGCTCGGCCTTCCTACTGGTTTCGCCCCTCGTAAGACTCTCGTGCATGAGGTTGTGAAGGAACTTGTACCGGATTTAACGGATTTCCCCCTGTCCTTGATCCACTTGCTGCCTGACTTGGTGCAGGCAAACCGGGTAGGGGCTCTAACTCAATGGGCAAAGGCGGCTTACCCATTACAATCAGCTGCAGATTCAACTGATGCATTTGTCCCAGGTATATCGCCCTCTGACGCAACGCTTCTTCCCGAAATTCATTGGCTAAGCCAACAGCAGCCACTGCACTCCTCTCCTTTTATATATATATATATATATTGCATGGAGATACCCATTAGATAAGTCTTTGGGCATGCTCTAAATGGTTGGGAGTTCATGTTGTCATTAACTTGGCCACTTGAGTGAATTCATGACGTAATTTTTTACAAGTGGTACTCCACTTTCTTTGTCTCAAATTAAATTAAGTGTTTTATTTAAAAACTAGGTTAATGCCCGTGTGATACACGGTTTTAATAAAAATCTTGTTTTTCTTTTTCGTCAGTTCCATAAAAAATTGTTATGCTCCTAAACTTTTCTTTTTAGACACTTTTACCATTATAGCTTTATTTTTTTCTTCCTACTTTAATGATGATCTCATATATATATGAGCGTTATGAAAAATTACATATTATACCAATATTTATAAAAAAGTCAATAAGTTTTTTTTTAATATGTGTGTCCAGTTTAACAGGAAAATTATTTAGGAACAAAGGAAGTAATTCATATACGGTAGTTCTATAAAAATAATGAAATTCCAAATTTTTAGTCTTTCCTAGAAAAATATGTTTGGTTGGTTAATATTTTTGTTTGTTAAATCATTGTTTTCTGGCTTTATTTCATTTCTTGTATGTAAAAGAAAAAAAACAAAAGTTACTATCCATATTTTATTTCCAAAAAAATATGGTTCAAGAATGAAATGTTTGAATTTCTCAGATATTTTATAAAAAAATACATTTCAACATAGTTCCAAAAGAGGGGGCAAATTAACCATTTATAATAATGAGATTCAACACATTTTTACCCATAGGCTAACCACTCATACTTTATGATGCAAAATCCGGGAGGTGTCAAACAACAAAATCATGGGAAATTCAAACACAAAATCATGGAGGAGTCATTTATATTATGGCGAGTTCCATGATACTTTTTACCAGGACTACCCTATCTAACAATGTGAATATTACACTTTAGCCTCATTTGACTCCAACAATGAAGCCTATACACAAAGTGTAGCCCTTTTTGGAGCAAACTGTTTTACCTGAAAGCAAGTACTTATTGGATAAGTTGTTATTAATAAGAAGGATTTAAGGGTCGATAGAGTATAAAACATTGACCTAAAATGACAAATAGTCAAGACAAACTCAATTCCGTCATTTGTATCCTTGTGACGACTTTGTGAGACTATTTTCTCCGTCTATAAGAGTTATACTATTTTTCATTTGATCTAAATGCATAAACAAATCTTTTGTCTCATCTCCTTCAATCATCTATGGTTGAGTTATTTAAACTCGTTATATACATAATCAACATAATTTTAAATGAATTGAATAAGGAACATGTAGTTGAACACCCTTCCACATTAGCGGATGGATACCCAATATACTCTTTCCACATGCAATTTAGGCCCTCTTTGAATGCATTAATTTTCATTTTTCAACTATGTGGTTCGAAGTGCAATAAGTTTTCAGCTACCATCATAAAAATTCACTTGGGAAAGTGTAAATCAACAAAAGTTACCAAATTGATTGAAGAGCAAGTTCCAGCAAATAAAATCAATTAAGAAGTGAATTTCAGATCGGTAACAATTTTTTTTGCAATCACTCAATTGAACTAAAATTGAACCGACTAAAACAAATTGCAACCATTCAAATGAACTAAAACCACAAAATGACGGCATTAGCCAAAATCAACTTATCGAAAAGAAAGTCAGAGAGAGAACTCTTAATTTGAAATTGAAAAATTGGAGAACTGAAGCAATTGAAGAACTGAAGCCGGTCCTAATTGAACAACTTCTCCTAAACCCATGCACTTGGGAAAAGTATAAACCAACAAAAGCTACCAAAGCGATTGCTTTTATCTGAATGACATGTTCTAGCAAACAAAAATCAATTAAGAAGTGAATTTCTGATCAGTAACCAAAAAAACAATTGCAATCAATCAACTGAACAAAATAAAAAAAATACAATTATTCAATTGAACTAAAACCACAAAATGACGACAGTATCAAAAAGCCAAAAATCAAAAGGAAAGGCAGTAGCAAAAACCGAGTAGCTTTAAATAAAACCACAAAATTACGGCATTAGCAAAAATCGAAAAAAAAAAAGGCTGAGAGAGAACAATTACCTTAATTTGAAATTGAAAATTTGGAGAAGGAGAACTGAAGCAATTGATAGCAAAAATCGAAAAGGTAGGCAAAGAGAGAACATTACCTTAATTTGAAATCGAAAAATTTGAGATGGAGAACTGAAGCAATTGAACATAACCGTAAAAAAATTGAAACAAATTCATTAAAATCCAAAAATAGTACAGATTGTAGAGTTTAGTTGACGGCGGCTGGAGCTGTTGGGGTTAGGGCTCAGTTACCTTAGGAATCAACCCGAGAAAAAGAAAGAATTCCAGTGGTTAGATGAAATGGAAGAAACTTGAAAAAATCCACCAAAAACGAGTGCAAGCGATGGGTCGCAGAGGAGGTCATTTCATAATTCAAATAATAGAAAGTGAAAAAAGTACATAAATTAAAAACAAAAATTAAAAAGAAAAAACACACAACTGTTGGTTAATGTTATCCTGATAAAATGATTAAATTAATACATTATCACATAATTATCATAACACAAAAGAGTTCAAGTTAAACACTACTTTGTATAGTTGTATACTTGTATTGATTAGATGAGAAAACTTTTCTATAAAACTTGAATATGACTTTTCACAGAAAGGTGACACGTGGCAGTAGGAAATACTTTTTTCACAAAAAGATGACACATGGCAGTAGCGGGCTTTGTTTTAGTATTAACAAGCAGACTCCTTCCAAATGCATCTCTACCAAACCATATCGTCTTTGAACACTCCTGTACATGACAATCAAGCAAATATTTACAAATCATAAGCTATAAAGGAGGCAGACAAATCTTATAGAACAAAACTTACCACTCAAAGTTACATGCCTATAGAATACTTGAAGAAAATAGAATGGTCGTAGTATTCTAAAAGTTATAGTGATAATGATGAGATAACATTTATCCTAAATTAATCGTAACTTTGAAATCAATTGTGATAAAATCTATTCGCATAAAAACGTATCATAACTAACCATATAAAATCAAATGTGATAAAAATTAACTTTTTATCTGTAAAACTCTGAAATCAATTGTGATAAAATCAAACTTATATAACTAACCGTATAAAATTTATCCTAAGCTAATTATAAAATCAAATGTGATAAAACTTTTATCAGTAAAATAAAAAAATACAATTTATAAGAGGGTGACACGAGGCATTATATAATTTTTTTTAATTTTTTTAACATTTCACAGAAAATCGTCACGTGGCATTAGCGGCTTCTGTTTTAATTATAATTAATAGATAGGAAAAATTATCTTTTTGACCATCGTACTATTCATAGATAACCGATTTGACCAATCATTTTACAATATCCCAAAATTGACTAGTGTACTCAATAATTAAGTGCAATGTGGTCCCCGACGTTCACGGACCATCAAATGTGATAAAACTTTTATTAGTAAAATTAAAAAAATACAATTTATAAGAGGGTGACACATGGCAGTACATAATTTTTTTAATTTTTTTACATTTCACAGAAAGCCACTACGTGGCAGTAGCGACTTTCTGTTTTAGTTATAACTAGTTTTTTAACATGTGCGTTAAACGCACGTCAATTAAATCGTACATAAACAAAATAAGGAGGATCAGTTTATTAACAATTACACATAAGTATATCATTAATCATTATAGATTCTAAAAAATTTCCTTATACACAAAATTGGTTGTCTTATTAGTTGGTTTTTCATCTTCACCGCATATCAATATCTTCAAACCAAAATAATTTGTTACTTTATAAACTACGACATATAACTGTACATGGCTAAATATTAGTTTTTTTTTCAAAAAGAGACATGCGTACAATTATTGAATTTGACACTTGTTAATTGTCATTGCATATGATACCAGCAATGGAAATTGTCTTCTCAGGAACTTGAAAGACAATCTTATATCAGATAGAGTTAATAACAATCATGAGAAAAAAAACATTTTCTCCAACATTGCTTCCTTTCAAAAAATTTGTTTCAACAATGTGATCCCCAAGATTTATGACGATTAGTCTAGTTCCATTGTACAATCTGGTCAATGTTTCTCAATAACATTACTGGAACACTAATTTTAAGTGTCAATTCATGGCTGACAACTCCAAACACTTTATACTATTCAAAAACTCTGTATAATGAATGTCTTCGAACAAATTTGAATTTTTTCTGCCCTGCAAATAGAATCTGAACTCAAATAAGTTCTTCCTTTTGAATGATTATTTTTATTAAATTATATTTGTATTTTATGAATAAAGAAATTTATGAGAAGAAAAATAAGCTAAAATTAAAATAACGAAATTATTTTTACCGTTAACTGTTATTTTTGTTTTGTAAATTATTTTGATTTTAATAACTTTCATTATATATTTTTGTTTTATTGACTTCGTAACTATTATTTTTGTTTTATTTTTAAGAATTAGTTTTACGAAAAATTTTGTTCCGTAATTTTTTATTATTATTTTGCTAACCTCAGTTTAAATTCTTTTGTTTTATTGACTCTATAACAATTATTTTTGTTCCAACAAATATTTTTATTTTACTAACCTATTTTTGTTTTACATAACTATTTTTAAGAATTTGTTTTAAAGTTTTATTCCATAAATTATTTTTATAATTTTACTAACCTCAGTTTAAATTATTTTGTTTGATTGACTCTATTACTATTATTTTTGTTCCATCAAATATTTTTATTGAACTAATGTATTTTTGTTTGACATAGATATTTTTAAGAATTTGTTTTAAACTTTTGTTCAGTAAATTATTTTTATTATTTTAGTAACATCAGTTTAAATTGTTTTTGTTTTTATTGACTTTGTAACTATTATTTTTGTTCAATCAAATATTTTTATTTTACTAACATTTTTTTACATATATATTTTTAAGAATTTGTTTTAAACTTTTGTTCTGTAAATTATTTTATTTTACTAACCTCCACATTAAATTATTTTTGTTTTGTTGATTTTGTAACTTTTATTTTCATAGTGGCTTGTTCCATAAATTATTTTTATTTTACTAACTTCTTAGATTTTTGTTTTTTTACCCCGAACTATTATTTTTGTTTTAGTTACTATTTTTTATGTTTAAAGAGAGAAAATTGTTTAAACATAATTAAAAGAGAGGAGATGATGGTGATGGGAGAGAAAATAGGGAGGAGACGAGAGAGAGAAAGAGTGAAATGGTAACTCAAAAATCAATAATTCAAAAGTGAGATTTTGGAGGGAGAATTTTACTCTTGCCATTATAAATATAAATATAAATATATATATATATATATATATATATATATATATATATATATATATATATTTATTTATTTATCTTCACCGCATATCAATATCTTCAAATCAAAATAATTTGTTACTTTATAAACTACGACATATAATTATCCATGGCTAAATACTGGTTTTTTCAAAAAGAGACATACATACAATTATTGAATTTGACACTTGTTAATTGTCATTGCATATGATACCAGTAATGAAAATTGTCTTCTTAGGAACTTGAAAGAAAGTCTTATATCGGATAGAGTTAATGGCAATCTTGAGATAAAAACATTTTCTCCAACATTGCTTTCTTTCAAAAAATTTGTTTCAACAATGTGATCCCCAAGATTTATGATGATTAGTCTAGTTCCTGGTCAATGTTTCTCAATAACATTACTGTAACACTAATTTTAAGTGTCAATTCATGGCTGACAACCCCGAATACTTTATACTATTAAAAAACTCTATATAATGAATGTCTTCGAACAAATTTGATTTTTTTCTGCCCTGCAAATTGAATTTGAACTCAAAAAAGTTATTCCTTTTGAATGATTACTTTTATTAAATCACATTTGCATTTCATGAGTAAAGAAATTTCTGAGAAGAAAAATAAGCTAAAATCAAAATAACGAATTTTTTTACCGTTAACTATTATTTTTATTTTGTAAATTATTTTGATTTTAATAACTTCCATTGTATTTTTTTTGTTTTATTGACTTCGAAACTATTATTTTTGTTTTTTAAGAATTAGTTTTACGGAAAACTTTTGTTCCGTAATTTTTTATTATTATTTTGCTAGCTTCAGTTTAAATTGTTTTGTTTTATTGACTCTGTAACTATTATTTTTGTTCCAACAAATATTTTTATTTTACTAACCTATTTTCATTTTACATAACTATTTTTAAGGATTTGCTTTAAATTTTTATTCCATAAATTATTTTTATAATTTTACTAACTTCTCAGTTTAAATTATTTTTGTTTGATTGACTTCGTAACTATTATTTTTGTTCCATCAAATATTTTTATTTAACTAATGTATTTTTGTTTTACATAGATATTTTTAAGAATTTATTTTAAAATTTTGTTCATAAATTATTTTTATTATATTAGTAACCTCAGTTTAAATTGTTTTTATTTTTATTGACTTTGTAACTATTATTTTTGTTCAATCAAATATTTTTATTTACTAACATTTTTTTACATATATATTTTTAAGAATTTGTTTTAAACTTTTGTCATGTAAATTATTTTATTTTACTAACCTCCTCATTAAATTATTTTACTTTTGTTGATTTTGTAACTTTTATTTTTATAGTGGCTTATTCCATAAATTATTTTTATTTTACTAACTTCTTATATTTTTGTTTTTTTGACGCCGGAAATACTATTTTTATTTTAGTTACTATTTTTTATGTTTAAAGAGAGAAAATTGTTTAAATATAATTAAAAGAGAGGAGATGATGGTGATGAGAGATAAAATAGGGAGGAGACGGGAGAGAGAAAAAGAAATACAACCAGAGAAGATAGGAGAGAGAAAGAGTGAAATGGTAATTCAAAAATCAATAATTCAAAAGTGAGATTGTGGGGGGAGAATTCTACCATTGCCATCTATATATATATATATATATATATATATATATATATAATGACAAACGTGATTTTCCTGCCTAAAACTGATTTTCATAAATGGAAATATCAGAAGCTAAAACACTTTTTTTCCTTTTACTTTTATACTAAACATTTAATATTCTTACATAAGTTGACATAAATATATTTATACATTTTTAAAAACTTTGAATACACCAAAACTGTTGGTATTCTCAGCACAATTCACAATATCATGTTTGACTTTTTATTTTTCATCACATTTATATAAAGTATGTGAATGTTCTTTACGGATGTTCAACCAATCTTCTGCAAAGTTTTTTAAAAAATCCGTCACGAAATAAACTTTAGACATTTTGAACCCAAAATTTTACTGCAACTATTCTGGCTTCCATACCATCCGTCCTAAGAGACTTTGAGATTCGAATGAATTCTCAAAGTCAAAGTTACAAAGAAATATTTAGTCCCACCTGAAATAAACAATGAAGTTGTTGAGATAGTCTGACTATAAAGTTATATATATTTTTATAAGCATGAAGAATAATTAAATAAAAAATATTAAGAAATGTAACAAATAAATTCATCAGTTATAAATTCAAATCTCAAAATTTGAGCTATGTATTCTTTTCAAAATAACCTTAAGAAGTATATTTAAAAATTTAGAATATAATAAATCTCGGACATTAAAATAAAATATTTATCATTAAACAATATTTTTACTAAATACTTGACTTTATTTTAAATATTGAAGTCTCAGATTATTATATTTGTATTTAAAAAAAACTTTAAAAGTTGTACAAGGAAATAGAATGTAAAACAAAATGATATAGACTCAATTTTCAGCTCAATGAAAAATTAAAAAGATTTGAATAATCTGGGGAGAGATCGCTACGATTTCTTACCGAATGTTAGGTGAATGAAATTTTGAAATGAAAGAATATACGTCAAATTAAGGATTCTAGATGAAGGGTTCTAACTGAAGGGTTGTATTTGTTAGACGGCAGATGTTGAATTTGGTTAGGTGTTGAGGTCATGTATTACTTTATTAAGAGTAGTTCTCCGATAAGACCGTAAAACTCGTAAGATGGATCCCCACCATCTCACAACGCAACTCACCGACACACGGTGGATTGGGTCAAGGAGATACGTCTTATATAAAATACATGTAATATTATTTTTTCTAAGTTTTTATTTTATATTAATAGGTTAAAAGGGACAACTTACATGACATGAGGCTTAAGGGTGGATGTGAGATTTTAATGGGCTAGGTTTTATATATAGTAGTCTTTTTAGTGTTTTTCAATGAGATGCGTTTTTTTCTTCTCATTTTGGTAAGGAATAATTACGGACCGGTCCCTTTTTTCTAAAATGTTAACCGTTGAAATACTCTATTTTTTTTAACCGCAAAAATACTTTTTTTATCATTCCTTAACCGCTGAGTATTTTATGACGTGTCATATTTGCAAGGAAGAGTTATACTTGCCCCGACTCTTGATGTTTTTGACACCATAAATGAGTACATGGTATCTAACAATCACTTAGAAGAAAAAACTTATTTGAGTTCAAATTATATGTGTAAAGCAGAGAACAACACAAGTTTGTTTGAAGACAATTATTCTACAGAGTTTTTGAATAGTATAAAGTGTTCAGTACTGTCTAACCCATGAATTAACACTTAAGGTTGGTGTTTCGGTGATGTTGTTGAGAAACATTAACCCTGCTGCAAGGTTGTGCAATGAAATAAGACTAATTATTATCATGCTTGAGAATCACGCTGTTGAAGTAAATTTTTTGAATGGAAGCAATGTTGGAGACAAAATGTTTATACCAAGAATGTTATTATCTCCATTAGATGTGGAGTTGTCTTTTAAGTTTCTAGAAAATATAATTTTTATTGGTAGTATTGTATGTCATGACAAACAAAAGTTAAGGTCAATCACTTTCGCATATAGGACACTTCTTGAAGAAGTCAATATTCAGTCATGGTCAGTTGTATGTTACAAGTTCTAGGGTAACAAACCGTTTTGGCTTGAAGATATTAATACTGATGAAGATAGAAAGCCAACAAATAAAACAACAAATGTTGTGTATAAGGAAATTTTTTAAAATATATAATATTACCAATAAAATGATGTATTTATATTTAAGTAGTTGTCTCAAATATTACTTTTCTTAATTTATTCTTTTGATTTTGATTTTCTTATTTGTTTTTCTTGAATATTATATAATTAAAAAAATATTTTTGTTCGTGCGTTTAACGTACGGGTGTAAAACTAGTTATATATATATATATTAAAAGATTATATTTATTGTTTTAAACATAAGTACTTCTTTCTGTAAAGTTATTAAATTTATTTTATTAATTATTAATTATCATGTCCTACCGTATACTAGTAACAGTATAGCGTGGACATAACGGATGCATACACCCATGTCCATATATATATGCGTTCCATGTTACGAGGATCGGCTAACTTTAGGGTTGGTGATTGGGTGAGTTGGATTGGGTATGAGTTGGGTCGAAACGTGTAACGAGGTTGAAATGTGTAATGGGTCAGAACGGGTCGATCCGTTTCACCCCACAATATTCCATCAAAAAACTTACATTTATATAGCAAAAAATAACAGGTTGATATGGGTGACGGGTTGGATGGGTTAGCGAGTTTTGAGTTGCAATTGACAAACCTAGCTAACCTTGATAATCCACTATGCTAATTGCCAACAACAAAATTTTAATGAAAACAATTGTTAATTTTGTCAATGAATTTTGACCAATCTTTACATTTGTTAATGTATTATTTTTCGAACAAAATTGTCATTTTACTTGTAAAATAAAGTGCAATTTCACCACTATCCCTATATGTTATATAATTTTTAACGAAATAGTTTCAGTTGCATCCCCAGACGTTTTTTATAATGTTGAAAGATTTTTAATGATAATTGATGTTAAAAGGTTGATGATTTTTGTTTTTAAATTATAATGGGGTCTTTTTTTTTCTTTTAAAGGTTAAAAAATATTTTATGAACAAAAATGAAAGAATGAATGAAATATAAACTTACAAATAAGAAGAAAATATATATTTTATAAATTAAAAATTAGAGAAAAATATTTAAATTAATTAATAAATATATTTTGTTTTAATGAAACATATAATAAAAAAACATAATAAGTTTAAAATAAATCCAATCAATTAATAAGTTTTGAAAAAAAAAATTAATTAATTAAATCTAGCCGCTAACACTCATTTGTTGAATTTAATTTAATTCGTAATTTTTTTGACTAAAAGTATAACTTACTTTTGTATTAACATTTTTTTAAATCCGTTTGAAATTATAAAGATAAGATTACAATTTTCTTTTAACATATATTATCTATCATGAAAATTGTGATGTGTTAAAAAGTATTTTTTTTTCATAAATAACTTTCTTCTTGTATAAGAACTATTTTTTAACACTGTTTTTTATAGGTAAGTGTGAGCGTCTATTGGTATAAGGAATGAAATCAAAGACCTTAATGTCTTTGCCTAATTTGTTTTTGTCATCTCTTCCACCCCTTGATAGGGGTGAGTTTGGTTCAGTTTGATCCATTTTTTTGGAAAAAAAAAGAGAGAAAACTGGAACCAGACTAATAGTTCGGTTCTCAAAAAATTAGAACCGAACCAACCCAATATGTATGGGAATTGGGAACCAACAATTTAGTCTTGTTCAAAACCAATCGAAGACGTACGAGAATCAGGACCTGACTAAAACTATGGTTTTTAACTGTTTAATACAAAAAAAAAATCTTAAACTTCATAAAAAGATTTAAAAAATTCAATAATAGTATATTCATCAATTAAAATTGTCGAAATCTAGGTTCATATCAACACGATCTAGTGGAAAAAAACAAAAAGATTAAAAATTAAAATGTAGAACATAGAACAAAATAGACTGAATAATAACTAAAAGGGTTAATGACACTATTGGTCCCTCGACTATGGGTCGTTCTCACTAACAGTCCCTTAAGAATTTTTTATCAAATTTTGCTCCTAATAGTATTAATTTTTAACAATCGCAATCCTTTTGATGGATGCGGTTAGAAAAATACCGTTAAGTTGCCCATGTGCATTTAGTAAGGGCTAAAATGAATTTTTTTTCAAACCTAGCTTATATCAAAATTTACAATCGAGTTCCTAAAATTTGAAAAATGACCATAAAGCCTTCTTCCCCAAAATATTTGGGAAACCCACCAGATTTTTAATATTTGAGAAATCTATTGCACAGAAAAACAATTCATACCTCTCAAATTAACAACAATTAATTACTGTTGGCAGTAGAATTATTAAAGTAAACAATCATTTTTTCCTCCATAATATAAAACTCAAAACCAGGACCAGACCAATTATTCGGTTCTACAAAAATTCAGGACCAAGACCAAACTCAGTCCTGTTCAATGATAGCACACAAGTTCGCTCCAACTCAGTCTGACAAAAGGTAGGAACAACGAAACCAAAGAATGCAAGGTTTACCACCAATGTCAAATCAAGCCTTGGAAAAAGGGTTGCCGCCGAGGGTTCGAGAATGAGTATCCATTCTCGTCTAAGGTTCGCCCCCCTCCGAAACAGAAAATCAAACGGCTCACACCGAGGAAGGAGAATCTTAGCCATGGGCTCAGGCCTCAACCAACAAAGGTCCCTCCAAATCACCATATCCTTCCCGCCAGCTCACTAATGAGCCCCGCCTGGAATCCCCAGTAAAAGATACGGCCGAAAAAGAGATCAAGGAAGCTTAGGTGAACATAGGGGCCAATGGGACGCTCGCACCAGCAATAGGCTCGGCGCACGGTGATAAACCCATGGCGGACGCCGAGATAAGGGCATGAATGGAAAAATTGGAAGCTCGTCAACACTAGAACAAACGTAGGCATCAAAAAGATAGGAGGCCCTTTCATAAAGCAAATCAGGGAGATGATAGTACCTTCAAAAGTAAAAATCCCATACTTTGAAGATTACAATGGGACCACGATTGCCTTACGTGTTAGGGTTCGAGATGAAAATGATCATCGCAACAAGGCTTGATAACATGTGGTGCTTAGTCTTTGCGGGACCCTAAAAAAGCAGGTCCAACAGTGGTATAATGGGCTAGCCCATGATTCCATCACATGTTGAGATGATTTTAAAGGGGCCTTCTTGAAGAAGTTCGCCTCGGCGGGTGCCCTCCCTAAAAGCGAAACAGACATGTGCAGTGTAAAGCAAGAGTCCGGAGAAACAATACTCTCGTACATGTCCCGATTCAAGGAGGTTCTAAACCAAATACTGGACATCCCTGATACCTTGGTAAGGATATGCTTCGGGGCAGTCCTACTACGAGGAAACTGCAGGACCGAGCTGTTTATGAGACCTCGGGATACCATTGGGGAAATGTTCCTAGTAGCCCAGAGAATGGCCCTACTGGATGGCGAGCAACCCATGACCACAGCAAACCCTCGTCCGGTCACATCCTCTTCAGCGTAACTAACGCCACTGAACATCCACTCACCACAAACAAGGTCACAAAGCCAAAGACCAAGGAAGGGCGAGGTCCATCCTGCAAGGAAAAAGGACGAAGAACGAGGTGGAAAGTTCACCGGAGAAATCAGGGGTCCAAGACAAGACAACGAGTTAGGAGACTTTACCCCTCTCAATGCATCAAGAGAACACATCATGAATGTTCTCCTGTCGGAAAACAAGATACGACCACCTTACCCCATGAAGTCACCCCTCGAGACCCGAAATCCGAGAAAAAAGATGTGTCTTCCACAATGAGGTTCGGCCACTTAACAGAAGAATGCATCCAGCTCAAAAGAGCTATACAACGGGTCATCAACGAGGGAGATCGGAGATTCGAAGTAAGAGAGCGAAACAATCGCGCCCCCGGACCGAGGGCTCTGGGGGGCGACAATCACCAGCCAAATGAGAGACCAGTGGTCAACGCCATCAAAGAAGAAGCTCAGAGTATCGCGCAATTAAAAAATGTGATCAATAGCCTGAACCACTCGGTCGACTGCATGATGGAAGGGATCATTGAGCATGAAATAATGTTCAGAGACGCCAAACTAGCCGTCAATACAATAGCTCGGTAGCATCCGTTAACCTTGCAGATTGGGATCCACAACAGCCTCGTCAAAAGATTGTTGGTGGACACGGGCGTAGGAAGAGAAGTGATGTACTACAAATGATTTCTAGCATTAGGGCTTGATGATTCTCACCTCACTCCGAGCCGAATCCAATTGGAAGGATTCACGGGTCATAAAGTGTAGGCAAAAGGCACCGTAGCTCTCAAAGTCGACCTGGGCGAGGGAGACACTACAAGAAGTGAAGAAATCACCTTCCTAGTCCTTGACCTCCCATCACCATATAATGCCATCCTCGGCACACCGTCTTAGGCAAAATTCCGAATGGTCATCTCCATGGCACACCAAAGGGTCAAGTACATGACCTCGAGTGGAGTAGGAGTCCTAAAAAATGATGCAAGAACAACATTGGAATACCTCATAAACGAGAAAAGAGAGTCAAAAAAAAGAATGAAGAGACCAGAAGAGGCCGAGGGGAAAGAAGAAGAGCATTTGGTCAAGCGAGCTCGAGGACTTGATGGAGAAAGCTCTACCCAATAGCAATCAAAGCGGGCCGGAGAGACCAACCTCCACCACGAAAAAGGATCTTCGGCTATCGAGGGCGAAAAAACAGAAATCGACAGCCTCGATATACGAGACCACCCAGTATTACAGCCTTTGGAGGACGTCGAAGAGGTCATCATCAACTTCAACTACCTCGATCAAAAGATCAAGGTAGGAATGGAAATAGCAAGCAAGGAACGGAGAGCAACAATAGAATTCCTAAGAGATAGCACATACATCTTCGCTTGGAAAACAGAGGACGTGAAGGGCATAGCCGAGGAAGTAGCGGTCCATCGACTGAGCATTGACCCAACATTTGCACCCACCCAGCAAAACCTAAGGTACTTCTCCCCCAAAAAGAAATAAGCAATTAAAGAAGAAATAACCAAGCTATTACGTGCCGAAATTATAAGGGAAATCCATTATCCCACATGGATCGCAAATGTAGTAATGGTGAAAAAGAATAACGAAAAGTGGAGAATGTGCTCACCAATCTGAATGAGGCATGCCCCAAAGACTGGTACCCAATGCCAATGATAGAACAATTGGCTGATTCCATCTCGGGCTACAAAATCTTGAGCTTTGTGGACGCCTATTCGGGGTACCACCAGATTAAAATGTGGAGGGACGACCAAGGAAACAATGCCTTTCGAGCAGCAGGTGCTCTCTACTGCTACAAGATGATGCCGTTCAACCTAAAGAACGCAGGTGCCACCTACCAGCGAATGGTGAACAATGTTTTTGGGAATCAATTGGGAAGAAACGCCAAGTCCTACATAGATGATATGGTGATCAAAACCAAGGAATCCAGCCACATTGACGACCTCAGGGTAACGTTCACAAACCTTAGAAAAAACAAAATAAAGCTCAACCCCGCCAAATACGCCTTCGGTGTAACAGCATGAAAATGTCTGGGGTATATGATGAATGAACGAGGAATAGAAGCAAACCCCGAAAAAATCAAAGCATTGGCCGAAATGAAAGCGCCAACGTGCATCAAGCAAGTACAACAGTTGAACAGGAGAATTGTGGCTCTAGGAAGGTTCATCTCAAGATCAGCAGAAAAGAGTCTCCCCTTCTTCAAAATCTTAAAAGGAGCGAAGAAATTTGTGTGGAGCAAATGTGAGTGCCCCGGGATGCGATCCCCCCGGATCGTGCGCTCCCTTTTTTAAGGGAACACGCGGCTCGGGGAGGACATCACTCTTTTCATCTCATCCTCCCTTGTTTAGGGAAAACAAAATTAAAAGTGCAAAAATAGTGTTGTCAAAAAGCGCGTTGAATACGCCTCGGTCATTGAGTGTGCTTTAGTCCACTATGAGTGCTTTGGATTTTTCTGTGTCTCATCCTCCCTTGTTTAGGGGAAAACAAGAGACAGAAAACGCATCACCCTTTTCATTCCCATCTTCCCTTATTTAGGGGAAAACGGAAAAGTGCAAAAAAAGGATGTTGCGAAGGCGCGTGGGAACATGCCCTGCCTCACTGTGGACTTGGGTTCATTCTGGATTACTATGAGTGCTTTGGATTTTTCGTGTCTCATCCTCCCTTGTTTAGGGGAAAACAAGATACAAAAAGTGCATCACCCTTTTCATTCCCATCTTACCTTATTTAGGGAAAAACGAAAAAGTGCAAAAAAAAAAAGATGTTGCGGACCTCACTGTAATCCAAAATGTTGTAACAAAGTCGCCATCTTTATTTTAAGGAGAAATAAAGGAAAACCAAGAATAACCAAAGTTTGTAAAAGGGGGTTCAGAGGCTAAGTTACGAGGTGGGAAGGTGTTAGGCACCCAACTAGCCCTTTCGATCTCAAAAATAGTTTTTGGCTAAAATATGCTTTTATTATATTTATTAGCAGATGAAATAAAACATTTAAACAGATATATATGTGTCTACATTATTACAGACTTGCAGATGCTTCCTTTCAATAATTACAAATACATTTATAAATATTTGGCCATAATAATGGCTCTTTTAGTGTTATTTTCTATAGAAATCCGGGCAGCATAAATGCTTATATTTTTTACATTGAGCCGGCTGAAAATAACACTTTTTATAAAACCTCTTAAAGGCTTACCTTTAAGAGCGTAGGGTGTGCTCGCTCTGTCCTTCCGGGAGAGGAATCTTTTGTTGTTGTGGAGATTCGAGCAGAGTAACTGCTTCCGAAAGTTGCTTTTAGGCACCGGGAAACGGGGCGGAGCAACTGCTTGCTTTTTTACTGTTGTTTGCTTGCTTCTGGCGGAAATCGAGCAGAACAACTGCTTGCTTCTGGCGGATTTGGCCTCTGGATTCGAGTAAAGTAACTGCTCTTTTTGGACTTTTGGACCGGGGAAATAGGGTGGAATCCTAGCTGGGAGGCTAAGGTTCACTTTGACCGGTTGGATTTAAGTTTGGAGGAGATTTGACGGAGCTTTGAGGCTTTTTAGAGGAGGGGAACTCTTTCTTTCTCACGATCGCTCACTGTGTACTTTGAAAGCGATATGTGAACTGTGTGCGATGAGTGTGTGAACTGTGTCCGTTCCTCCCTTTTCATTGAAGCCAGATGCCTCTATTTATAGGCTGAAGGAAGGACTCCTTTGGCATTAAGATTTTTCTTTCTGTGCTTCACCGGCTTGTACCACACGTTTGAGAGATTGTACCGAAGGCAAAAAGCTACAGTGCACAAGGCACTATTGGGCGCCACCCATGGGGGTCTGAGCACCGCGTCCACTGTGCATGTGGGTGGCAACTGGGCTCCTTTTGGGGGTCTTTTTTGACACTTTGGCCCCTTTGCATTTCACTGTTTTACGCATCATGCTTTTCATTTTGCATTTTTAAACCCTGTAACTTGACATTTGTTAAGTTTTAACAGGTCTTGATATTTCATGTCATGTCACATACCAGGGGTACGAAATTGGGGTGTCTACAAAGCCCCTCAACGAGGAAGTTTACGGGTAACCTAAAGCTTACCGAGTAAACAAACATCGTTGATAAGAAATAGACTCCCAAATTTCGTGGAAATTATAATGGGGAGTAATGCAACAGGTAGCAATTATAATGCAGCAATTTATAATGCATTTCAAATCTCACATATACTAGACATATTTAGTCGGTTGTAGCATGTTGTCGTAGTTTTTAAGTAGATATGCAAATTAAATGCTCTAATGGTTGGACCTATCGAAATAGTCTGCCTACGTATCCCTTAATAAAAGGAATCAGACCAAACGTAGTTCGGCCCGATGCAAACAAACAACAGTTATATTTCATGAAACATCGTATCCTCAGGGTATGACCCTTCGTCGAATATGATAATATTTTCCCTAAATGACCCGGGGTATGCACCCCTTGCGGAAAAGATTCAACAACAACCGGTGAGATCATGAAACCGATCTTTTCCCTAAGTGACCCGGTGTATGCACCCCTTGCGGAAAAGATCCAACAACCAGGTAGAACACATCATAAGACATTGCATCATCAGGGATAGGCACCCTTCGTCGAATGCAATGGTGGGACCAATCTTTTCCCTAAGTGACCTGGGTATGCACCCCTTGCGGAAAAGATCCAACAACCAGATGAAACACATCATAAGACATTGCATCCTCAGGGATATTCCCCACGTGCCCTTACAACATCCTTTTTGCACTTTTAATTTCGTTTTCCCTAAACAAGGGAAGATGCAATGAAAAGGGCATTGCATTTTCTGAATCTTGTTTTCCGTTAAACAAGGGAGGATGAGATACAGAAAAATCCAAAGTACTCATAGTGGACCAAAGCACTTACAGTTACCGGGCGTATTCAACGCGCTCTATACAACACTCTTTTTGCACTTTTAACTTCGTTTTCCCCTAAATAAGGGAAGATGGATTAAAAAGAGTGATGTCTTCCCCGAGTCTCGTTTTCCCCTAAACAAGGTAGCACGAGATCCGGGGGAATTTTTCCGGAGCACTCACAGTGGCGACTCAGCTGGGGACGTCGTTTTTATTTTAAAGAAAATAAAAATGAAGGGCTAGACTAATTTTTTTCAAACCAAAGACAAACAAGTTTTTCTTTTGGCTAAATATGCTTATTATATTTATTCAACAGTTTAAATATCGCATTTTTATATATCTGTATGTATATTTGTGCATAACCATAAACTTGCAGCAATTTCATTTCGAGTCCCGTTACGAATAAATCAAAAATAGAAGTCCGGACAAGATAACCAAAAAAAAAAAAAAGATGGCTGGGGCTTTATTTTATTGATGCTTTATTATATCTTGCTATTATTCTGTTTTATTTTCATCGCAAAAAAAATGTAATTATTATTTCATTATGTCATTTTATTTCGGGGATTATGACCAATATGTAATTAATAGGAATAGATGGATTCCCCATTTTCTCTTTCTATTTCTTGATCTGAATGGATGCTTGCTTACGCTCAAACTAAATAAGCCGAGAAAATCCACAATGAACAGGAAGACAGGTCATATTTGTTTTATTTACTGCTTTATATCTAGAAAAAAAACATTTTACTGCTTTTTAGACACCGCACACACATGCACGCACGTAGAAATATTTCGAACTGCTACCCTACACCATGACCAGCCTACCCCCTCCATTAGCCAACATTAAATTGCATATAGATTCTTAGGACACTTCATAAACCGATCGGTTTTTATATCTCTAAATTATTGACCAATCACTGTTACAAAAAAAAAAAAAAGAAGCAAAAAAAAAAAGGATATACATGAATAAAATATGCACATGGGCTAACTAATAATTTTCTGATGTTCGACCTAGACCATTTTGAATGGTGGATCCCGGAAAGAGTATAGGCCATTCGCCTTAGATCAGTCCGATCTTGGGGAGTCAAAAGACAAGTGGAATACGAAGTTCCTATACTCTGGAAAAAGAATCAACTATTCTAGGAATAGTCCTGAGACTGTCAAAACAAAGCGGGTGCTTGTACGATCAATTGTAGGGAAAATAAATAATAAAAAATATTAATAATAAAGGCACACTGTACTCCAAACCCATAAAGCCTTCAGCTAACCCTTTCTGATACCTTCAACCCCTTTTCCTCAGAAACCTGGCCCAAGTTTGGAAAGGCAAAGATAGTACTGACCGATTGATACGAGATACAGGCACAGAGGTCAGATCAGAAAGTATCGAGGTCAGATTAGGGAAAGGCAGAATCAGTACAGAAGGTACAGATTTGAGCAGAATGGCAGCTGAAAATGAGCAGTCTACATTGGGTACAAATACAGGAGCTCTAGGGTACGCTCTAGGGTACGCTCCAACTTCGGCTATGCAACAAGGGTTAGATCAAAATTTGGATACATGGAATGATCGTTTATTGAACCAAATAGTAAACCTCATGTAAGGTCCAAAACCCAGTGGTGAGGGAACCTCTTTCCCTGCAGCCCCTCAAGAATCATCTACTTCCATGCTCCTCTAAATCCAAACCCTCAGCCAAACTCTAACCCACCAAACACTGCTAGTACCCCAAACCCAAATCTTCCACCTAACCCTTTCTCACCTTCCCACCATATCCTTTCCCAAACACCAATATCCATCAGAATCCAAATGACCTCCCTTTTCCCATCACTAATCCACTCCAAAATAGCCCACATATGGATCACAGAAGTTATAACCAACCAGGTCAAGTAACGACCTATTTACCCTTCAACAATCCTGGTCGCCAGACAAAAATCGCAAATAACCCACCTCTCCAAAATCCTTACCAAATACCTCCTCAAAATCCTTACCAAATGCCACAGCCAGAAATAAACCCATCTTTTCCCAATCCTACCAGCATATACCAAAACCCAACTCCCCTTCCCACCAAAATAGAGGCGGACATGGATAATTTAAAAAATATGATGCTTAAAGTCCTGAACAAAGGAGAATTTTCTACAGGGGTATTAGCATTGCAACCTTCAGCAATACTACCTTCAAAATTTAAAATGTCCGACATAGAAAAATTCGATGGGACAGGATGTCCTATCTCTCACCTAAAATCCTATTCTATCGGCATATAGTCAAGAGGTGCTAACTTTGAAGCTATGGCCTCCAATTTTCACCTTAGGGGCTGCCAAGCAATGGTTAATGCTAGCAGATAATAGCACCATGGGCACTTGGGACCAAATACCTGAGGAATTTCTAAAGAGGTACAAGGACAATACTACCTCTGAGAATAAAAAAGATCTTGAATCGTGCACCCAAAGAGAGAAAGAAACCTGCGCAGATTTTGCAGCCAGGTGGAAAAGAAAAATAGTTCAAACACTCGACAGACCTGATCCGACTGAGTCATCCAGGATGTTCATCAAAAAACCTCCAACCTATTTACCTAGAGCACATGCGGTATCTCCCCTATAGTAATTTCAAAGAAATAGTGGAGATAGGGATCCACATTGATGAAGATATACTGGACTGGGCATTTAAAAATCAATACGCCTTCCAACTCTTTCCGCTATTCAAAAGGAAAGACAGCCGCATCAGGATCAGTCATTAATATGGTAGGAAATACGCCTGTCATGCCATCAACCAATTTCCCTACCTAGAGCTACAACACCGTCCCATGGTCCTATGGAGCAGATAGGTCCGTCAATACAATGGGTGGAAACAATGGTCCGAATAGGAACTTCAGGGGTTAGAACAGAGGAAATAGGCACTATGATGAACTGCAAGCTCTATAGTCTGTAATACTGTAAGGGCTAATGGCACAGGGAGTGCTAAAGCCTAAGGAAAACTATAGGCCGCCAAATCCTCTTCCCAACTCATGGAACCATGCCCAATACTGTGAATACCATCGCTGCAATGGTCACCCCACCGACAAGTGTTATGTGCTCAAAAATGTTATCCAGGATCTAATAGATGATAAGGTTATTGAAAAACCTCCCCCTAGACCAAATGTAGTCAATAACCCTCTACCTCAAATCAATATGATTGAGGCTGACGAAGAAATTTGTGTACCCAAGTTTGAAAGAAATAAACACCCATTGCCATATATCATTGTTTCTTTCTTTCCACCCATAAAAGAGCGTAGCTGCAACATGTTTTCTTGGGACACTATCCTGGGCAACCAAAATACATGTAGCACTGAAAAAGCCACTTGGATCGGTGGGGATGTCAGTCACCTTACCAGATCTGGTCGAATCTACTAACCAAACCAAGAAAAAGGTGACCACTCTGGCAAAGATCAAGAAACAGATATTGGGGCTAGAAATATAGAAGATGCCCTGTTAGCTCAGATGAAGAAAACTCAAGCCAACATATTTATCTGGGGCTTGCTATGTGCTTCCAAAACCCATCGTGATACGCTAGCTAAATCCCTAAGTCAGGCGGTCATCCCTATTGAAACCTCTCCAAACGAGCTCACCCAAATGATCAAAAACATACACTTTGGAAACGTGATAATGTTTACTGATCTAGATTTGCCAAGAGAAGGAACCAATCACATCGATGCTCTCCACATCACTATGGGGGTCATGGAAAAAAGGGTTCCCCGAGTTCTGATAGATAACAGCTCGTCTTTGAATGTATGTGTAGACACCCCAATTTCGTACCCCTGGTATGTAACATGACATAAAATATCAAGACCTGTTAAAACATTAACAAATGTCAAGTTACAGGGTTGAAAATGCAAAAGGAAAAAGCAAGATGCGCAAAACAGTGAAATGCAGGGGCTAAAGGTGCCAAAAATGAAACAGCCAAAGCAAAGCTGGCGCCACCCATGCTCAAAGTGGGAGTGGCACCAGGTTCTTCTCTGGGTGGCACCCAGTTTGATCCACAGTACTCCCAAAGTTGCTACAGAACTGCTACAGTTTGCGTAAAGTCCAATTGTTCCGACGTTCTGTATAATCGAATGAAGCACGGAAGAAGGAATTTTAATCCCCGATGAATCCTCATCCCAGGCTATAAATAGATCCTTCAGGGTCCGCCTTCAAGACACCTTTTCTTCCGCAAAGCTTTCCGCGTTCTCGTTACGCTGAAGAAATAGAGAGCGAAGTGAGATAGTGAGTGATCTCTCCAAAGCCTCAAAACCCTGCCAAAACTCCTCCAAACTTAAAACCCACCGGTTAAAGTGAGCCTTAGCCCCCCAGCTAGGTTTCCACCCTACTTCCCTGGTCCAAAAATCTTGGAAAGAGCAGTTGCTCTGCCCGATTTAAAAAGCCAAATCAGCCAGAAATAAGCCTTTGTTCTGCCTGATTTCCGCCTTCCTCAAGCCAACAAACAACCAAACACAAACAGTTACTCTGACCAAATCCCGAGGCCAAAAGTAACTTTCGGAAGCAGTCACTCTGCCCGAATCCCCACAACAACAACAAAAAAGACTCCTCTCCTCGAAGGATGAAGCACACTCCGCTCTAAAAGGTAATAACCTTTAAGGGCGTTTTCTTTATAAAGTTATTCTTTAAATCCGGCCCAATGTAGCAAATATAAGCCGTTATGCTGCCCGGATTTAGTTAGAAAATATTATGTAAAAGAGCCGTTATAATGGCCAAATATTTTTAAAGGTTTAAATCTTAATTTGGTCACCCTACTTTCGACTAAAATTCATTAAGCTCACTCTACATTTTTTTTTCCTCAATTTAATCACTCTACTTTCACATAATTAGCACGTTCATCACTCCATCCATATATTTGGATGGAAAGTTTAATTTTGTTAGTAAAATAAAAAAACACCCTTACTAAATTTGGGGGTTTTGAGGGTCTCCTTCTCCTCTCAAACATAATTTCTTATTGTGTGACTTGAATTTGTCAACACACCTTTCAAATGTAAGGAGAATTATTATATTTTCAACGATTTCCATCCAACTTAACTAACGAAAATGACTCTGGTTACCTTATTGACTTTTGAAGTCAAGTAGAATGATTAAATTGATGAAAAAAAAAGTAGAGTGAGCTTAATGAATTTTGGCCGAAAGTAGAGTGAGCTTAATGACTATGCTCTGGCCCTGTTAGATGATGACTGTCTAGGAGACAGTTTCCTGGGAATAATAGATGGCGGGGCTAGCTATAAAAACATCCCTGTTGAGTTCGAGTCTATTACTGATAACCCTCTGCAGAACTGGTATACTACAACCGGCCCGCTCTTAACGACCGTAGATCTGGTGGACAGTTTCGGATATACTATTCCCCCTCCTTTCTTTAGCCTTACGGATTGGTCATCTACCGATCCGCTACCTAAAACTAAGGACCTCAAACCACAATGATGTAACCAACCCTGTACAGTTTACTCTTAATAATGATAATCTAGATGTCTTTGCGTATTCCTTATTTGTACCTTCATTCAAAGAAGCATTAATTAGCATTAATAATGAGTCGTTTAATGAAATGAATCCAAAAGATAAAATTTACTTGCTTGAGCTCGCCAAGTCAGTCAAGTACCAAGAAAAGCACCAATCAGCAGCATCAGATGAAGACTTGTCCATTATCAATCTGGGGCTGAACAATGAAATCAGAGAAGTCAGAATCGGCAGCTACTTGCAAGGGTCTGAAAAGGTAGCACTGATCGACCTCCTCAAAGAATTCGTGGACATCTTCGCATGGTCCTACGAAGACATGCCCGGGTTAGATCCAACCATTGTCGAGCACCGAATTCCCACTTATTCGAATCAAACCAGAATGGTCACTGCAAGTGAAAGAAGAAATCATGAAGCAGCTGCGCGTCAAATTTATCCGAGAAGTTGAATACTCGGTCTAGCTATCGAACATAGTGACTGTTCCAAAGCCTAATGGAAAAGTACGGATCTGTGTGGACTTCCGCGATCTCAACAAGGCATCGCCCAAAGATGACTTCCCTCTGCCCAACATCGACATTGTGGTAGACACCGAGGCCTCTCATAAAATAAGATCCTTTGTAGACGACATGCTGGGCTACAACCAGATCAAAATGACAGCGAAAGACCAAGAAAAAAATTCATTCACCACCCCCTGGGGAACTTATTACTACACTGTCATGTCGTTTGGGCTAAAGAATGTTGGGGCTACATATCAAAGAGCCGCCACCACCCTCTTCCATGATATGATCCATAAAGAAGTCGAAGTGTACGTGGATGACATGATCGAACACTCCAACGACACAGACGGTACCCATATCAGAGACCTTCGAAAATTATTCGAAAGGTTAAGAAAGCATCAGATGAAGCTTAACCCCGCCAAATGCACATTTGGGGTTACCAAGGGCAAGGTCCTGGGATTAATGGTGACCAAGCAAGGCATCGAGTTTGAGCCAGCCAAAATCAAAGCCGTCATAAATATGCCGCAACCAAAAACTCCAACATAAGTCAAAGGTTTCCTGGGTCGATTGCAATATATCAGCCGTTTCATCAGACAGCTGACCTCCATGTGTGAGCCCCTATTCAAGCTCCTAAAGAAAGACACTGACTAAGTCTGGGACGAAAAATGTCAGCTAGCCTTCGAAAAAATAAAAACCTACCTTGCCAACCCATCAGTGCTAGCTCCTCCCCATACACATAAACCTCTCCTTCTATATTTAACCGTCACAGATACAGCAGTATGGGCTATGCTCGCCCAATAGAAAGAAAACTCCTACATCGAAAATGTCATTTACTTCATAAGTAGGAAATTACAAGGAAACGAACTCAATTACTCAGCTTTAGAAAAAAGTTGTACTGGTCTAGTCTGGGCAACTTAAAGGCTCAAAACTTATCTGCAAGCCCAATTCATCTCATCTCCAGAATGGATCCTATGAAATACATCTTCGGCAAGCCATCACTTTCCAGTCGATTAGCTAAATGGCCATTTCTCCTCAACGAGTTTGACATCACCTATGTCACGCTCAAATCCATTAAAGGCAGCGTGATTGCGGACCACTTAGCTGATTTGCCTCTAGAAGCGGAAGATGTATCAGAGCCCAGTTTCCTAGACGAAGGTGTCCTAGAAATCGCTGATCATGACACCAAATGGCAGATGTTCTTTGACGGAGCAGCCAATAAAAGAGGTTTCGGCATAGGAATCCAACTAATCGATCCAGCAGACTCCCACACTCCACTAGCCATCAGGTTGGAGTTTGAATGCTCAAACAACACTGCTGAATATGAAGCATGTATTGCCGGTCTAGAAGAGGCTCTCCAAAAAGGAGCCAAAGACTCGGAGGTCTATGGTGACTCTGCTCTAGTCATAAATCAAGTCAAGTGAAGTGGAAAGCCCAGATCCCCTGGCTATAGCTCTATCATGCCAAACTGACAGCATTAGCAAGTGAATTTGATAATATCTCGTTCCACTATCTACCACGAGATAGAAATCAATTCGTCGATGCCTTGGCCACTCTAGCCTCATTGGTTCAAATCCCTATAGAAATCAATGTCCAACAATTCATGGTATGTCACGCTCAAATCCATTAAAGGCGCCAAGTGATTATGACCACTTTAGCACTTAGCCGATTTGCCTCTGGCTTTAAGATGTATCGAGCCCGCCTTCGGTGTCCTAGAAATCGCCGATCATGACACCAAATGGCGTATGTTCTTTGACTGAGCACCAATAAAAGAGGTTTCAAAGATAGGAATCCAACTAATCGATCCAGCAGACTCCCACACTCCACTAGCCATCAGGTTGGAGTTTGAATGCTCAAACAACACTGCTGAATATGAAGCATGTATTGCCGGTCTAGAAGAGGCTCTCCAAAAAGGAGCCAAAGACTCGGAGGTCTATGGTGACTCTGCTCTAGTCATAAATCAAGTTGAAGGGAAGTGGAAAGCCCAGGATCCCCGGCTATAGCTCTATCATGCCAAACTGACAGCATTAGCAAGCGAATTTGATAATATCTCGTTCCACTATCTACCACGAGATAGAAATCAATTCGTCGATGCCTTGGCCACTCTAGCCTCATTGGTTCAAATCCCTATAGAAATCAATGTCCAACAATTCATGGTTGGGAAAAAGACCACTCCTGCCTATTGCTTCAGAATCGATGCTGCTCCTAAAAAAGATAATGAGCCCTGGTACTTAGACATCACAAATCTGCTTCAGAAAGGGGTCTATCCGCCCAGCCTAGACAAAAAAGGGAAAATCTCCTTACGAAGATGGGCATCACAATTCGTGATCAGCGGAGACAGTCTATACAAAAGACACTACCAAGGTCTAAATCTGTTATGCATCGATCAGTCCAAAGCTGAGCAATTCATGGACCAGCTTCATGGTGGTACCTGTAGGCCACACGTGAATGGGCATATGCTATCAAAGAAAGTCATCCGACAAGGGTACTATGGAGTACACTGAAACCGACAGATTTGACGGGTGCGCCATCGCGACAAATGCTTCGCAAATCTACAGCACATGCCCCCACATATATTATACAACTCCACGGCCCCTTGGCCCTTCTCAACATGGGGAATTGACGTCATAGGTCAAATTCACCCGAAAGGATCCAACGACCACGAATATGTCGTAGTAGTTGTTTACTATTTCACAAAGTGGGTGGAGGCCTCTTCCTACAAAGTACTGAATGCCCGAAAGGTGTCCGAATTCATCAGGACCAAAATCATATACCGATACGGGGTTCCTTTCGAAATCATCTCCGACAACGGCACACACTTCGAAGGGGATGTAAATCGTCTGCTCGACGAATTCAAAATCCAAAGGCATAAATACTCCCCATACCGGCCACAAGCAAACAGGGTTGTTGAAGCAGCCAACAAAACACTAGAAAACATCATCAGAAAAATGGCTGACACAGGAAGAGACTGGCCAGAAAAATTGCCACTATCCCTCTGGGGCTATCGTACTTCAGTCCGTACACCCACTGAGGCTACCCCCTATTCTCTAGCCTATGACATGGAGGATGTGCTACCTATTGAAATAGAAATCCCGTCGTTAAGGGTTATGATGGAATCAAATGTAGTTGAGATCGACTGGGTCAAACAGCGCTACGAAGAGTTAGCCCTAATAGACGACGACGACTGCTAGCCCTAGAACATACTCTGGCATATCAAAAGAGAATAACTCGGGCATTCAACAAGAAAGTCAAAGATACGATATCCAAGTCGGAGATCTGGTACTTCGTGAAAACCCCCTAGTTATATCGACACTAGGGGAAAATGGAAATCTCCTTGGATGGGACCATACATCGTCAAACAGATCAGGTTAAGAGGGTGCGGTGCTCCTCACCAATCAAGATGGGGAAGACCTTGTTCAGCCTTTCAACCTCGACAAACTCAATAGGTATTATGCATGAGTCAAAATTATTAGGCGACTGCATTTCTCTCCAGCTCGCTAGCTTGAAAACCCAAAAGGGCGGCCTAGGCAAAAGTTAGAGCAAAGAAAAAAATAATATATACAAAAGGAGAAATAAGGGCTCGCTAGGTTGAAAACCCGAAAGGACGGCCTAGGCAAAAGTTAGAGCAAGAAAAAAAAGAACCAGGAGAAAAAAAGAGGGAATGCGCCTAAAACCCCAACATCTGATCTCCAGCCTGCCAGAATTTTCAGCATATTCAAAAAAATGGTCTTGACTAACCAAAGAGAAAAACCACGACAGAGCTCGTATAAAACATCATAATATAATATGGTACAATCCATAAGGTGCAACTTAGGGATAAGTGTCTAAGACATATAGATTAGCATTTATTTATGTACACTTGCCTATACACATGCTACCTATATCCCCTATTCCCCCAAACTATCCCTTTTTCATGCAGCTTACCTTAAACGGCCCATCAAGCCATGACGCCCTAATCGTGACTGCTGAGGTACAGAAGAGGCCCCAGTCTCACTAGCATGAGAGCCTCTAGAGGTATCTTCCTCCTCGTCATTAGCATCGCCATTATCCTGGATAACCGGGCGACTCGCCAGCACCATCACCTCTATGGGCAGTGCTTCGTCTGGTCAGCCTGAAGTCGGGGACAGCTTCATCTGCCTGCCAGGGATCACCCCGTCGACTCGCATTGCTCAAACGGGGAGGCGCATTACTGGGTCCCACCTCGTTAGGATCAGAGGCCATCTGGGCACCAAGGCCATGCACTCATCGAAATTCCTCCTGCAGAGCCTGAGGAACCACCAGCCCTGAGCTTTTCAGGTCCTCGCCAATTTCCATCAAACGAGCATCTATGCCGCTGCTCACTCGCCGACCGAGGATCCGCCTCAACACATGCCTAATGACACGGAAGTGCCCCTCAGCAGCCTACCAACACCCATGATAGATACTCATGGGACAAAATCATATATTCAGAAAAGGCGTAAGCTGATTCCCGCAAAGGAAAATTGAGCTCCCACATATCGCAGATAAGATTGCCCACATCCCTATTCATCTGCAACTCCTCAGTCAAAGGACGGCTCACGTCCGAAATAACATGCTCCCTGCCAAACTGGCGAAGGACTCGGTACGCCAGATAAAAGGTGGTCTGCTCGAGACCAGGTAGAATGAACTGGGCATAAACCCCGGAAAACATAAAAAAGCTGCGGATCTACCAATGGCTGACCACCCAGATAATCTCCATGATGCCGATGCGAAGAAAATAATCAATCCAATCATGGTCCGAAAAATTAGTCTAGTGATAATGGTCGTGAGAGCCATAGAGCCCAGGATCATACATTCCTTCCATAAGCACTGGACCCATCACCCAGTTAAGGTGCTCCTCCAGCCACATATGAATCAAGAGAGGGCTGCTAGAAGGGAACATTTCATCAACAGACGAAAACACATCCAGGCCAAACAAAGTTTCAGCTAAAATGACCGGGATAATATTTACCCGACGGTCCCGAGCCTGCAGCACCAGGTCCACGACTCGCACATCTATAAATCCAGGTTGGCCCACCAGGAGGTACCTTCCCACAACGCAAAGAAAGAGGGCAGCTAAGTCGACGTCGCAGGTAAACTGGGTCGTCTTCCCTATATTCAGTATAAGCAGCAGGAAGAACGGTCAAATTAAAATTGACTCCGTTATAAAAACCCGGAGTAGCTTCACAGGTCGAGCCAAACAACTCATGTATTGCCATAAAGGGGCGCCTCCGCACAGAAGGCACAGCGATAGGCCCAATGGCCGGCATCCCCACCATACCACAAAACTCCTCACAGGTGGGACACATCTCGTTCAGTCAAAAATTAAAAAGATGGCTCTACACTGACCAGAACCTGGACACTCCCTCAACATATCCCAATCAATGCGGAGGGTCCGCCATGATATCATTCATCGATAGCCATAGATGTGGTCAAACCAATCTCGCTCCTCTTCTCGCAAAGAAAGTATCCAGAGATCTAGCGAGTTCTCATATATCTCCATTTCCAAAGCCGTATGGACAGGTGCGGCCATCTTTGGAAGAAGACAAAAAATTTATATCGGGCTAAAGAAGAGAAAGACCGAGCAAAAGGGAAACTCATAATCAATTTTGGCTAGAAGAAAGAAAGAAAAACGGATGATGGTGAAGATGGACACTGCCTCGGCTTCCTTTTATACTGAAAATCGAAGAAACTGACAAATGTTAAGCGCAATGCACAAATAGTGGTTGGAACAATAATGCACAAGAGAACCATGGACGCCTCCCATGGCCACTCTGGGAGCCGCGTCCACAGCCTCTATGGGCGGCGCCCAGAGGTCCCACCTCTGCCTCCCAAAACTCCCTGGTATCTTTGTTTTGGACTTCGGCTGCTCCACAGTTAGCTCTGTTTGTTCACGAGAAAGGGAAGAGGCCGAAGCTAGGCAATAGACTCTGCCTGCTGAAGAGAAAATATCAAACACATGAAAAGGCGGCTGCCTTTTTTCCCCCACAGAATGCCAGACAAACCCGTTTTAAATCCTAAGGTGTATCCCCCAAACCTCCATCCATAAGCTGCAGTGTGCCGTTACCCTTAAATAATGGTCTAGATTTCTTTTTATTCTTAGAATAATTGGGTCTTCCACTTTTATATCATGCATCATAGAATAAAATAAAATACATTGCATTTAGAAATATGTACAGAGTCTGGTACAACAAAAAGCTAATAAATGAAGGTAAAGGAGCTAATGACCACATGAAGATCTGCTCCTGCCAAAGTCTCCACCCATGACCCGAAGGCCGATCCCACCAATTCTATACTCCCGTCCTCTTGCTCGGGCATGACTCGACGCCCCGGCATCGTCGTCATCATCCTCGCCCCGACGCCTAGCCTGATTAACAACATCATTTTCCCGGCAAGTGAACTCGTCCAGAAGCCGTTGATATAATTTGTTGATGCTGAAAAAGCCCCTCAACAACTTCTTGTACGAAGAAGCATCAACCTGGGAAAAAGTGTGAAACAGCAAAAGGAAAATATGTTAACCCCGAACGAAAAAAAATGATGCATGTATGAAAAAGCAGAAAAAATATACCACACGAGTCCGCTCTGGGATCTGGTACCGCTCAGGGATATCAACATCGGCAAAACCTCCTCCACAATTCTTCCATCACGACAATACTGGAAATTGGAGAAGTCCTCAGCAGGCACGAAGAAATATGATTGCACGTCAGGAACTAGGCAAGAAGGCCTTGGCCTCTCAGAGACGTCAGATGCACACCTACCGCTATAGGAGCAGGATGGAGCACGGTCCTCAGAAAGTCTTCATATGTCATGATAGGATAATCGCTCTAAGGAACAATGTATCTAGACAAGTACAGATACATGTTCGGCAAAAAGTCTAGGACAATCACCCAGGCTGGAGGTGCAGGTGGTGTCACTCGAGGCACCGGATACATGGAATGCTGGCGGTTAACCCGTTCTCCCATTTACAATGAATCAACCATAATGGATACCATCAGAATTCGGCAACAGCTCATCTCTAGAGATATCAGATAAGGTCCAGCCAAACCCCTCCAGGGATATAAGTGCACGGTGCCGAGCTCGAGCTCGAGCTCGCAATCCTGTCCCGCATCCTTATCTCGTCCTAAAATTTGCCATCCCGATCCTCCTCTACCTGATTGGCATTCACAAACTCAGCCAGGAACGGTGGCTTCGTGAATGCGGCTGCGCAGTGGGCCCAGAGTAAAATGGAAGACAGAATAGGCCCAGACCTACAAAAAACAAAAACAAAAAGAAAAGGAGTCGGCCAGAAAAGAAAGAAAAATGCTGGCAAAAAAAAAAAAAAAAGATACCTCCCAAGTCGGAGCAAAACCTAACACCGGTGAATCATTACGGTTGGCCTGTCCATGGAAGCATAAAGCTCAGCCAAGCCTGCCTGCCCCCAGTCATAATCAATGACGTGGTCGAGATCCCGCAGACATCCCAGGAGAGAAACCCTTAGAGTAGTGGATGAGTTGGCAAACAGTGATACCCCCAGAAAGAAGAACAAGAACGCCCTGGCAATGCGAGTCACAACCTCGCTATCATTCTGGTCAACCTGCCCGACATGTTCTATTAGCCAACTCCTGACACTATCAATCTTGATCTCGTCGGCAGTCTTGTACACGGTTCAAAACCCAAAAGATCTTCCACTACGTCATGATGGTATCGGAAGGCGTAGTCCGGCTCCAAAGCCCTGCCAATGCTGGTAGAAATACCCGTGATTGCAGCAAAATCACACGGGGTCAATGTAGCCTCTCCCCAGCTAAAATAGAAGGTATGGGTGATGTCCCACCAGTAATCCCGCAAAACCTCAAAGATCGGCAGGTAGCTGCGAAAAGGACGAAACGCCCGCAAAAACACGCCAAAGTCAGAAGACTGCCCCAAAAGCTGTGTTGGTAAAGGCATAAGATTGTAAATCATTGCAACCTTGTCACAGCTGGCCCGAATCCTAGCTAAAGCCCTACGAGCCTGAAAAGAAAAATAAAAAAAAACAGCAATCTCAGAATCAGAAAAAGGGATGTAAATTCTTATCTCTTATTACTCCCTTATGCATACCATTAAATTATGTCATGTCCAAAATATATAATACATGTTGCTTAGAAATAGAAAATCTATATTGCATGCGTAATAAAAAAATGATGAAATGACAATAAATGATGTATATTCATATGTTATGTTGGCATCTGAATATGTGCATTTATTTTTAAAATAATTGCATTTTGCATGAAAGAAAAAAGAAAAAAAGAAAAAAATGAGTTGCATTTTGCATTCAAAAGAAAAATACAAGTTGCATTTCTGCACACATTTAAAATAAAATATCCATGCAACATTTTAGCAAGAATATAAATATCCCATATGGTGCATTTGCATTTCCATGCATAAGAATGATAAAATATGATAAATGATATATCCATACTTTAGCAATCTATCATGTGCGATTATCTCCAAATAGTTGCATACTGCATTTATTTGAAGTAAAAAATGTTGCAAACATGAAAAGAAATGTTTTTGTTACATTTTGCATACAATATATCTCTGCAGTACGTGCACATGTCCGAAAAGAAAAAAATATATATCCAAAAAATGCGCCATGTACCGAAAAGTCTATTGCATGAGCATGCATCATAAAAAAATATTTTGAAACTCAAGCATGCATCATATAGTCAAAATATATCAGTTACATGAAATATGTATCGCAGAATCAAATAGTGCCAATTGCTCAAGTATGCATCGCAAAATTAAATAGCATGAATTTCATATTTTTGCTATATATAATTGCCAAATTGCATCATCATAACATATAAATTGCATACATAAGCATCAAAATCAAAAACATGTATACTCCAGAAATCCAAAACAACAAAGAAATCCAACAGATTTGAAAGATTGACCAAATGGGTTTGTAAAAAAGGGAAACTTACAGCGGGAATCAGAAGATTAGAGACGTGTATATGTCGATCACGAAGGATATTGCCCCAATCATCCTTCGAAAAAAGATATTTGACATCATTTCGGGTCAAAGGAGGAAGTTCTCGTCTTTCCTCGCCCAAATTTGGGTGCATCGGTGCTTTCCCCTTCCGAGATCGCGAAGAAAGAAGAAATGAGGAAGAAATCTTGCCGACAACAATGGCAGAAGAAAGAAAATGCCGAAAGAAAATAAATGAAGAAAGTGAGCTACTTCTCACTCTCTGCCGTGTTTTGAAGAAAGGAAAAGGAAAGTCACTTTCCTCCCCTCCAAAGTCCAAGTCCAGCATCCAAACATCCAAGGTTGCTCAAATTGCAAAAGGGCCCTGAAAGCTTAACGGGAGTTAACAAAGTTAGCTTTGTTAACCAAAAATGACGACCATCTATCGAAAATCAAGAAGGAAGTTCATATCCCCAGCAGGTCAGCTGTAGAAGGGGCTAGAAAAGTGAAAATTATATCATTCAAAGCTCGGCAAGATATCTGCAGCAGCAAGAAAAAAAGAAAAAAAGCAAGCAAGAAAACAAAAGAAAATGTGTGCAGCAAGAAAAAAAATGCGAGAAATAAAAAAAAATGAAAGAAAGAAAAATGCAACAAAAGAAAGAAAATGCAGCAAAGAAGAATGAAAGCAAAGCAGAGAAGGGTAAAAAAAAAGGTAGAATGTTTACATTTTACCTATTGCATGCAATATATCTGAACCGGGATGTTGGATCTTTTCCACAACGGGTGCAAACCCCGGGTCTTGGAAACGATCAGTTTCATGTGATGCCATGCTATAATATCTGTGTTGGATCTTTTCCACAACGGGTGCAAACCCCGGTCTTGGAAACGATTAGTTTCATGCGATGCCATGCTATAAAATTTGTTGGATCTTTTCCACAACGGGTGCGAACCCCGGGTCTTGGAAACAATCAATTTCATGTGATGCCATGCTATAATATCTGTTGGGTCTTTTCCACAACGGGTGCAAACCCCGGGTCTTGGAAAAGATTAGTCCCATGATATAATCTGTTAGATCTTCTCCACAACGGGTGCAAACCTCAGATCTTGGAAAAGATTAGTCCCATGATATAATCTGTTGTATCTTTTCCACAACTAGTGCAAACCCCGGGTCTTGGAAAAGATCAGCCCCATGATATAATATGTTGGATCTTCTCCACAACGGGTGCAAACCCCGAGTCTTGGAAAAGATTAGTCCCATGATATAATCTGTTGGATCTTCTCCACAACGGGTGCAAAGCCCAGGTCTTGGAAAAGATTAGTCACATGATGTAATCTGTTGGATCTTCACCATAACGGGTGTAAACCCCGGGTCTTGGAAAATGATCGATCCCATCGAAAACCTTTGTTGGATCCTTTCCACAACGGGTGCAAACCCCGGGTCTTGGAAGCGATCAGATTTCATTATATCCCACCTAGTAGCTATTGTTTGTTTGTATAAGGCCGAACTACGTTTGGTCTGATTTTATTTATTAAGGGATACGTAGGTAGCCTATTTCGATAGGTCCGATCATTAGAGCATTTAATTTGCATATCTGCTTAAAAAGTACGATAACCTGCTATAACCGACTAAATATGTCTAGGGTATGTGAGATTTGAAATGCATTATAAACGGTTGCATTATAACTGCTACCAATTGCATCTCTCCCCATTATAATTTCCACGAAATTTGGGAGTCTATTTCTCATCAACGATCTCCGTTTACTCGGTAAGCTTCGGGTTACCCGTAAATTCCATCGTTGAGGGGCTCTGTAGACACCCCAATTTCGTACCCCTGGTATGTAACATGACATGAAATATCAAGACCTGTTAAACACTAACGAATGTCAAGTTACAGGGTTAAAAATGCAAAAGAAAAAGCAGGATGTGCAAACAGTGAAATACAGGGGGCCAAAGTGTCAAAAAGGAGGCCAAAAAGAAGCCTAGGCGCCATCCACAAGCACTCCAGGCGCGGCGCCCACCTCCCCAAGGGTGGTGCCCAATAGTGCACTATGCACTGTAGCTTTGTACCTTCCGTATGATCTCTCAAGCGCGCGGTACAAGCCGATAAAACACATAAGAAGAAAACTTAATGACGAAGGAGCCCCTTCTCCAGCCTATAAATAGAGGCATCCGAGTAGTGAAAAATCACACCGCGAACTTCACACTCATCGCACACAATTCACACACCGCTGAAAGTTTACGCAGAGAGTGATCGTCCTGAGAGAAATCCCTCCTTTAAGCCTCGAAGCTCCGTCAAATCTCCCCCAAACACAAAACCAACCGGTCAAAGTGAACCTTAGCCACCCCACTAGGATTCCACCCTATTCCACCGGTCCAAAAATCCCAAAAAGAGCAGTTGCCCTGCACGAATCCAGATGCCAAATCCGCAAGAAGCAAGCAGTTGCTCTGCCCGATTTCCGCCGTTAGAAAGCAAACAACAACAAAAAAACAAGCAATTGCTCCGCCTGTTTCCCGGTGCCAAAAAGAAACTTTCGAAGCAGTTCTCTGCCCGAATCTCCGCAACAATGAAAGCCTCCCTCTCCCGGAAGGACAAAGCGAGCGCCCCTAAAATCTACTAGAAGTTGGTGGTACGGGAATAAAAGCCATCACGCTTCAAAAGGTAGGCTATTTAAAGTTTTAATATAAAATTGCTATTTTCAGCCGGCCGATGTAATAAATATAAGCAGTTATGCTGCCCGGATTTCTATAGAAAATAACACTAAAAAGAGCCATTATTATGGCCAAATATTTGTAATTCCTGAGAAAAGACTATTGCAAGTTTGTAATAATATATGTATAGATATGTACATTTAAATGCTTTATTTCAAACTGCTAAATAAATATAATAAAAGCATATTTAGTCAAAAAAACTTGTTTTGAGACCGAAATGGCGAGTTGGAGTGCCTAACACCTTCCCACCTCATAACTTAGCCTCCGAACCCTTTACAAAATCTGGTTATTTTTTGTTTTTCTTTATTTCTCTTTAAAATAAAGATGGCGACTCTGTTACAACATTTTGAGTCCACAGTGAGGCGAGCGTATTCTCACGTGCCCTTGCAACATCCTTTTTGTATTTTTAATTTTGTTTTCCCCTAAACAAGGGAATATGGAATGAAAAGGGTGTTGCATTTTCTGAATCTTGTTTTCCCCTAAACAAGGGAGGATGAGATACAGAAAAATCCAAAGCACTCATAGTGAACCAAAGCATTTACAGTGACCGGGCGTATTCAACGCGCTCTATACAACACTCTTTTTGCACTTTTAATTTCGTTTTCCCCTAAACAAGGGAAGATGGAATGAAAAGAGTGATGTCTTCCCCGAATCTCGTTTTCCCCTAAACAAGGGAGCGCGAGATCCGGGGGAATTTTCCCAGGGTACTCACACCGACTTATAGAGATGACCGAGAATGTAGTCATTGTCATTAGTATCCTTGATAGAAGGAGGGATATCAAAGGTCGAGGCCAGAGTGATCTCGACAGAAATTGAGGAAGGTGTAGCCTGGCCACGAGATGGGTCGAGCCTTTGCCTCTTGGGCCTTGGAGCATCAGGGACAAGTAGTTTGCTCTTCGCCTTGGGGGCCGATGGAAGAGGTACGACTGCCACCTTGGAAGGATCCTCCAAAACACCGATTCAACGGCAAGGACTTAGCATCGCCACGAACAAGAGCTTGCTCATGAGAAGCCTCCCTCTCGGCCTTCTTCCGGGCTATAATCGCATCACGAGTTACACCCATATTTGTAGACAAAAGACCTCATATCAGAAACCAAAAAGATAAAAATAAAAAGAGCACATAAAAAAAGATATTAACCTGGCACGGGGCAGCCAGACCCGTCTATCCCCCCACACTATGAACAATCTGAGCCGAACACCCAACCTCGATGAAGGGCCTAGTTGTCTCGACTCACGTACTCGAAGTCCGAGTAAACCCTCTCAACCCCCTCTACATCGGCAGCAAAAACCTTAAACTTGGACAGCAAGCCTTCGTCCCCAACTATAGCCTTCCAGTTGTAAGAACGAGCCTGCTCCCCCTTGTCACTAAACAAAGGTACCTCGATGGCACTCTTTATTGCTTGGTCGCTGGCACTTAGACTCTTGGTCTTCAGCAGGCCATGAGGTTTTCCTTCAGGAACCTCAAAATTCCATCCTCGGCTCGACTCAACCAGAATCACCTTCTCGGACCACCGATGGTCCTTATTCCCGAAACTGGCTAACAAGGGAAACCCTTGTGCATGCCTCAGAGCCGTTAACCGATTCATGAAGATGCTGACCTTGTAATAGTAGCAGAAAAGAGAAAGGGTGGGCTCGAACCGCATCGACCGGGTGCAAACTATGAAACTGACCAAGACCCGGGTCAAATTAGGAGTTAGGTCTAAAGGAACAAAGCTCGTCTGAGTCAAAAACTCGCAAATGAAAGGATCGAGGGGAAGATGCAGCCTCGATGATTCAAAAAGACTCAAATAAAAGCCCATATAACTGCTGAAGACCGCGCAGCTCGGGAAGACCCAAAGCAGGATCGTGGATGAACCTCGAAAAAAATCAGAGCCGTAGACACGAGCCCATTCCTCCACATCATAAGGTCCTATCTTATTTTCGAAAGGCCTCAAGAAACGAGGAGTCCTTTCACCATGACCAATAGCTTGTCCAGAGACAGAAGCCTCGAGCCCACTCGTCATTCTTCCAAGCAGTCGATGATGCAAAATCCTTTCGACTTGACGATAATGCAGAACTCTCTCCCTGGTGAAAAATTAGGTAATCAGACTTAACGCAATACGGTCTCTGCCCTCTAACACCCTCATAGGAGCACTAGAAGGGTAGTCAGGAGCAGAAAAGACTTCATCACCAAACTTCCAATGCACGCTAACCTTTACTCCAAAGCTCGCAAGGAGGAACCTCGCTTGCTGAGGAGTAACTGCTACCCACCTACCCTGACACTGTCGGTACATAGGATCCCCACGAAGAGATTTACCAAAAACTGACTCTAGAAATGGACCCTCGTCATCAGAATCCACGGAGGAAATCGAGCACGAAGAAGAAGTACCCGAGCTCAAAGGGTCCATAGTTTTTTCTACATAAATAGTGTTATCTACGACTCTCTCCCCGGCTAAACACAAACTCACATCAACACCCCTTCAGGCTACGCCGTGAGAAACAAACTCAACCTCATTATCACTTAACTGATCCTTCCTAAACTTGGCCTGGAGAGGAACCCTGGGCACGAGGGCTAAGCTCGGCCTGGTAAGGAACCTCGACACGAGGGTTAAACTCGGCCTGGATAGGAACCTCGACGCGAGGGCTGAGCTCAGCCCGAAGAGGAACCTCAGCATGAAGGCTAATTACGGTATTATGATAGACCTCGGCATGAGAAAGGTCCTCGTCACAAGGAGACCAACCAGGGATACCCTCGGCCAAGGGGGGAACCCCGACTACATTACTAGGAAGGGGAAGTAGAGGGATTCTAACTAACAGCGATATACGGATAACCCTATTCCAGTAATCTATTAACTCCATGGAGGAGTTACTGGACGAGGAGGACGAAAACACAGGAAAAGGAAACCTATGTGACATATTTCAAAAAGAAGAAAGAAAAAGGGAGGGTTTGAAGACAATACCGTACCGAGAAACAAAATCCGAAGGAACGCTAGAAAAGCCAACAAACAATGAAGATACGCCTAAAAAAACTAGAAAGTCGACGAAAAATCAAAACCGGGAGAAAACCCCCAAAACAAATAGTGCTCCAAAGAAAATCTAGACAAATAGAAAATCACCATAAAAACAAGAAGAAGAAAGAAAAAGGCAAACCTATGGTACAAGCAAGAAGAGGCACATGAAGGATGGCCGGAAAAACCGCCAGAAATCGCCTGGGCTAGCAGAAAGAAGGAGCAGGAAAAGCGGTAAGAAAAGGAGAAAGTAAAAAAGGAAATGGGAAAGTTCTTATACCCTACCTAAAACGACGTCACAAACCAAACGGGTAAACTACTTTCATCGTGTCAACCCGCGTGTTTTTCATACACCTCTCTCTAAACGACACTGTTTTTCCCCTAGATATTTTCGCTCTGGGAAAAAGAGCGGTAGTAAAAGCTATTCGAAATTTGAAAAGCCGCCCAAAGCATTTAATGATAAATCAGACATCAGAAAGACAAAGCCGTCATGGCGGGACGGTTATCTAGAAACGTCTTGTTGTCTTCCACCAAGTCCCAGATAAAAAATGAAGAGGTAGAATACCTAACCTCGACGTCATCGACTTGTCATATGGAGTTCGAGGTAAAAACTTCTCGGCTTTAAGTCGACAGATACAACCAAGAAGTTGGGGGCCACTTAAAGGACCAAACCATCGGAATCTTCCTCGACCCCACTACGGGACCCACTCATGATAAAAACCGCCGAGGAAGAGGTGGCCTAACAGCCGAGTCAATGAGATCTTGGCAGATGTGCGTAAAGGACGTTGAAGTCGATGAGAGACATAATCAAAAGCCACTGCCTCTTGTCTCAACCAGTTCGGTCTTGGCAACAGTCAATGATCAACGAACCTGACAGGAAGCCTCCCAACACACAAAAGAGCTGACACACGCAATTAACAACTCCCTGACAACAACCCATCCAATCATCCCTGACACGGCTGCATACTATTAATACTAGCCGTAATATGTTCCCCAATTAAAAGACGCCACCTCATGTAACCATTCAGGTATAAATAGGAGACATTCTCCACTGTTTTAGGCCAAGCCATTTTTCAGATATCCTATTACGCTTATCACTTTCACTTATCTGGATATAAGACACGAACAATCCTATTTTTACACAGTTATTACACATTTCCTCGGAAATCTTACTCTCACGCCGGAGGGTTCTAGTCGGGGCACTCCCGACTCTTTAACGACGTTTGTTTTGTCTTATCCAGGTCATCACTCAAGCTTAGCCAAACAATCATCATCACCATTGCTTCTCACTTGGACAAAACGACAAGGTCACCACAAATCTTGCGTGATCAACATATTATAATTCTTTAGTAATTCTAATTTCTAGTATTTTACATTTTTCAAAGTTGTACCAAATATCAAAGTAACAAAACCCTAATTCACATTCACACCTACACTTCATACTTAGTTATGCACACATCATGTTTGTTTGTTTGTTTGTTAATTTCTTTCAAACTTTTATTGTTTGTGTTTATTTGTAACTTATATTTAATGTGGAAGGTAGAAACTAAACAGTTAGTATCTCTTTTGTACGTTGGTATAAAAAAAAGTGAATATGTGTTTAATGAAAAGTTTATTTTATATTTTATGTTGTATAGGTTGATTTCCATTTTTTTATTTAAAACCATAAAATCAAACCAAATTAAGTGGTTTGGTTGCATTCGATTTCAATCTTTGTACGATTTAGGCTCCGTTTGTTTCACGGAAAATGACTTCCGGAAAACGTTTTCCTCATTTTCCGGTGTTTGATAACCTTAGGAAAATGTAGTCAACGTAAAAGGTTTTCCGAGTCAACGGAAAATGAATGCTTCTTTTCTGGAAAATGACTTACGAATTCATTTTCCATAAGTCATTTTCCAAATGTTCGGACACACTCCACCCTCTTTCACAATTACATATATTTACTTACATACACAATATTTCACTCAACAAATAAATAGTTTAGAAATATAAAAGAAGTTTGTGCACACTATTTATAAATTATAATTTTAATAAATATTCACTACGTCCTAAAATTAGTATCAACTATATTATTTAGGGACATCCTAAACATTGTCAATTTTCTATTTTAAAACATTTTTTTCATATCAATTATCAAATTTTTTATTTGTAATTGAAAGATTGAAAAAATATATGCATTGATTTAACACCACTAATGATAAATTGAGGGTTACTAAAGAAAAATTACTTAAAGTTCAACACTATCTTAGAATATTTTTTTTTATATTTATTAATATATAGTTTTTCGTAACATTTTCCAGGGACATCCTAAACATTGTTCATTTTCTATTTTAAAACGTTTTTTCATATCAATTATCAAAAAAAATATTTATGATTGTGAGATTTAAAAAAAAACCTTGTTGATTTAACATTAATGATAAATTGAGGGCTACTAAAGAAAAATTACTTAAAGTTCAATACTATCTTATATTTAATATGTGCATTATTATTAAAACATATTTTTTGTATTTATTCATTGTATTATTTTTTTAAACATTTTTCGTATATTTGTCAAATACCCATAATTATTTTCTGGCATATTTTTAAAGATTTACCAAAATTTGAACAAATCGAACTATTTATGGTGCGATCCTGGTGGAATTGGTACTTTAAGGGCATCTCCATTGTTGGATTCTTAACCAATTTCTTGGTTAAGAATACCAAGAAATCCCCCATTGTACACTTCTCCAGCAATTCTAAAAAGGTGAGAGAAAGTCATGTTCTTCCGGAAGAATTTTTTACCAAAGAAGGAAGCCCAGCCGCAAGGGAGGAGGGTGTGGTGCACGACTCTTGTTGGTGGGGCGCGTGCACCACACGCGTTGGGGAGGCACGTTGAAGCCCTGCAATGGATGGGTTCCTATGTCTCCCACTTTCCAAAAAAAAAAGCGATTTAAAAAAATTAATCAAAATGACCGTTTGGAGCAAAAAGAAAATCAAATTTTTTATAAAAAAATCCTATATAACCGTTGGGTGGGTGGGTGGGTGGGGTGGGGGAGTCCGGCTGGGGGGGTGGGGGATGGGTGTAACAGATATTTTTCAAAATAATTTTTTTAATTTTTATTTTCTTCGTTCTTCCCTATAAATAAACCACCTCAACCTTCTTCATTTTCTCCACACCTTCTTCATTCCCTCTTTTATTTATCCATAATCTCTTCTTTAAAATCACTTTCTCTACATACTTATATTCCAAATGGATCCAAGAGGTACTAATTTTTACCAAAATTTATTGAATTCTCCCGATATTGAAGCAAATCAAAATTCACAAAACTCTCGTGTTCCCGAGAATGTTCAACATTCTCAATTTTCATCTACTCCCCAATACCCGTATAATTTTTTTAACAATCCAAATGTTCCAAATTATCCAAATTTCTACATGCCTCCAAATTTTTCAAATTTTCAGAATTTTCAAGTTCCTCAAACAATTGAGAATTCATCTGGTAACATTCATTTTCCTCCGAATTATTGGCAACCAACGAGAAATCAATTTTTCACTCCGCAAAGTACGTCTCGTGCATTTTCTCAACCTTACATATCTTCAAATGATTCACGTCCAACAAGTGTAGATGGGACTTCATCCGGTAAATTTTTGGCAATGCCGTCATCGGTTCCCGAAACGCAAATCAATTTAGAAACAATTGATTTGGACGACGAAGTAGAACCGGAACCGGGAAAAGACAAGGTTAAACGTGCAAAATGGACCAAGGATGAAGATCTTGCGCTTATGGAAGCTGTGCAAACTATTGGTCAATGTCCAGTAGTTGGTAATAATCAAAAGAATACACAATATTGGAAGCGTGTAGCTGATTATTACAACGAACATCGCCCAAGTAATTCAATGCCGAGAGATAAAGCGAAGTTGACACCACGTTGGTCAACTAGAATTGCTCCATCAGTGAGAAGCTTCAACGAAATCTATAATAGGCTTCTCAATGCTCATCACAGCGGTTGGAGCGATGATATTCTAATGAGAAATGCAAGGGAGCTATACCATCAAGAAAAATGTCAACACTTTATTTTTTATCATGTTTGGGATGTGTTAAAAAATTCTTCTGTTTCCTTTTCTCCACAAACAAATTTGGGTCACACCAATAAAAAGTCTAAGACGTCTGAATCAAAGGGCGATCATTCTAAGACTAGTGTGGATGTTGAAGATGTAGAAGAAATCAATTTACGTACTCGTCTGATTGGACAAAAGGCGGCAAAGAGGAAAGCTAAAGGTAAAGGAAACGTCAAAACATCTTCGGATGTAGATGGGTTGCAACGATTTCTTCTGGGATGGTGTTCTCGTTAGATAAATACTCAGAAATAAAAAAATTTGAAATAAAAAAATTTGAGAATGAATGGAAAAGTAAAGAAATTGAAATAAAAAAGATTGATGCGGAAGCTCGAAAGGCCCGAGAAGAAAGAAAGGAGCGCGAAAGGCTCGTGAAAGACATTGTTTTTCTTACTCAAGATACCTCTCACATGAATCCGACACAATTTGTCATGTATCAACAAGGATGTGAGCAAGTAAAGGTACAGTTGAGGAAGAAAGGGTATGAATTTTAATGCTCTTTGTATCAACACCGATAATTTTATGTAAGTTTCATTATTAATTTTTTTATGTAACTTTCATTATTTTTTTTTATGTAACTTTCAATGTTAACGTGTTTATGTAACTTTCAATTATAACGTTTTTATATAATTTTCTATTTATGTTATTTTACAAGTTCATTCTTCATTATTAATTTTTTTTAATGTAATTTTCATTTTGGTATTTTTGAACGTAACTAGCCGTTATAAAATAGTCGTTGTACCACTAGCCGTTATAAACTAGCCGTTGTAAAGTAGCCGTTATAAAATAGCCATTTGTATCACTAGCCTTTATAAAGTAGCCGTTGTAAACTAGTGTATATAGATGAGAAGGTGTCTTATTCTTCTACCAATAGCTACAAACGTTCAACATATAAACCATTGTCATTGTCCTACATTTTACCACTAAAGATGTCTTCTTTTTCTTCTTCTTCTACCAATAGCTCTAACACAAGCAGTCATATCGAAGAATCCAACAAGTTTGAATCTAACAAAGAATCCAACATGTCTGAAGGTGAAAAAATTGTTTTGCAGATGATTGAATTACAACAATAGATGATTGAAATGGAGATAGCCAACATCAAGAGGCGTCGCCAAAGGAAAAAGAGGAGCTACATAAATCGAAATCGTGTTGCAAGAAATACTCAACTTGTTAATGACTACTTCTCCTCTCAGCCATTGTATCCTGATCATATATTTTGGCGACGCTTCCGAATGCATAGAAATTTATTCATTCAGATAGTTAATGCATTGGAGAATCATTCAAGTTATTTTCGACAAAGGTCTGATGCATATGGAAAAGTAGGTCTCTCACCACTTCAAAAATGCACAGCAGCTATCCGGCAATTGGCTTATGGAGTTCCAGCCGATCATCTCGATGAGTACCTCCGATTAGGAGAAACAACTGCTATCAACTGCATGTTCAACTTCTGTCGATGTATTATAGAGTTGTTTGGAGGTCAATACTTGAGAAGGCCAAATGCTAATGATACACAACGTCTGCTTCAAATGTACGAGCAAAAACATGGATTTTCAGGTATGTTAGGAAGTCTTGATTGTATGCACTGGGAATGGAAAAATTGTCCAGTCGCTTGGCAAGGTCAATATGCAAGAGGTCATGGGAAACCAACAATTGTGCTCGAAGCAGTTGCACATGCAGATTTATGGATATGACATGCATTTTTTGGGGTTGCGGGTTCTCGTAATGATCTCAATGTGTTATATGAATCACCTTTGTTCAATAACGTACTCGAAGGAAATGCATCGCCGTGTAATTTCAAAGTGAATGTCACACTGTATATAAAAGGATACTACCTAACAGATGGAATTTATCCGGATTAGGCTACTTTTGTGAAAAGTTTTTCATGTCCGTCGAATGCTAAGCGAAAGAAATTCAAAGAGATGCAAGATGCTGCAAGAAAAGATGTCGAACGAGCATTTGGAGTGCTCTAATCAAGATGGACAATTATCAAAGGTCCTAGCAGGTTTTGGTATAGAGATAACTTGAAAGAAATAATGCTCACATGCATTATTCTACACAACATGATTGTGGAGGCCGAGGGTAGAGTCGTCAAAATGGGTCGGGACCCGTTGGGTCAACCCAAACCGTTGCTTAAAATAGTGGGTTGGGTTGGGAAATTGACAACCCATAAAAATACGGGTCATATGGGTTGGATATGGGTCACGGGTTGAAGTGGGTTTCGGGTTTTTAAGTTTAGAAATATTTTTTTAAAATAGAGAATACATGTCTAATATGCTTTCATTTACCCATAAGGGGGTGACCCAGTGGTAGACATGGGGCTTCTCAAAGTGTGAGGTCTCAGGTTCGATCCCTTCCCATGCCCCCCTTCGGAGAAAAAAAATTGTTTTTATTTTTGCGAATAGATCTCTCATTTTCTTTTATTATTATTATTTTTGTTTTTTGTTTTACTTTTTATATATAACAAATCTAAGGTTTATTAAATTATTATGTATTTGGATTATCGATCTATGTCATCTACATGAAGTCATGTCTTGACATCGAGGTTTTTTAGTCATGTAAGAGAAATGCCCATAAAATATTTGGCGAAGTGAAATGAAGATTCAATTGTTTTAGTTTGTTTATTTTATGCAGTTGGTTCTTGATTTTGAGTGATTGTATAGTACAATGAAGTGGAAAAACTATGGAAAATTAAAAATAAAAAAAATGGTCTTTAGGTAAGAAAAATTGGTGGGTTGACCCATCTGACCCACAACCCATGTTGGGTTGGGTTGGGTTGGTGTTTTATTGATCCGTCATCTAGATGGGTCGTGTTATATGGTGGGTTTTGACCCATGGGTTATCTATGTGATCACGCTGATGATGTCGTTTATGACTCTCCACAATTGAACCATAGGTCAACTCAAACATTTCAAGAATATATGCAGTGGAATTCAGAGGTACGTGATAGAAGCATCCATCATGCTCTTCGATCGAACTTGGTTGAGCATATATGACGTCGTTACGATGACAATTAGTGATAGAGTTTAATTATTGACGTTTATGTAATTTTAATTATTGAATTGTTTTGACGTAATTTTTAAGTATTTATATTTTATGTAATTTTATCATTTTATGTATTGATCACGTTTTTATGTAATTTTCTATTTATGTTATTGTACGAGTTATGTATAATATGTGTTTTATAGATAATTTATTAACTAAATTATAAATTATAAAATTTAAAAATAATAATGTAATCATTATTTTTAAATTAATTTATGTCTTAATTTATAAATTAATTATTTATACGAAATATTTAAATATGAAATATATTAAATAACGTGAAATAAATTTATTTGTTATGAAGTATAAAAATAAGAATGAAGTGTTAAAGTTAATGAGCTGGTAGTGGGACCCAATTAAGAATAGTATACAATAGAAATATATATTTAAATAGAAAAAAAGATAAAAGTATGTAAGTGATAATGAGATCCGGCTAAGAAATTGGGTAAGAATCATGTACATGTGGATGCTCTAATAAAGGGAGGGGGGGGGGAGTGCGAAATTAAGGCTGAATAATGGCGGCGACGGTTGGGAATTACTGAGAGAAGAGAAAGAGCGTGAGAACTGAGAACCACCGTATAATTTGAAAAACACAGGCGGAGGCGTGCTCTTGTCAAGCTTCCGTCACCAAAATAAATAAAGAAAAAGAAATTCCAAACAATTATCAGGAGAGAGAGAGATTTCCAACTCAAATCAGCATTGGCATCGGCAAAGCAGGTGCAAATTTTCAACTACTTTATTCTTTGATAAACCTCCTTTCCCTTTCCCTCTCCCTTTCTACCAAAACCTAATCCCACCACTTCAAAAACACACACATATAAAACATCAAAGTTGAATGAGTACGCCCCACTCCACTGCAAAAATTCCTTTTATCCTGGAACTCCGCGTAAAGAAATAATACTAATTCCCCATTTTGTGGTTTTTGGTCTCCGTTTCTTAGTCCAATCATCGTTGTTTCTTTTCCTTTCAACATTTGACAATCAATTACTCTAATAACTTAATTAGCTTAGATCAATTCTGTGTCAAACACTTTGACACCTGAAAGTGTGTAAAGGAGAAGGGTGTGTGTGCAGATGCCAAGAAATTCGATCGGTAATTGGTGAGAATTCTGGCGTAGAGAAAGAGAGGATGGTGGTGCGGAAGGTGGGAAAGTATGAGGTGGGGAGGACTATAGGGGAAGGGACGTTTGCAAAGGTGAAATTCGCTCAGAACACAGAGACTGGGGAGAGTGTTGCCATGAAAATCCTCGATCGCTCCACCATCCTCAAGCACAAGATGGTCGACCAGGTTACCTCTCTCATCGTTGCCCTTTTTCCTAATCATTTTAAATCCGACATTTATTTAGGTTCGAATTGTAATATCACTTTCAAGTTATCAATTTATTTTGACTTACTCCCTGGATATGCTAAGTTCATGCTGATGACCTACATTCTTTTTGGTCAAGGGTAGTTTTAGCTCTTGTTTCTTACAAGTTGGCCCAGGCCTCAATGCATTTGTCTTGGAATACGTGTTTTTTTTTTTTTTTTAATTCCAAGAGGATTGAGAAGTCAGTTTACTCTCTCTCATTGTTGCTCTTTGAATCATGAATTCTGATTAAATTATTAAAGTTTGAAATTCAATTATTTTGCTGTCTCTGTGATATCATGACCTCTTCCTCAAAACTGCTTATATCTGAGATGAAGAAGTGATTTCATCAGCAGTAAAATGTCTCGTTAAAACGGTCACTGCTACATTCAAGTGATTGAATGCAGCTTTCCTATTAGCAAAGTTATAGGGCTTTTGATTGAAATGAGGATGTTGGTTTGCTAGTGAATTTCATCCCTAGAATAGGGTTTTTCATCAAACTGCTCCCTCGACAACATATTTGTTACCCCATGACGTTTTGCATACTTTTAACCAGTAGGCTTCAATAGGTACGCAACTGCCAACTCTTCCATTGCTTATTAATAGATTGGGACTTTTTGTTTCTGAGCTGAATGCTTGGAGACTTCCCTTCTCCGTGTATTAATAGGTCGGGACCGTAGGGTGCAGTAGACATTAGAAGGTAGGACACCTTATCCGCTGCATTTTTTCTTTCTTTTGTTTTTTTTTTCCTTTCTTTATTCCATTGATCTGTGGGCTCTTATTGTTACCTAACCTTCTGTGTAAATCTTTGTTGGCTTATTGTATATGATTGTTTTCTTTAAATTAGATGTAATTGTGCCCATTGTCATGATAGGGAATGTCTTGAGCATAACTCAACTTCCACTTATTTACTCTCTTCATCTAACTTGTAAAGTGAATCATGTATCTCTGTCATGCAGATTAAGAGGGAGATCTCCATAATGAAGCTTGTTAGACATCCTAATGTTGTTCGTTTGCATGAGGCATGGACCATAATTATCAGTTGAAGCTTTTAGTTGCTAGTTTTGAAGTCACTTCTGGGCTCAATGAGGCCAGGTGCGAATTGCGATATGTCTCTAGTTAGTTGTTCCTTCAACTAACGTAGTACATATGTTTTAGGTTCTAGCAAGCCGCACCAAAATCTATATAATCTTGGAATTTATCACAGGTGGTGAACTTTTTGATAAAATTGTAAGTCTCGGACTCTCATGAAGATTGTCCAACTATCCTTTCTTCTATTTTTTCCCTGTCAATATGCAATTAATATCATACATGTTTATGCAGGTTCATCATGGACGACTCAGTGAAGCTGAGTCTCGGAGATATTTCCAACAACTCATTGATGGGGTGGATTATTGCCACAGTAAGGGAGTCTACCATAGGGACTTGAAGGTGTTTATTTTCCGGCTTTTGACCAGCTGTGTGATTCAGGACTTCGTGAAGTTCTTACCATTGTTTTCTTCTTTCTACAGCCTGAAAACCTTCTACTAGATTCCCAAGCAAATCTGAAGATTTCAGATTTTGGACTTAGTGCGTTGCCTGAAGAGGTAAGATTCTTAATGAGTCGCTCTTTCAGTTCTGAAACGCACTTGATGAGTTCATTTCCAAAGTCTGCAACTAAGGTGTAAGGATTTTCAAGAAAAAGCATTGGAAAATCCTTAATACTGAACTAGTATACATTAAAGTTGAAATGGGGATCAATATCAAATCATGAAAGTTTATTTGAATTGTTTGACTTTCATATAGGAGCCTCTTCATTTTGAAGTTGTATTGTTTTCTCAATTTTGGCATCCTGACCATCACCTAACCAGTAACCACACGGACAAAATAGTGTACTTACCCCGTTGGTTTGTTCGTAGGGGGTCAGCCTTCTCCGCACGACCTGTGGGACTCCGAACTATGTTGCACCTGAGGTATTCATATAAGCCGTTGTTTCCTTTTTATGCAGCATATCTGTATAGTTGTATCCTCTATCTTTGTATTATTTTTTATGTTACTTTTACCCATCTAGATTTAAGCCTATTGTTCCATTTTTCTGCTTTAGGTACTTGGTCACAAGGGTTATGATGGCGCGTTGGCAGATGTCTGGTCTTGTGGAGTCATCCTATATGTCCTAATGGCAGGATATCTCCCATTTGATGAAATGGATCTCACCACATTGTATAATAAGGCATGCCTTGCTGTCATGAGTACATTCTGTTTACTATCTACAGATACTGGGCTTTCTAAGTTGAAAGTGGATGGATCTTTTGCCTTAATGAGAATATTAATTCAAATAATTGATAAAATTACATTTCGCAGATGATAAGTGTGACCTTTAATTTTTTTGGTCAATGTTTGACCTATGCTAGATTTCTATCACATTACGGTAATAATTTAATATGAAGGGGTCAGAAGATGTTTAAAATGTCAGCTTTTGATGTTCTCTATTGAGTTTTAGAATCTTGGCCAGCTTTAGGATCCCTTGCTCTTTCCTGATCCCACATACTTAGTAACCATAATCCCTATGCTTCCCAACCACATTTTGGGCACTCATTTGGAGTGCAGGAAAATATGCCAAGAACTCAGTCTCTTGTTGAGTTCCTTGTCTCTGTCATTCACGTGGATAATCTTTTTTGCCTTTGGGTCATGAATGTGTCAGCAGACTGCAGGGACCGTGCATTGTCGTTCACATTGAATTTTGTATGTTTTCTGTCTATCAATATCGAAATGAAGATAATGTTACTTGTTACCACTACTTTCTGCAGATTGAGAATGCTGACTTTTCATGTCCGTCTTGGTTTCCAGTGGGAGCAAAGTCTTTAATTCATCGAATTTTAGATCCAAAACCTGAAAACGTGAGTATTGGGATTATGCTTGAAATTAGTCTTTGAATATTATTTTAGTACTTTTGCTGTTACTTTTGCTGTATACATCATAAAATGAGATGGGGAGCTTGAAGTCTTGAACTCTTATGCAAGTTTGATTACTTTCATACTGCAAAATTAGCAGTTCATTATTTAACTTGTAGTCACGGTACCTGACCAGACTAGTAGCACCATATGTGAAGCCCTTTGCTGTTAATTGCAGTATATACTCTTTGTACATTTTGTCAATGGAATTGTGACTTGATGATAGTTATTTACAAAGTATTCCAGTCAACCCTTGAATTATTTTCATCGAATAGTATTCAAGAAGTGTAGCATGTATCCTGCTCTTAGGTACCTATACTTTTGTCTCAGCCTTCATGATATTAGATTCTTAGCTGTCGCATCTTATTAAGCTTGATATACACTGTTGAGCCCATCTCTAATTGCTTAAGCTTTTCGATGAGTTGGTAACTTAACATTGTATCATTACGAGAGCTTTGGTTTGTTAGCGTATTGGGTTCGAGTCATCCAACTTGTATTTGTTACCCATAGTATGGTAAGTGCGCATGTTGGCGCCCTGTTTGGTTTCTGATGTCTCTAGTAACTAGTGAGGCATGTTTGTTTATCTCTCCACTTGTGGACAGGTCACACGGGAGTGTTAAGCTTGATATACATTGTTGAGCCCCTCTATAATAGCTTAAGGTTTTAGATGAGTTGGTAACTTAACACTAGTCCTTTATTGTCTTCTAAATAGCCTAGCTCTTGGAGGCTTTTGGCCTCACGGAAGTAACAGTTTGGAAATGAATGTGCATCTAAGTTGGACATAAATTATAATGCTTCCATTTCCATAACAACCTTTATGATAGTCTTATCATTTTCATAACAGTGTTCAAGCTAAGTTTTTGAAGCTCTGGCCATTTCTAGCTACAGGGGCTTCTGGATTTTTGAGCTCATGATGTCATGACGTAAGAATGCAACTGTGAACATGATTACAACCATCAACCATGTCATATGAATAACACAGATAGTTAGGATTGTACGAGTGATGCCCCTTTCAGCGGCAGCTATTTGAAATGACAGTTGGGAAGCTCTGAGCAAGATTAGCACTTCCTGTTAAAAGAAATTTGGTGAAATTATTTATCAACATGGTTATCTAGCATAGCTGAAAATTTTGCTTCCATTGTTTTGGCAAATGTTTCATTGTTGAATGATGTAGGTTTTCTCCAGTTAAGTTTCATAACTGATTCTCCTCATCCTCCCCTCACCCCACTCTGCAGCGTATACCGATCGAAGAGATCAGGAATGATGAGTGGTTCAAGAAAAATTATGTTCCTGTCAGACTTCTTGAATATGAAGATGTTAACCTGGATGATGTAAATGCTGTTTTTGATGATCATGAGGTTGGTTCTGACTCCCAAATGTCTTGTTAACATAGAATAGGTTGTTGTTGAAGATGTACTTGCTCTATAATGGAAGGAGCTGGAGAAAAGCTTTAGTGGCCAGCCATTGAAGTACTCCATTCTAGTTTGCCTTGTCTTCCCTCTTTTTGAAGGAAGTTGTGTTTTCCCTTGTTAATATATGTAGATAACATGTATTAGGCCCTCTTGCTGATGGAAAGTGTGTTTTCCTTTGTTAATTTATTTAGATAACATGTCTTAGGCATCAAAATTAAACATTTTAGAACCAGTGTAGAGATGAAAAAGTGCTAAATACTATTTTATTAATGGCACAGTAGACTTGATCACTTTTGTTTAACATGGGAATTAATTTCTCTGGCTTCTAATTTTGATATATTCTTGTCAAGTTCAAGGTAGAATTTATTCCCATTTGTACCACAGTACCAAGCCTCTATCTGTTGTTCACAATGCATAAACTTCGTCGTGGAACCTGGATGAGTTTATTAATAGTTTCCTAATTCCTGTATCTTAGGAAGAACAGGCCCATGAGCAACTTGGGGATGAGGATGCTGGTCCCCTGCTTCTTAATGCATTTGACATGATTATTCTCTCGCAAGGCTTAAACCTTTCCGCACTCTTTGATCGCGGGCAGGTACGAATATTATGAGTTTTTGTGATCTCTAATTCAGTTATATGTAATTGATGTTGAGCTGTCATCAGCACATTTTAAGCATGCTTTTTTGTCTTTCTTTTTATTTCTTGTTATGTGTCCCTGAACTGGCAACGTTTGTCAAGATCAACATACTGGCTGCAAATAAATATTCCCCCGATCCCCGTAAAGGGAAGTCCAATGTTTTAAGGATTAAAATAATTTTCCATGAACTTTTACTTTTTAGCACTAATATAAATTTGTTAGAGATGGCAAGGTCACTCAGGCAAAGACTTTGAGGTCATTGGTTTCAATCCCCATACCAACAAGAAGTCACACTTATCTATCAATTTTTTAATTTATTTTTTTGTTAATTTTAGTTTAATGTACTCCTCCATAAGGCCCCTATTCACTTTACATGTTTTAAGAAAGTATTGACTGTATGTGCATTTCCCTTGAGAGTAACTTTATGAGCATTTCCCTTAAAAGTAACTTTATGTACATTTCCTTATAGACTATTATTGTTTTGGGATGGAGGGAGTGATGAAGATAGATATGGAACGTAATAAAATTTATAAACTTCGTTTTTAGACGAGTCTTTAATCCAAAGTGGGAAGCACGAATCATTGCGTAATGGAGAGTATAATTTACTCCATAAATGTCCTTGGATACCAATTTTGAGTGTCATATCCATGAGGCATCTTGAATTACCAGTGCTGTTAGTAGTTGATAGGTGAGTATGTACTTCTGAGTTTTGATAGGTGAGTATGTACTTCTGAATTTGTTTACAAAGCTGGATTTCTGACCATTCTTGGCAGGACTCGGTGAACCAACAAACTCGTTTTGTTTCTCAGAAACCAGCGAAGGTTGCTTTATCGAGCATGGAAGTTGTTGCACAATCAATGGGTTTTAAGACACATATCCGTAATTATAAGGTAATACTTAAGTAAGTTTGATACTACCTCTCTTTTTACAATGGAAGCTCAACCGATTTCATACTGCATTGCTTCTTGCATTGATCAGTCAGAGCTTTGTATTTTGATATTGGAACTGCTCTTGCCATGTAATGTTCTGAACTCACTTGCACTGAAATCATCGGCTAATTTTCCAGATGCGGATTGAAGGTCTTTCAGCAAGTAAAACTTCACATTTCTCAGTTATTCTCGAAGTAAGATCGCTTTCCCGTCTTTCGTCAGTGCACATTTCATACCACCCTTTAATTTTAACTAACTGGGCGAATTCTTGAAATAGATTTTTCAAGTAGCTCCAACTTTTTTCATGGTTGACATTCAGAAAGCAGCGGGAGATGCTAGTGAATACCTCAAGGTCCGTTACAGTTGTTGTCCCTTTTCTTCTCTTCTTGTGTATCAGCACTGTGCATACGTGTATCAGAACGGTTATTTTGGTTACCGTGGATGCCAATATCTGAGAGTTAACACTTGTCTATGTTGCAGTTCTGCAAGAACTTTTGTAACAATCTTGAAGATATCATCTGGAAGCCACCTAATCAACCTTGCAAATCAAGAGTAACCAAGACAAAGAGCAAACAACGTTGATTTGAATTTTGTATCATCAAGTGCTTAAATCTTTTACTTTTTATTTTTTATTTTGAATCTGCCCAGTTAGGAGATCTGTTCCACATGATTTAACAGCTTGGCGTTGCAAAAAAGTCATTGTTGCGGATTTGCGGATTTGCAGATTGCTAAGTGCTAACCCCTTCTTTCCTCAAGCCTCTGTCAGTAGAAAGTGAAATTGAGTTTAATGTAATCTCTCGTGCAGCATATGCATATCCCCACTCCAAGTATATCAATTTCTGTACACATTGGTCAATGAGTAAAGCCAGAATTTTCAAAAAACCATGAAGTCATAATAGTATGTATAAATCTCATACTAGCAGTTAAATTCAAAAATAATGGGAACACGAGAGATTAGGCAGCTCATGAGTTGGATTATAATGATGGAAGCCTACTGAAATCACCACACGAGCATTTCCCATTGGCAAACTTGTGTTGCTGCATACCATCTTGAATGATGATTTCCCGAGCAGTCAACACACTGACAAACATAACAAAATTATGAGAGTCCCTACACATGCCAATACTCTTAACAACCCGTAATGGCATGGCATTAGGTAAGTTCAACAACCCGAATGCAATTGCTAGCTTCTCACTATGATAAACCGAAGACAATGCTGTTTCCTCCTCGGTTACCTGGAGACTCCCTTGCCACTGGTATCCAAGTGTGCTTGCTTTCTCAAGCAAATCACTCAACAGCATATCCACGTCTCCACCTGGAGGACAGGACTTATCAGCAGGTTTAAATGAATGCACCTTTCCCCTAATAGTAATCCAGCTCCTATCCTTTATATTCCCAAGTTTTTTATCTTTCATCATTTTTCTAACCTTTGAAACATCCTTCCACCTGCCTGCTGAGACATACGTGTGTAACAACATGACGTAAGTCGAATAATCTTTTGGATTGAGACCAAGCAATGTTTCAGCTACATGGAACGCCAAATCTAGGTTCCCATGAGTTCTACAACCTGCAACCAAGACAGACCATATAGACTCGCTGGGCTCAAAATCCATCTTCTTCACAAAATCAAAAGCATCATCTAACCGACCTAACTTCACAAACATATCAATGAGTCGCCCATAATGGCCCTCAACAGGCTTCATTTTGTACTCATTTTTCATCATCCCAAAATAGGCCAATGCCTCGTTGACCATTCCAGCACGACTACAAGCAGAAAGAACTGAGATAAAGGTAACCGAGTTTGGTTTAACTCCTGCCAATCTCATATCCTCAAAGAGCTGCAATGCCTGTTGAGAGCAACCATGTTGTGCAAAAGCAGTAATCATAGTAGTCCAGGATGTCAAATTTCTCGTTGACATCTCTACAAATGCTTTAGTTGCCTTATCAATGGCACCACATTTACTATACATGTTAACAAGCGCAGTTCCAACAACCACGTTGGACAAAAACCCAGTTTTCATGGTTTGAGCATGAACTTGTTCCCCTTGTTCCAAAGCTACCAGACCTCTACAAATTTTCAATAAACTCGAGAAGGTAAACGGATCAGGTTTCATTTCTGATCTTTTCAATTTCAAAAATAGATTGAGTCCCTCAATTCCACTGTGGTGAGCCGCAATGCGATTATCTGCAAGAACCATCATCTTAGCATGTCCTGCAATCATACTGTTCCATGCCATTATGTTTTCTCTCTCCATCCCATCAAACAACTTCCTTGCCTCCAAAATCAAACCACATTTCAAATACATACTGATAATAGCATTCGTAACAGTCGGGTTAGAACCAAACCCAAGTTTAACACACAACGAATGAACCTGCAACCCAACATCCATAGCTTGCTTCACACAGTGCAAATTTAATACATTCATCAATGTATATTCATTGTGCTCAACACCCTCAGACAACATCTCAGCAAACAAACTCAAACCCGTAGCAGAATCACCATTATCCCAACAAGCAGATATGACAGTAGTCCAAGAAATCGCATTCCTTTCCCCAACCCTCCAGAACACCTTAATCGCTGACTCCAAGTCGTGACACTTGGAATACAAACTACAGAGCACATTCCCAACACTAGTATCACCCTCTATCTTGTACTTCACAGCATACCCATGAATTTGCTTCCCTAACCGAATATCACTCAACGAATTGCAAGCATTCAAAACAACACCTAGTGTATAATTAGTCGGATATGCCCCAACTTCCAACATTTCAAGAAAAATCCTTACAGCCAGCTCTGGCTGGGCATTTTGTACATACCCCGACATCAAAGAAGTCCAAGTAACAACATTTCGTTGGGGCATTTTATCAAACACTTTACGAGCAGAAGTCATAGACCAGCATTTTCCATAAACATCAACAACAAATGTCATTAGGAACAGGTCTTTGTGAGTGCCAGTTTTGATCATGTGAGCGTGAATGACTTGTGTTTCGGAAATAGACTTATTGTGGATGCATTTTTGTAAAAGCGGGAGGTAAACTGAAGAGTCGGGTACCACGCCTTGGTTAATTGCTGAAAGAGCTTCTCTGAAGTCCAAAGTAACAGGGTCGAAAGCTTTAGCATCCAAGTCTGGAGTAGTATAATTTATCTGGCAATTAAGAAGATGAAAAGGAAGTAGGTTTCAAGCTTTATCCATGAAAAACAAAATCATAATAAAAAATCAAGTTTTTGTTAAGTAAGTGAGTTACCTTTGGGAAAGGAAGAGAAGAAGGGGATGGCTTTTTGAAGTCTGATTCGAGCTTGAGGGTGTTGGCGCCAACTACAACAGAAGGTAGAGATGCCATTGAAGGCTCCTTTCTTAATCAAAACTCAAAAGAGTAGTCTTAATTATCTACGACTTGGATAAGCTGTCTGTCATGGACATGGTTGTATCGTTTTGCTTCGTTTATGCTTTTGATCTTGGAGAATTTGCTTATTACTCCTATATTTGTGCGTTATCTTCTTTGTCTGTGTGTTTGGATGAAATTGAATATCTGCTAGGATGGCATTTCAACGGTTGATCTTTACTTTCAAGGGGTCCCTGGAAAGCTGATGTGGCTAAATTGGGGAAATATTTGATAAACAAATTATCAAGTAATTATCAATGGATTAACATATGATTTGGTCTCTCAACTTCTCCATTCTTCTTATAATGGTGATATATGTTTTTTATTTTCTATATTGGTCCGTAGATTTTATTTTATCTTGCATATTTGTCCTTCAAACAGAATCGCTAAATATTTGTGAATATGACAAAATTACCCTTACTTGAGAGTGAGTGAGATGTCTAGCAAGACCAAAAAAATCTTTTACTCTATGTATTTCTCTCTAAAAAATTAAATACAAAAGGAATAAGTAATAGAATTAAAATACTCCCTCTGTCCCTAAATAAGCGTCTTAGTTGATCCGGCGCACAGTTTAAGAAAAAACAATTGACTTGATTATTTATATTGGTTTAGTATGTAGTTTTCGTTAAAACTCATGTGTATGTGACTCATAATTAAAGTATGGTGAAAAAGTAAGGATAAAATGGTAAAAGTGATGTTTTAAAAAGGAAAGTGTCAAACTTGACAATTATTTTGGGAAGGACGAAAAAGGAAAAAAGGACGATAATTTAAGGACGGAGGGAGTAATTCTTTCCCCACTCACGGTTCTCTTCACACACACGCACACATACTATTTTGAGACTATTTTCTTTCTTTTTTTTTAAACATTTTGAGATAGTAAGAGTACACAATCAAGGGTAGAGATGAATATGGCGTACTGGAGCTTTCTGATACAAAAAGTGCTACTATACCCTGAATACCCTAAGTTCAAGCAATTTCCAACAAGTGGCTCTCGCACAGATGAAAATATATGGAATATCACTAGCTTGTACAATCGTCATACAAGAGTTCCCAGACCTTTCAGAAGCCGTAGATGTGTCGTTCAGTAACAGAGCAATTTGACTTTCCTGTTGTCAGTGATGAGTGATGAGTGGTGGCTGGTTACAAAACAATCCAATTACAGAAAGCAATGAATGAAAACTCTTTATCCTACCTTACATAGAGACAGATCAACGCAGTGATAGGCATCGGGCCATTTTCCAAATTGTCCAAGTCATGCATAAACCCCCTCGCTATACCTATGCAATTTCCGAAATCTGATAAATCTCTGTTGAGGTTTCTCGTAGATAGAAACACCCTGTGAAGCTTCCTAGTTCCTACACATATGGAAAGAAAACACGCTTATAAGAAATTAGTTTTTAGAGCTAACAATAAATAGGTCTAATCCACCAACCACCAAGATAAGATGCAGAAAATTTCCAAGGTTGATGTCATAAGTTAATTCATCTTGGACGTACACTAACTTCTATTTTAAGCGATCTAATTCATCTTGAAGCTACAAAAGAAGCCTAATCGATCATATGCATGGAAACTATGCCTGACAATTGAGTAGGTTAGGTTGGGTTGAAATGGATAATGAGTTGAAACCCATTAGAACCCAATTGTCAAACGGGTTGAAATGGTTTGGGTCGAGTTGAAACCAGTAACGGGTTAAAGCGGGTTGACCCATTTCAACCCAACTTTTCCCCCAAAAAATATAAATTCATAGCGTAAAAAAAACGTGGGCCAAAATGGCTAACATGCTTGATCCGCTTTAACCCAGATCGACCCAACCCAACCCGTTAATATTATTGGGTCAAAACGGGTTATCCGCTTCAACACAAAAATATTAATGGGTGGATTAATGGGTTATAATTGTCATGACTAAAGGAAACCTTAATATAGAGAGAATCCAAACAACAAGTTAACACTACATAAAAAACTTCCAGTGGTGTTACAGTTTGAAAATGCAAACTTCTGAGAATAAGGTTAACTTTGATAACAGTTTTTAAGCAAATGAGGAAAACACGCAGGCTAAACAGAAAAATTGCTCTAGACCCATATATCATCATATTGTAATTGGAAATGCAAGGATAGCTAATTATGGAATTATGTCTTCATGTATGACAACATCTATTTATCATCTGTATAAATTGTTTTTGCCAACAGTTACATCCTTGCTTAGCACATGTCAAAGAACTGGAACAAAGATGGTGGGAATGCATAAGGGAGAGATTTCTTTTGTTGGGTTTATCAAACGAGAGCAACAATTCTTGGATAGAAAAAGATGGTGGGAATGGAGGGGGGAGAGATTTTGGTTGAGGTGATGGGTTTGGTCAAAACTGGTGTTTAGAGTGGATAAAATGAATCCAAAACTATGACCATCTGTTTCTATGTCGAAAACAAATTGGCCACTTGATCTTCATCAAAATTAAGTGAGAGCAATATTATTATTTTAGTTTTTTAACGATTTTGTTTGAGATAACAGTTTAAGGGATACATATGCAACTTAAAGTGAAGTTTATGGACCAATATAAAAAATGGAAAACATCTGTCATCTTTATAAAAAAAAAAAAAAAAGGTGAAGTTCAGGGACCGGATCATATATTAATCCATTAGAGCAACACCATTGTTGCTTTCTTAACCTTCTTCCAATTAAAAATAGATCATTTATCTATCATTGTTCTCTTCTTATAATGTCACATATGAGAGAAAAAAAATTATTTCTAAATAAGAAGAAGACTTTTGGGGAGATTGGGGCGGCAGCTGTCTGTGTGTGTGTGTGTGGGAGGGGGGAGGACTTTGTATTTATGTGGGATAGTGTTAATTTTAATATTTTTTGTGTAATAAGATTATACAATAGGAAAATATATTCTTAAGTGGGTAAGAAAATAAAAATGTGTAGTTGACAGTGAGACTCAACTAAAAAGATGTATATGAAGATTACATAATGGGGATACTCTTATAAATAGCATCGTTTGGTTAGAAGTTAGAACCACATCAGCTATAAACAATTAAACACAACAAGTGTGAAAATTGAAAGGTATTAAGGTTTCAAGTTTAGAGGTTTTAGTGGAGCTCATAAAATGTCAAATAAGATGACACATTGAAAACCATTTCATTTGGTGCATAAATTTGAGTACTCATTAAGAGCAGCTCCAATGGAGCCAAAGAAAAGGTTTATATTTTGTATAAACCGGTTGATGCTTCAAACCCACCATTGTGGCTGCTGACTTGGCACTGCAGGTTGATGTACCGCTTGGAATACTCCAACCAGTTGAAGCTCGGTGACGTGGCTTTGTCCACTTAATTTTTCTATTTCAAAGCACAAATTGGACAAAAAACAAAAGACATTGGATAAAAAAAAAAGGCAACAATGACAATAGTCAACATGGTAGGTTTGTACTAATAAATATTTATGAATAAAAATGGTTTTTTCAAAAATAAAATTTAAAAATATATAAATTATTTTTTGGATATATTATATTTGTTTTAAAAATATTTATGTTTTAAAACGATATATTTATTTTTGAAAATAAATGTATATTGGGAAATAATAAAATATTTAGTTAGGGTCCATGCTATAAAAGTTTTTATGGGTTTATGTATTGGGAATAGGTTTATAAAGTTAAAAGCGTTTATAAGACGACGTGGCATGACGCATAGCGGTGAGAATAAACCTTTTCACGCGACCGCGACCGTGGATCTAAGTGACTCTAACATTACCCTTTGGGGAAATACTTTATCAACAAATTTTGAAGTTAAACCATCAAGTGTGATATAAATTAAGAAGTTACTATTTTGGTGCAACTATGCTATTTTTACTTTGGTGGAGGCTAACCACACTCAAACCCCACTTTCTACAACTCATTTACTACATTAAAGTATTGTACCTTGTGTTGTACATTGTATAAAAGTTGAAGTGGGAATGAATTTTAGAGAGTGGATTTTTTGCCCACCCTTTTACATTACATTTTAATTTTACCGAGATACTCTCTTATACAGTTTTTTTTTTTAATCTTTTATATCAGAATAAAGTAGTACTTGAAATACATAGTTCATAATTTTCAATGGTAATACATACCCTTAAATAAATATATGTTCATAAAAAAGAATATATTATTAATATTCCATTTTTAATCAAGTTACTAACATAATCTTGTAGAGGATTAACCTTTCTCATTCATTAATTATTTTTGATAAAATTATTTTGCTCGTACCACCAATGTTTTTTTAAATAACTAGTTTTACACAAATATTTTTTTAATTAAATAATATTCAAACAAAACGAATAAAAAATCAAAATCAAATAAATAAATTAAGAAAAGTAATGCATCCGGAAATTACTTAAATATAAATATATCATTTTATTAGTAATATTATAGATTTTGAAAATTTTCCTTATATTTTATTTGTTGACTTTTCATCTTCATCAGCATTAGGGTAATGATATCCTTACAACTATATATTCTTATCACTCACCTTACAATTATGCATTTGTCAAAAAGCAACTTAGGTGAGTCATCATTTCACAAATGCACAATTGTAAGGAGAGTGGTAAGAATAGTTGTAACGATAACATTACTCTCAGTATTAATATCTTCAAGCCAGAACGATTTGTTATCCTAGAAATTGTGACTTGCAACTGACTATGACTGAATACTCGCTTCTTCAAGAAGAGTCATATATGTGAAAGTGATTGACCTTGACTTTTGTTAATTGTCATGGCATACGATACTAACAATGAAATTATCTTCTCTGGAAACTTGAAAGACAACCTCACTTCTGATGGAGACAATGATATTTTTTGTATAAACATTTTGTCTCCAACATTACTCCAATTCGAAAAATTTGCTTCAAGAGCGTGATTCTCAAGCATGGTAATAATTAGTTTTGTTCCATTGCACAACTCTGCAGTTAGGTTAATGTTTCTCAACAATATCACCGAAACACCAACCTTAAGTGTAATTCATGGTTAGGCAACCATGAACACTTTATACTATTCAAAAACTCTGTAAAATGAATGTCTTCAAACAAACTTGTGTTGTTATCTGCCCTACACATAGAATCTGAACTCAAATAAGTTATTCCTTCTAAATGATTGTTAGAAACCATGTACTAATTTATGTTGTCAACAACAACAAGAATCGAGGCAAGTATAACTCTTCCTTGAATATATGGCATGCCATAAAAGACTTCAAGACTGACAGATATGTGCTTTCAACAATTTACTGGATCATATATCTGATGCATTAACCAAAAGATCATTTGTAACTTCTATTGTTGCAACACGATCATTTTCATCACCACATGTACCGTCCTCGATATTTAAAATCTACTCAGAAAATGTCTTCATCGCGAGACCACATTCGTCATTGGCAAGAGCTTGTAGTCTCATGGTTTTTGTAAGTCTCAAAACTTTGCAATGCGTCCATAAATGGTACAATTTGAGATCATGTAACAAAAAACATGTTGAGTTCTTTCAAAAGGTCATTATGGTGGTATTGTTTTGATTCCAAGAATGTCACTGACATTATCTCATCATAGAATTTCATTCAAATTCCAGATAAGACGGTTTTCTCTCATGATGTCTTACGCGATGCTTATATATAAAAGTTAGAGTTGTCTAATGCATGACTTCTCTTGAAACAACATGTTTATATAGATGTGATGGAAAATAAAATGTTGAGACATCTGAATGCATAAGGCCGATGAAAAAAACGAAGGTAAATGTCAGAATCTTAGTCTCAAATCATTATCGACAACATACAGCACCGTAAACATTATTAATTAAGTGTACCAGAGACTAATTGGTTGCCTTCCACACAAAAAAACTACAGATTAATTTATTTAAGGAAATTTAAGCAGATCAAGATAAATGGGATTGTAAAAGCTCAAATCAAAGGCTCAGAAGTTTATGGTTTTCGCATCAATAAGTATTCAAGATTTTTAGAGTTTGATGGTATAATTTTAGTCATCAATGACTTGAAAATATTGAACTTCAATGAAAAAAAAACTTCAGATCTATCCATCAAAGAAACAAAAAAAAGAGAATGGTATAATGTGTCAACCAATTTTTGACTTTCTCAATGATGCTTTCACTTTTAGTTTAAAATGTTTTAATCAAACCGTCCATATTTGAAACTATAATAATTAAAGAATATATAACTAATAAATGTATAAATAATGTCTCATCTATCTCAAAATAATTGTCTTTTTTTGTTAAAATTTTGCAGAAGATTGATTGAACATCTAAAAAGAACATCCACATACTTTATATAGATGTAATAGAAAATAAAAGGTAAAAAATGATATTATAAATTGTGCTGAGAATACCAGCAGTTTGAGTGTATTCAATGTTCCTAGAAATGTATAAATTTATTCATGTCAACTTAATACTAAATGTTTATTATAAAAACAAAAGAAAAAGTAAAAAAATAAAGTGTTTCACCTTCCAATATTTCCATTTATGAACATCAATTTTAGGCGGGAAAATCATGTTTGTTATTATATAAACAATGATTTTAATATAGCACATATAAAATGCTTAATACAACACTTTTGAAAAGTATTTGACCAAAATATCATTTACCTAATTTAATTTTTTTGTTTTTTTGTTAAATTTAATTTACCTAATTTTATATTTAAAAACTACAATAATTTAAACACAATTAATTAATTAAATTGATCAATGAATAATATTTGAATTGGGTTTAAATTAAAACAAAAAAATATTTAAAAAATGGGATGTTAGGGACTGGTTTGGAATCAGTCCAAATGGGGGTGGGCTGCTTTGGGACTGGGTTGGTGGCGGTCCAAATGGGGGTGGGCTCCTTTGGGACTGAGTTGGTGGTAGTCTAAATTGGGGCAGGCTGCTTTAGGACTGGGTTGGTGGCAGTCCAAATGGGAGTGGGCTTCTTTGGGACTGGGTTGATGGCAGTCCAAATGAGGGTGGGCTGCTTTGGGACTGGGTTGGTGGCAGTCCATATGCCTTTGCTAAAAATTGTATTTTTTAAAAAATTTAAACATGACATTTAAAAAAAATAACAGATAAAAATGTAACATCGTCATCATCGTCCATATCCACGTTTCAACACTTTTTTTACTGATTTGCTTCCAAATTGATAGACTTTTTGAAGTTTTGACTGATTAAAATTTTGAGAGAAAAATACAGTTTTTTATTTATTGGTCAAAATTTTACAATCAACATATTTATACACAAAAATAAATTTTCACTTAGTAACTACTCCCTCCGTCCCTAATTTATTGTCCTGGTTGACCCGGCGCACCGTTTAAGAAAATCTATTTGACTGGATTATTAATATTGGTTTAATGTGTAGTTTCCTTTAAAGCTCATGTGTATGTGGCCTATAATTAAAGTAGGGTGAAAAAGTAAGGGTAAAGTGGTAAAATTGATGTTCTAAAAAGGTAAGTTTCAAAGTGGACAATTATTTTGGGACGGACGAAAAAAGAAAGGAAGACGATAATTTAGGGACGGAGGGAGTAAATCAAATTAATTAGTAACTAAATCAAATTAATTAATAATTTAATTGTAAAATTTGTTAAATTAAATTTAACAAAAAAACAAAAAAATTAAATTAGGTAAAGGGTATTTTGATCAAATACTTTTCAAAAGTATTGTATTAAGCAATTTTATAGATATTGTATTAAATATACCCCTTATATATATATATATATATATATATATAGAATTTTTCTAGGAATTATCATAAGTAATAACTCCTTGATTTAATTATTTTTTTGATCCCTTGAATTTCATTAAAACTTTTGTTTAGTTTGATCTATATATTCCATTTTGTGGTTATTTAAAATTCACGTTCTTAAAATGGCAAAAGTACCCTTATTTGCATTAATACACAAAATGAGGGTATTGTTTGTATTTTATGGATTCATACATCATCTTCATCCTCAATAAGTAGCCATCAATTCATCATCATCATCATTTGTTATTGCCATCCACCACCATACAACCACCACTATCACCACCAATCTACTTCCATTATTACCATGATGATTGTGCTGCTCTCTTGAAAAAAGAACAAAAAAAGTTCACATTACTCCCATAAGAACTCAAGAAATTAACCATCACTTCGAATCTGACTCATAAACTTCCAGATTTAGGTTTTTCTATCAACCCAATTAGAAATAAAAACTAGCGAAATTGGAGATTAGATGATGTTAGGGCAGATTGAGGGTTCTTCATTCTCCACTCTCCAAATTACTGACACTAACACATCCGTCAGTTTAATCTTCTGCCAAACATTGATATGAGTAAACAAAGATCAATCCCAAACTGTAGATGTAGAGAGAGACGAGTTGAGGTGGTCGGAGATCAGGGCAATGACCAGAGTTGAAGAGGATGATATATTTGCTTTCTTTACTGGAATACTAGCTTTGACTATAGTCAAAATTGATTATATACACAAATTTCGATTTTAAATAACAAACAATATCCAATAACATTTTACCCAGCAACTTTACATTGATTGATAGTTCTAAAACCCATATCAATATGCTATCTCTCTCTCTCTCACTCTCTACACTCCATCTTTAGCCATGACCGTCGATCTCTCCTTATCCAGTCTCATTCTCTCTTCAACACCACACCAACCTTGCTCGCCCCAACTCCGGCCAAAGACCCTGCCAGCGCCGGTCTTCCCTCCAGCCGAGTCCACCTCTACTGGTCATTCTCTCCTTTTACGACGCTCGCTATCTTCCAGATCTGAGCGAGTTTTTCTCTTACTTCATTTTCCTCCATCGCTCCAGATCTCCAACTTCTCCGTCTTCAGTAAATCTCGTTGGCCTCCGGCTTTGATGTCAAATGATATCTGAGCAAAATCTGAAGTTTCAGCTATGTCAGACCTCTCACCCTTTTCTCGATTCGTTACAGATCTGAGCCCCATTTTCTCCCCCCTTTTGTTTTTTCTACGATTAATTTAACAGTTGCGCTATTCAGACTCTCATTTTTACCCTAAATGAAACACTTAGAACCAAATTAATTTGTTTTGAAATGGTAAGACGAAACAAAAGTTTTCATAAAAGTTGAGCGATCAAAAAATTAATTAAATCTAATAAGCTCTATAATCAAGTAACAATAATTTGTAGACGGCTTGAATTATCCAACCCACCCTCTCACATCCTCTCGTCTCCTATTGAATCTCGCCTACATGCTTTGTTATAAAAAGAAGTATTAAAATAATAGAACAATATGCCTGGTAGAGAGATTGATGGACAGCTGAATGCTATTGCAGAGTCAATAAACGATTTGGAGTCACTCCCTTTGGGCAATTGAAGAGGTATACATTAATTTTTTAAATTTGATCAATTTTAAAATGTAAATTCAAGATATTTTTATATAGTTGAAGAAAATAAAAGTATAACATGTTACAATATATTTATATATATAAAAAACTAAATACTCGCCACATATGTATTTTAAAATTGGTTAAATTGACCGAAAAATCAAACTGCTGGAATTGTAATCTTTATGCAGACCTATTTATAGAAATGTGTTTTCTATTTTTGTATCTTAGTCTTCATTAAAAAAAATGTTTTGATGAATAGAGATGTTTCCATTACACAATTCTCTTTAGTCTATCTACCAAAAAATATGCAACGGTGCCTTTAGTTACATTATTTTCTTCCACAATTAGTCTCAAGTAGGACCCACAATTAAAACCTTTTCCTTTTTTTCTCTTTTAGAAAGCAAGGCGTGCGAGGATTTTATTAATAATAAAAAAAAAAAGATACAAACTTAAAGAGACAACTAGCCATTCACATAAATTGATCTCTTTGTTCTACCCTTTTCTTTGACACATTTTTTTAGTGAAGCCGACCACATGGTACTAAAAATAGTTAGCATTTGATAAGCAAAACGCTTGACACCGAAATAATTGACTCCGAATCTAATTTTTTATGTTTCAGGTTCAGGTTCTGTAATTGAGTTTTTGTGAAGTTATTATTAAAAAAAATATAGTATAATGTATTTTTCTATATCTTAATAATAAATAAATAAATAGATGGTGATATCTTAACAAAGAAACAACGAATTTACTGAACTTCAGCTTTCAGGTGCAGTAGTATCCAAAGTCCAAACAATTGGAACAAAATGCAATGACCAGATGGTGATATCTCAATTTTCCAGGAAATTCAGTAACTGTGGGATATCCATAAACCTAACATCTATGCCTGTATCTACGCAACACCTGAGGTTTGAAAGACAAAGTCGAGAGTTCAAGCCAAGGCGATGACTTCAGTACCACAATTGGATGACCATAATCTGAAATATTGGCTTGCATATAGAAGTAATAATCTTCTTGCCTTACCCTTCAATCACTTCTTGTATTTCATTGTTTCTTTTTCAAAACCAATAGTCGGAAACTGTTTTGCATAATCCTCGACCTCGTGACGGAGCTTTGCAAGCTCAGATTGGATGTTGGCATCTGAATTTAGAGTTGCAACGAAGTCCTTCAATTTAGTTCCTGGCATCATCGTGATAACCCAAGAATAAGATACAGCATCACAATAAGAATAGAGAAGTGACGTTCACCAAATTTTACCGTTTGTCTCATGATACCAAACTAGCTAAGGGTCGCTGTCTTAAAACCGATGCGTTTACCACATATATATGAACGTCGTATTGGGAACAAAGAGAAAATGTAACTTTAGAATCACAAACCTTTTGTATCAGCCTTGATCTTCAAGGCCAACTTTACTGAAGCATCAAATAATTCTGCCACTTTCACAAAATCCTCCTCAACAAATCCTCTTGATGTGAGAGCCGGAGTTCCTGAATCATCAAAACAATGACTTCTTCAACAGTCATTAGCAAGTGTTAGCAAGTATAATATGAGGAAGGACGTTTACCCATACGAATGCCACCAGGTACCATCGCAGAAACGTCTCCCGGAACAGTATTTTTGTTGGCTGCAATATGTACAGATTCCAAAACCTTTTCTACTCTAGAGCCATCAATACCCTGTATCGGAAAACAAACTACTCATCTGCTGGTGCTAAAACTAGTTACAGCCATAACGAGAAAAGGAGGGGAGTTGGGGGGGGGGAGTCATTCCTAGAAAACCCATATTTTCTCTGAAGTTTAATTGCATTTGTACTTCATATCGTTGATTATGAAACTGTACAAGCAACTTGACTGAAATTTGTAAATGACAATATTTTTATATCACGAAAATACCCTTTCAGATAGCCGACTTATGCAGCATACAATTTACTGGTAAACTTTTGGGGACATTCCCCAATTGTCACTTTCTTCGCAAGCAATCATACGACTGTTTCCAGCTTACGCTTTCTCTATATAAGCAATGTCGCAAGCTAAACTCAGACATCAATCTCAAATTAAAGCTGGCCACATTACTATCACATCTTCTCAGAGTAAACAAATAAATATCAAGGAAATCAAAATCCTGACACAATCTTTGTAAAGGAAAACCATAAACATAACATAGCCCTTCTACCATGTTTCTCAAGATTATCATTATTTTCTCAGATATCATACCTTGTTTCTTAAATTCACCAAGACCAAATGGTTCTCAGTTCCACCGGAAACAAGATCATAGCCCTTCTCTGTCAAACTCTGCAAGAGAAGTGGATGTTAGACGTAGAGATCACCAAAGCAAACAGCATTGCACCAACTACAAGTGAAAATCACACTTGAACCAAGAAAAGTGATGTTCAAGTGAAACTAGTAGAAGGTCCTCTATAAGACCTGAGCAAATTTCGAGCAGTTACTAAGTACTTGTTCTTGATAGGCCTTGTACTCTGGTGTTGTAGCCTACAATCACATTATAGTCAACATAAATAACTTGAATAAGGTAACAACGAGATTCAATTTCAAGATACTAAGGACTCATAGACAACTACCAGAGATTATAAATGAGCTTGAACCTGTTTCAGAGCAACTGCCAATGCAGTAATGGTGTGATTGTGTGGACCTCCTTGAAGTCCAGGGAACACAGCTTGATTGATTTTGTCTTCATAATCATACATAACCTGTAGTGTGGAACTTAGATTTGTAAAGGTTTTTTTCCTGTACGTCAATGTGGTACTAAACTTATAATAGAGCATAAGTAGTAGTGAAAAGCAACTTTTCTGTAATCAATTATATGGTTCTCAGGTTTAACTCACTTCTTGTCCTTGTTTGTTGATCTCTTTTACCCCCTTCCTGAAAAAGATCATAGCTCCACGAGGCCCACGGAGTGACTTGTGTGTCGTAGTTGTCACGATATCTGCATATTCGAACGGTGATGGGATTACATCAGCAGCAACCAACCCACTAATATGTGCCATGTCTGCTAACATGATAGCTTTTTGCTTGTTACAAACCTGTGAAATGCAGCAGAGAGGAAATATCCTTACAGTAGGCATTTAAAAAACAATAATAAACGAATTTGAAGTTCCAGCCAAGCATGGAAGTTCACCTTGCGTATACGTTCATAATCATATAGACGTGCATAGGCACTTGCACCAGCAACAATCAATTTTGGCCTAAAGAGTGCAGCACTTTTCTCCATCTGTAATGATAAAAGTCAGCCTTTAACCAATAGAAACAAACTAAAGCAACATCAAAAGGAAATACGCAAAGCCAAATAAGAACAAAAATATGACTTGGAACAAAATAATACATAATAAAAGAGCATAACAAAATATTTAAGAATGCAAATGTCCTTTTGCTGCATCACAGTAACTTTATGTTTTGTTTCTGAAAGGCACATAATGCTTTATGGTCAAATAATCTATGAACTATGACAGTCAAGGTACAGTGTTCTTTCCAAAGACAAGGTAGCTTTTATAAATTGTTTCAAGTGACATTCAAATCTACTCAGATAACCAAAATACAAATGAACTATGTTATATGCAGAAGAGAGAGAAAAGAGAGGAATAGAGACATTAACACCAAATCCAAAAGGAAAAAAAGAAAAAGAAACTAACTGGAAAGCAAACTTTCACACTAGCAAGTCAAAAAAAAAAAAAAAAAATCCAAGAAGGCACAAACTGACGATGTTCGGATGTTCCAATGCATTCAGAATATTATTTATAAAAAACTTCTATGTATTGTTTATGAATATGTTAATGTAACCTTCACCAACACCCTATGAACTCAAGAATAAGTCTCGTGTGCAGTCACTGAAAACATTGCTTCTATTGGCTGGCATAAAAGTTTTACCATTGTGATAATGCTTCAACCAGTTTGCTGCATATTATGGCAATTTAAAGACACATGATAATCTTCTTCGGCACCAGGTCAACAATAATCATAATAAATTTTACCCAGCAACAAGTCACAATTTTCTGGATACACGAAATAAAAGGAAAGAACTAGAGAAGTGGAGAATCGTTCTCTCAATCAGAGAATAACCATAGTCTACATTTTTGTGCAGTATGCATTGCCAGATTATCATGAGAACAAGTAATTCTTCACTATGTGCTTAAAGGGTAAAATTTTAAGACAGCAATTGCATCCCAACAAGGAGTTACATTACACAATAGTTATGCATAAGATGAACACTGCTTCACATAGAACAGTAATTGCTATGGCTAGTATTACAGCGTACCTGCTCATAGTCAATATAACCAGTGGTCTCATCCAATCTGTACGGCATTGTCTCAAAAAAGATTGAGACAGCAGATATCTTCTTGGTGTCCGTCTGCAGCATGAGAGATAGATAATCAAAACACACATAGTGATAAGCTGGTATCATATTTTTTCTTTAAACAGTGCAACTTAGTTTGACAAGCGACACTCAAAAACAAATGACAATGAGATCAAAGTTTTTTATAACTAACTGAGATTTATGTACTTGACCTTAGAGGTCCTATTGGTCATGAACATACAACATAAGTTTACATCAATTTTGTCTTCACTAAGGGCATGCATTAAGAATGAGAAAGGACACAGTTTAGAAGCTCATTGTGTAAGATATCAGTGGGGTTTTCTTCTTTCTTTCTTTGTTCTTCCGTGTGTGAGTGTGGTCAAGGAGAAACAGAAAAGAATTGTATCAGCAATTTCTGTGGGATTTTAGATTAAGACTTATTGGAACCTGATGGGAACCCAAAAGTGTGATAAAATTAGTCAGTTTTGTGATTATTTTAGAACAAAACATTACGCTTTTTGTTGGTTTTTGTGTTGATCATGATGTAGGTATACAGGCAGCTGCAACTGAGGAAAGTGCTGGATTCAGGCCAAGAGGAAAATTTGGGAGGTCACATGGGCATGTGATATCCACAGTTTCGGAGCTGAGCTGGGGCTAGTCACTGAAGTTTCAAGCAGACTTTTTAGACAGTTAGACAATACAGTTATTTCTGTCTAATTCAGTTTATGTATTAAATTGAAATATTGATTTGCAAGTAGTGGGCGGTTTTAGGAAGTTACCGGTAGTTTTAAAACTACCGAGTAGTGGTTTAATGGGAGAGTGGAGTGATATTTATGTATGTATTTCCTGAACAAAAAAAGAGGAGAATTCGTGCAGGGAGTATTGGGGAGGATCAGACAGTAGCTTGAGAGATAGATAGTCACTAACAATTGTGTGGAGAAAAGTGTAAAGAACTTGTGATCTTTCCTTGAGATTCATATCTGCTGGAACAAACGATTTGTTTATTCTTGTAAGTTGTTTTTAATTCATGTTTAATAGCTAAGGTTCTTCTTCCAGTCAATGAGAGATTAAGTTTCAAGCTTTTCATTTCTGTGAGATCTAATTGATCTAATTCTTGTGTGGGTTTTGAATATTCGTTCGTTCTCCGTTTTACATGTAGGAAGATTATTGTATCTAATTAATGTTTAATGGCCAGAATATTAATTAACATAATAATCTAAAGCTAGTTAACGCCATTGATCCGTAATTGTCCTCGGTCTTAACAAAGTGGCAAGTAATACACCTTTTAGGCATCACAAGCATAATCGGACCGTATTACGGGTACGGATGATCATTGTTACATGATATTGCTTCAATACACATGGCTCGAATCGGTCTCTCGCTTAATGCAACCGAGTTATTAAATCTTACGAGCGTCTCTGAGGTTGTAACTCTGTTAGACGGAATTAACGAGTGTCTCTTAATTATCAATACGTAAGGAGAGATTGAGTGTTAGGCGTTATCGACACTTTTAACCGGTTTATTTGAAATCCAACAAGATATTTTTGCATCGATGATCAGAAATAAAATGCGAGACGAAATTGAATCATTGGCTGGAATTTATTTTATTGAATTAAGTCAAGCATTAATCTGTTAGTTTAAAGCATTAATTTTCAGTTAATTAGTTAATTAGTTTATTTTTTTAGTTAATTAAAAATATAATTTCGTATGCATTATTTACTTAGTAAAATTCTAAAAAGGAATAAGTACAACGTTCCCTGTGGATACGATCCCGACTTACCTTATACTCATTATTAGGGAAGTAGGTGAATTAATTTTGACGAATTGACACTCGTCAGAACCTTAACTGAGAGCCGTAATACTTAGTTTCATATGCAGACTACTGACTACATAATGTACTGGCCAGGTAGCTGCATTGAAGAAATAAGAGATGAGAAGAAATGCACAGAACTTATAGGCTCATCTTCATTTAGCATTGCCAAAGCTTTATTTTACTTTTAAGCTGCAATTTTTTATTTCACTTTTATGAATTTAGAGGATTAACGCTTGCACAAAGTTCTCTTACGGGATAGGAAGGTCTTTCTTGCTCGCTTTGGGCGAGTGCTCCAAGTGGGGTTTCTTCTTACTAAATAATGATCTGCATGGATTCGTATAACTCTTGTACATGAATCCTGATGTTTTATCAAGAGGTTTAGCTAACTAACCATCTTCAAAACATATCCCAATACAAAGTTCCTAACAATATCCCACTTTCTTATGATGACGGGAATGGCTAAGTCCTTTTTGGGCCAAGCAAGGTGCTATCTGAAGGATGGATTTCTAAGACTTAATACAATGGTACTTTTACATGATTAAATCCAAAAAAGACTATACATTATCTTTTTTTCCAAATGAGATGAGAGATGAGTGCCCTATAACGCACACATAGGAATAGAAGCTTTAAAGCAAACAAATTGTGCGTGGTGATTGAAATAAAACGTTCCCTCAGTTAAAGTAATTCATTTCATCCCTACGCTTAAGAGGAGCATAGGCAAGTATCTTTCCTTTCAACTGAAAAACAATCAAACCCTAGGAAAATAAAGGCCTATAATAACATCTACCCTGATTGTGTAGGTATCAAGCCAAACGATAACCATTAAACAAGCAGTAAAGAGAGTTTGCATTCGTTAATGACCAGGAATGGGCCAACCAAAATGTAGCTCGTTAAACTTAAACTAAAGGAAGTTACAAGCACCTGATACCCATGTGAAAGATGTCCACCATGAGGAAGATCCAGTGCCATGATTCTCTCATGAGGTTTTAAAAGTGCAGTATAAGCTTGAAAGTTAGCAGGGGATCCAGATAGGGACTGCACATTGACTGCAAGAAATAAGGTATGACAACTCTTTTAGTGAAGCAGTTTTTCACAAGATGCTGAAAACTATACGTAGTGTGTGTAAATATGTGTGTTTGTGTAGAGAGAGAGAGAGAGAGGGGCACAGAGACAGAGTAAATGAATACAAGTGCAAGTTCCTGATTAGCGTTTCTCTGAGTAACCCCTTCACACATACACACGCAACCCTCCATCTCCAACACACACGCACAAAAGAAAAGGTGGCAAAATAAAAAGAAGCCCAGTTCCTTCTCTAGAACTATAGAAGTAAATCATAAAATAGAAACAAAAAAAACACTTTATCAAGTCTAAATTGAAACTAAATTTGCCACATTTACCAGCCATTTATTTAGATCTTGTAGCATGAAAAGCTATGAATAAAATCCAACAAATGTGGCTCCCTAGCATCAATTGGTAAGGCTGCTCTTATCACAAAGTGAAGATAAGCAAAGGAACAACTGCTATATTTCTATTATTGAACATCAAACAATATGGGGCAATATGGTCCACCAACAATGACGCGAAGTAAAAGTTTTACCTACTAGTTAGGAGTCCACATTGTGAATCAACTCTACAAATTCAAAATGTAACATCTATTTTACCTGAACCCTTCATTTTTGACAAAGTACTTGTGGGTTGGGTGTGGGTAAGTTTTCCACTGGATTAAATGCAAAATCCTAAAATTTTGGAGGAACTGATAGGATCAGCACCTGTATCTGATCCTTGTAGCCAAGTCTTGGTAACATAGAGTAACTTAACTACCATTGAAGACCATGCAGGGTGCTACAGACCCTATAAAAAGTCACTCAATAAAAGCAATTACAGGGCCATAGACAATTGAGTTTTAGTTATGGCACTCATCAACTTATAATATGATATGGACATACAGTTCAGTAATATATCCATAAATTAACAAACGCATTACAATCTAATGTTTTAGCAGATTGAAGATCCATTGATCTGACAAGAATAGAGCATATGCATAATGCACTTACCTCCCCATTCCGCAGGATCCAATCGAAAAGCTTCAAGGGCACGCTTTTGACACAATGTCTCTGCCATGTCGATGTACCTCCATGAATATACAAGAAAAGCTCAAAAATTACACTAAATCATGAAACTGACATAAATAATAGACAAAATGAAGTAAAAATACAAGAATTAGTGTAAATACACTAAATGAAACCAAATTAGGAAAACAAAATAGAGTTGGTCTTTCCTACTCATTTCCTCCATAATATCTAGCTCCAGGATAGCCTTCACTGTATTTGTTTGTCATCACGGACCCAACAGCTTGCATCACAGACAGCGATGTAAAGTTCTCTGAAGGTATGAGCTCGAATCCCTATATGCACATGTAATGTCAATCCTCCACGGCTCCACCATAGCAAGTAAACACTCAAAAGTGATTCCACATAGAACCAACCATAATGCCATAGAAACAATAAGAGAAAAATAGGCACCAAAATACTGAGTAACGTTTGATGTATCAATGTAGTAATCCCGATTTGAGTCTCGGCTAATGTGATGGTGCGTAAATAAACATTACTTTCGAATTAAGCAGCTAATCACATCCTTACACGTTCACTGGCATTAGTATTTGAAGTTTCATTAACCGAATAAATCCAATTAGTAGGAACACATTTTGTTTTATTGCAATTCAAGTGGAGATTACTTAACTAATGAAGGCATTCATAATCTAGAACTGGGATTCAGTATTCATCATGGTGACATTGGAATTCGTAACATCACATCGAAAGCATGAAAGACCTCCAGAAGAATGGTTAAAGCATGAAAAAACTGTCGAAACTAGAATGACTGTGTTAGCTCTTCCTTATAATAATACTACAGTGTATACCTTCCATTGTCGGGCCTTTTCTAGCTCAATGATGTCAGCAATTTCTGGATCCACTTCTTCAAGTGGAGAATTCAATTGCTTCGTCCACTGCGAATCAAATTCATAACAACACGAACAATTACACAAAATGAACAAAGCAATCAAATTAAGATCCAACTATTTCATGATCCAAATCAAAAACTTCAATGATTAAAAGTGGAAATCAAACAAAAATATTACAGTAGGGCGGGAGTGTTCTCTCTCAGCTGCTGCTGGATTCGGCAAAGAAGACTGTTTAGAAAATCAACAAATTACATTATTGAGTAAATATATTCAAAGCATGAAATGATTAGTAATATGAATTAATAGAAGGAATACAGACCATATAATATAGGGAGCCGCTATTAGAGAGAGGACGGAGAAGATTGTAATTCGAAGAGCAGAGTCTGCGAAGTGCCATTGCCATTGCCATCTTTCTTGTGCTCTCTCTCTCTCTCTCTCTCAAAGGAGGTTCGCTTTTGCTTAGTTTTAAATCTTTCTTTTTGTATGTGGAGATTTTGGTTGGACGTCGCCTTGAAACTTGAAAGTGGGTTGGTGGGATAATGGGGTTGGTTTACTTGCCTAAACTTTCAGAGCAGTCCAATTTGGGGATTTATACCATTTGAACCGATAATTAAAGATACTCCCTTAGTCCTTAAATAATCGTCTGGGTTGACCCGACGCATAATTTAAAAAAAAGTAATTGACTTAATTATTTATATTAGTTTAATATATAGTTTCCTTTAATGTCCATGTATATGTGGCCCATAATTAAAGTAGATTGAAAAAATAAGGGTAAAGTGGTAAAAGTGATGTTCTAAAAAGGTAAGTTTCAAAATGAATAATTATTTTGGGACGGACGAAAAAGGAAAGGATGACGATAATTTAGAGACGGAGGGAGTATATAACATTTGATCCAGTGGCGGAAGCTGAGAATTTTTCAACTGAATGCACAAATTTAATAAAGTTTATTAATCATTTGGGTGCACAAACCAATCTAAATTAAAAAGGCATAATTTTATCCAGAGGGGGTAAATTGTATAAATTAAACCTTTGACAAAATTACCTAACTGCCCCCAGACTTATAGGCATGCATCCACCACTGCTTTGATCATTGGATCAATAAACCAGGTAGGTTGGCAAAATTGTATTCAGTCGACTGAATTATCCAAATATAATCATTAAAAGACTTATTAGGTGTTATTTATTAAAACTCAATTAAGTTAATTGGTATTAATAGATAACATCCATTAGAGACCAAAAACAAAATAAATAATTATGGATATTAACCGATTATCCATTAGGTTTATCTAATAATGTCACCACAATTATTTAGTTTATCAACTAATACCACCACCACCACCTGCTTCCGCCCACCACCGCCACTTCCCAACTCTAGCAACCGCCACCAATTACCACCACCCACTGCCACCACTATCTGCCGCCCATCGCCACCAACCTCCGACCACCACCTATCGATACTGCCCACTGCCGCCACCACCACCGTATGCCGCCAACCTTAGCCTCCGCCCACCACCTGCCACCGGCACCTTCGCCCATCGCCACTACCATCCGTCGGCATCCGAACTTGGATCAAGTTAGTTTATACCAAAACTTGCTACCACTAGGTTAGACCCCTTTTTGAAATTTATTTGAAAGTTTAATATAAAAATAAACAAGTAATACATTAATAAAAGTTATTGATTATAATTTATTTATTATTTTGTTTTGAATTATTTATAATTATAATGAATATAAGTATTTAAATTTAATTTTTTTTTGTATTTTGTAAAAATTGCACCTAAATTGCATCAACTTATTGTAACGCACACTCTTCATTTACTTGTCAATTTCATTTTGTTAAATTAGCAGTTGACTCCATTTCATTTATTTAGCTTAATATGTGTTGCTCCATTTCATTTGGTTTAAAAAATATTTAGCTAGAAATTAAAAGTTGGCAAGACAAAAAAGAAAACAAAGTTTAATATGCATTTTTTTATAATAAAAATTCATGACCACAAATTATGAAATTTTTTAACAAAAAATATGCATTTTTTAATATTTGATGATCCATTTCATTTCATTTCATTAACTTTTAGTAGCCCATTAATAATAAAATGACACTTTTATACCTTAATTTTTGAAACTAGACTATTTAAGTGAAACATCTTGAAATGAAATAGTAGACTTTGTGTCCGGAACGGAGGGAGTATATTGGTCTGATAGCCGTGGGTGTTTGTTAGTATAGTCGGAATAATTGGTTATTCACTACTTGCTGCCTTTTTTAATATTTGCATCTGTTACTTTTTTTACTCTATTATAATTTATCTAATTTATGTGTAAGAATAAAGATATTTTATAGCCAACATGTGCCGAGACAACTGAGGCATTTTGTGATATAGAGTTTCCTAGAAAGGTCCTCAAGGTATGGTTGTTTTGCTTGCCAATTGCAATTAACACAAGTTATGGTTGTGTTATTCTTTGAGCAGGTGTTGTGTGAGTGCTTGCATATATATATATATATATATATATATATATATATATATATATATATATATATATATATATATATATAAAGTAGTATTACAGTAAGTGTGTGTGTGTGTGTGTGTTTATGTGTTTTTGTCTAGTTTTGTGTGTGTGTTTTTTTTTTTTTGTGATTAGTGAATAATAATATATGTAGGAAAGTAATACTCAAAAACAAATTAAAATATGATGTTACTTATTGAATATTATTCATATAATATTCATTTATTAATTGATAGAATTTGATATTATCCAATAACACCCATTAAGATTGGATAGATAATGATTTTATCCAAATTATCCAGTAACACCCAATTGTTACCCCTAAAACCAGGCCATAAAACAAAATTTTTTAGTGAGGCTACAAATGACAAAGTCATCTTTGACTTGGCCATATGTAAAAAGACGTGGTCTCCTGTAACACGGTCTTACGAATAAGCCTCATTTAGAAATTCGTGGGTCATAATAAATTAATAATATGTTATATAAAGTTATAAAAACCTATTTGTTGAGATGGTTCACAGCGAATCTTATAAGGTGTAGGAACTAGTACGCCCGGTCTTAGGTTCGAAACCTCCTAGGGCTATTTTTAAGTTTTATTGCCAAAGATGTGTCATTTTGGCATTATTTACATTTACGATCAATCTTACTTTTAGGCTTGACGTGTGTCACTTTTGGATAATTGTTGCCTTAGGTCTGATTAAGTTTTACTTAGATACTTTAAATCAGAGTGTCACTTTTAAACATAGAATGTGTCGCTTTTAAGTTTTACGTGTGTCACTTTTGGTAAAAAAAAAAAATCATTTTTCATCTTTAAATTTTTATTCATAAGTGTCACGTTTAGTATGTCACTTTTAGGTATTAATTGTGTCACTTTTAGGCATTAGGTGTGTCACTTTTGGTAAAACAACTCATTTTTATAATCATACAATTTGTATCAATAAAAGTCACTTTTAGGCTTGGAGTGTGTTACTTTTAGGACTAAAGTGTGTCACTTTTGGGCTAGTGATTTTAAGAGCAATAACCAATTGAACATTACTGAAATATATCTTCTTATTCATAGAAATGTATATAATCCCAAGTGTCAATCGTTAAAAACACAAAACCATAACTTTTTTAAGGTAAAGTATATGTTTCTTACTCAAATTTATAAAATTTACTGAAAATATGTCTAAAATAAACGAGCATTAGGAGTCTTGGAACCAAATTCCTTAGCTTGATGAGAATCAGAAAAATCAGTAATCTTTTTATTGCCCTTTTCAATACTTCCCTTAATTCTTTTTCTCCTTCCCTTCGTAACAGAGCGAGCATGATCTATGCATGTAGTAGATGAACTTGAAACACGAGATGATTCATTTTGGTCTGGTAAATTCTTTAAGGAATAGTTTCACTTTTTAGTATTAAATGTGTCACTTTTTAGTATTAATAGTGTCACTTTTTAGTATTAAGGGTGTCTCTTTTTAATATTAAATGTATCACTTTTTAGTATTAAGAGTATCACTTTTTAGTATTAAGAATGTCACTTTTTAGTATTAAATGTGTCACTTTTTAGTATTAAGAGTGTCACTTTTTAGTATTAAATGTGTCAATTTTTATTATTAAGAGTATTATTTTGTATTGTAATAAAAATTATACTCACTCCGTCCCTAAATTATCGTCCTCCTTTCCTTTTTTGTTCGTCCCAAAATAATTGTCCAGTTTGAAACTTACCTTTTTAGAACATCACTTTTACCACTTTACACTTACTTTCTCACTCTACTTTAATTATGAGCCACATACACATGAGCTTTAAATGAAACTACACATTAAACCAATATAAATAATCAAGTCAATTGTTTTTTTCTTAAACTGTGTGTCGGGTCAACCAAGACGATTATTAAAGGACGGAAGGTGTAATAAATTTTCATTTATAGTGTCACTTTTAACATTAAAATGTGTCACTTTTGTGTTTTTAATGTGTCACATTTGGTTTTAAATGTGTCATTTAGCATTTCGTCAAAATACGTTAGGATCTGTCAAGTATCCCAAGGCAATCGATGCACGGATGGCTAACGGAGCTGACAAAGGATTAAACTGCAAGGCTTAAGAATTTGGCGACAAATATTGAAAGTAGAGGGGCACCGGAGCAAATAGAGGAAATGAGCATTAAAAATTAATTTTGTTGCTAGGGCATGTTGAACCTTGGACCGCTTTGGGCGAAACTTTTAAAGTTTGCTATTAATCACCTCGGCTAACCAATTTTTATGATTTTTGTTAACATGTTTATTTATTAATCCGTAAATTTCCAAATGAGGCTCCGTCTTACGGATTTATGATCCGTAAGACTGTCCTACACAAGTCTTTGTCATGTATAAATATCTCGTGCAATGATCTAATCTTTCAACATTTTAGTGGTACAATTATTATATTAAGGTCGTGTTTGATGGCTTAATTTCAAGCTTTAGAATTGAGATTGGAAATAATGTTTTTCCAATTTCAATTCAAGTTTTGGGTTGAGCATCCAAACATAGTCCGAAATTAAATTTAGATATATACGTCAAATTGTTATTTAAAAAATTATCAATTTGACTTAAAAAGTTCAACATGACAATAATTTAGGGATTGTGGATTATATTTCATATATTCTAAATTATTATCTTGTTTAACCCGACACATAAATTAAATTTTTTAAACTCAATTATTAATATTGGTAAAATGTAGTGTCTCTTAAACCTCGTGTGTATGAGAGATCATTGCTAAAGTATTACTCCATCTGCCTTAAATAAAATTGTTCTGTTTTTCATTTCGTCAGTTCCAAAATTATTGTTTTGTTAATAAACTTTCCCTTTTTAGAATTTTTTTTTATCATTTTATCATTATTTTTTTCTACTTTATTGATGGTCTTACATACACATGTGCCATGAAAGAAATTATATAGTATTATACTAATATTTATAATGTAATCGATTAGTTTTTCTTAATTTGAGTGTCCAGTCAAACAGATAATTATTTAGAAACTGAAAGAACATGAAAAAATAAGGATAAAATAATAAAAATATTTCTCTAATAAGAAGACAATATTTTGGACTGACAAAAAAAGGACAAATAATTTAATGTTTAAGACTGGTAAAATCAATTAAAAATATAATCTTACTTTTCGTTTTTGCTTCAAAATTATTGTCTTACTTTCTTTTTTTGTCTGATAACCATTTCTTTTTGGAGCAATATTTTTACTATTTTATATTTATCTTTTCTACCTACTTTAGTTATGTGCCATGTGCACGTAGATTTTAAAAGGAAACTACAACCAATATTAATAATTAAGTCAATTATTTTTTTAAGGTATGTGGTGAATTAAACAAGATAACAATTTTGGAACGGAGGAAATAGATCAAATAAATATCATTCAGTATATCAGCCACTAAAGGACTTTTTTTTCAAATTAACCATATGTTTACTCTATTTAAAAAGTATCAAAAATATTTTTTTTATTCAAAAAGTTCAAAAATTAAATTTGGAATATCAAAAAGCACAAAAGTTAACTTTTCTAACGACATTATAATAAGAATTTTCATTTGGTTGAAACTTTTTTTCTTTTTTTATTAATAGTTGATAATAATAATAATAATAATAATAAACTTGCATTGAGTAATGATAATGACAACTGTAATCATCTTCGAGACGGGGTAGGACCACAAGAACGATAAAAACTCTATCTATTAACTTTTACATAGTTGCATTCTTATGGCTTGAAGTGTAAAATTAGGCAGTCACCAAGTGGTGTTGCCCTTGTTTTTTAACATACGACAAAATTTATATTATTGAAATTGGTTCACATGAAAAAAGGATTATTTTCCAATGTTTAATTGATCTATTAGCTTTTGTTTTACTTCAAAAAATTATTAAAAGAAGACACGATGTTCAGGGCCGGCCCTGGATAGGTGCAAGGTGACCGACTGACAGGACCTCCAAATATCAAAGGGCCTCCAAATTCCAATTCTCCAATAGGCAGTGTAGTAGAGTTCTACATTTCTACTACAACCCAACACCTCGACCAAATTACCCAGCTCAAGGATTTTTTAAATTTTCTTTTGTAATCACTTAATATTAATCAAACAACGTATCATAACTAGTTACCTACTTACCTTGGGAAACCGGAAAATTCAAATTCCAAAAAGATCTAGACCAGCCGACTTCCTTTCTCTCATTACTGCGTTCGTTCTCTTTCTGGCATCTAAAATTCTCCTTCAAATCGTTTGAAGATGGCAACATACCATATCCTAGTTGATTTTCCCCTCAATTTTCTCCCAAATAAAGCAAATTTGATGCCCAATCCATCTATTCTATCAATGGGATACAGAAAGCAAATCGACCTTCCAAACACACTTTATTTCAAAATTTGCAGTTTACAAATTGATCGAAAGTTTTCGGTGGTTGCCATTTGGGTGAAGGCCGAAGGAGGCGAAGGGGGTTTAAGGAGGGTAGATCTTTTCGGCAATTGACCATTGACCAATTTTCAATTGATCTCCGGTAAAGGTGAACAACTAACTAACTAAACATCTATAGGGCAATTGTTTAATCTGCATTGTTTGATTTCTTTTTAAAATAAAGAAGAGAGAAATAGAGTATGAATTTATTATATTGTTATATTTTTTTATTATTATATTACTGATTTCATATTCGCCCAACCCTATCTCCCTCCCTAGTTCTCTCCGGTTGATTTCTTGTTAATTAATCTCCTATCTCCATTGTTAATTTTATATTATTATTTTTAGAAAATAAGCAGTAAAACCGATAAACACTAATGACTTGGCAAGCTAGCGTGCAGGTGGGGCTTCGGCTCGAGGGCGAGCAACTTTATCTTATTATATTTCAAAGAATAAATCCAGTTATTTAATTTCTTTCATAGTTACTATAAGATTTAGAGATTTTGGACCTTCATTAGTAAGAAAATGTTATTAATATTATAATATTAAAAAATGTGTAATTTATTTTTATTTTTTAAATATCTTTTATTAATTTTGGGGTCTAAATTTAAATTTAAAACAGGGCCCCCAAAATGTCAGGACCGGCCCTGATGATGTTATGAGCATACAAAAGCCATGCTTGTAACCAATTTCAGGAACGAGTTCAATCTCTACCATCTAAGTTTTGAAAAAAGAAAATAAAGAAACGAAATGGATTTTTTTAAACACAATCACCTTCTTGGTATCCCTGTAGAAATTCACAATAATCTATATATATATAATGGCGAGTACATTTTCATAAAATTTCTTTTGAATTATTAACTTTTCGGTTTCCATTTAACTCTTTCTCTCTCTATCTTATTTGGTTATATTTCTCTTTCTCTTTCTGTTTTCTCTTTATTTTCTCTCTCACAACCATCTCATCTCTCTTTTAATTGTTTAAACATTTTGTCTCTTTAAATATAAAAAATAGTAACTAAAACAAAAATAATAGTTAGGAGTTAAGAAAAAAAGAGGTTAGTAAAATAAGAATAATTTATGGAACAAGACACTATAAAAATAAAAGTTCTGAATCAACAAAACAAAAATAATTTAATCACGAAGGTTAGTAAAATAAAATAATTTATGAAACAAAAGTTTAAAACAAATTCTTAAAAATATATATATGTAAAACAAAAATACGTTAGTAAAATAAAAATATTTGGCGAAACAAAAACAATAGTTACATATTCAATAAAAAAAAAACAATTTAAACTGAAGTTACTAAAATAATAAAAATAATTTACAGAAATTTTTTTTAAAACAAATTCTTAAAAATAGCTATGCAAAACAAAAATACATTAGTTAAATAAAAATATTTTGATGGAACAAAAATAATAGTTACGGAGTCAATAAAACAAAAATAATTTAAAGTTAGGTTAGTAAAATTATAAAAATAATTTATTGTACAAAAGTTTAAAACAAATTCTTAAAAATAGTTATGTAAAATAAAAATATGTTAGTAAAATAAAAATATAGAAAAATTTTTTAAAACAAATTCTTAAAAATAACTATGCAAAACAAAAATACATTAGTTAAATAAAAATATTTTGATGGAACAAAACTAATAGTTACGGAGTCAATAAAACAAAAATAATTTAAAGTGAGGTTAGTAAAATTATAAAAATAATTTATTGTACAAAAGTTTAAAATAAATTCTTAAAAATAGTTATGTAAAATAAAAATATGTTAGTAAAATAAAAATATTTGATGGAACAAAAATAACAGTTACGGAGTCAATAAAACAAAACAATTTAAACTAAGGTTAGCAAATAAAAATCTAGTTATGAATAAAGTCATAAGTCTTTTATTGATTGAATCACATATTTATAAAGAGTTATAATTAGGGTTACACAAGGAGTAGAGTATAAGAATCTATAAAAGATATGAGTTCTAAAAAGGTAAGAACTATAAAAGGAAAAGAATTATATACGGTAGTTAACACTAAATAATAATTACAGATATTTATTCTCTAATATGTCCTCATGAAGATGGACGTCAGGAAGGAAGACCAATATTGTGAAATAGCTTCTTTGGGCATTTGGTGAGCAAACGGTTTTGTAAGGGCATCGACTAACTGATCAGCCGAGGAGACATGAGAAACCCGTAAGATCCCATACGTCTTGAACTTGTTGCCGAATGAAGTGAAAGTCACGTGTCACATGTTTCATGCAAGAGCAAAGACTAGTGGTGCCCATGTTGTCACAGTAGATGAAGGGTTGAGTCGAGGAGGTGATACCCAATTCGCTGAGGAAAGACACAATCCAGTGTACCTCGGCAGCAGTGGAAGCCGCAGCTCGGTATTCAGATTTAGTTGAGGAGCGAGCAATAGTGCATTGTTTCTTAGAGCTCCAAGAGATCGGGTTGCTACCAATGTAGACAATGCAGGCGCTGGTGGAAGTGTAGTCATCTTTGTTGCTCGCCCAGTCGGCATCAGTGAATACATGGAGAGCTAAGGAAGACTGGCGATGAAGGAGAATTCCAATATCAATGGTCCCGCATAGATAGCGAAGGACTCGTTTGGCCGCATTCTAGTGCTCGGTGGTCGGCCTATGCATGAACTATGATAATTTGTTGACTGTATAGGCGACATCAGGGCGAGTGAGAGACAGATACTGAAGGCTCCTGACCACAGCCCGGAACTCTATAGGGTCGGTGAGAGCAATACCCGACAGAAGTGTTAGAGTTGGCGAGGTGGCGAGGGGAGAAACAACCGGGTGGGCATCATGCCCATGCGAACGAGGAGATCTGCAATATAACCGCATTGGGAGAACATGAGACCAGCAGTGACAACAATTTCAACACACGAGGAAATGCGAAGATCACAAGGTGCCTAGCAGAAGCGAGGCAGCGGCGAGAGAGATGAATGTCTGAACAGCAGCAGGATGGTTCCCAGTGATGATAATCACCAAGGTCCCTAACCGAGAAGCGAGACGCGGGCAGAGAGATGAATGTCTGAACAGCAGCAGGATGGTTCCCAGTGATGATAATGTCATCCACATAAACAATAAGATATATGATGGTGCCCCCTACATTAAGGATGAACAGTGAAGTGTCGGCCTCCGAGTTGTTGAACCCGAAGGCAAGGAGAAACTGGCGCAGCTCATTGTACCATGCTCGGGCAACCTGTTTGAGGCCATAGATAACCTTGTGAAGCTGACATACATGCTGAGGGTTGTCCTTGTCAATGAATCCCGAAGGTTGAGCCATGAATACCTCATCGGAGATAGTTTCTTGGAGAAAAGCATTGTTCACATCGAGCCGCAGAAGAGCCTAACCTCGACAGATAGCCAATGAGAGAACTAGTCACATTGTAGTGGGTTTAACCATCAAGCTAAAGGTCTCATGATAGTCGACACCTGGTCGCTGGTGAAACCCCTTGGCAACTAGGCGAGCTTTGTAGCGATAAATAGAGCCATCAACATGACGTTTGATACGGAAGATCCATTTGTAGCCAACTATATTGCGAGCTCCGACCGATGAAACCATATCCCAAATACCATTGCGAGCCAGTGCACCTCTTCAGACATGGCCTGACGCCACTTGACATCTTTGAGAGCCTGAGTGACACATGTTGGTTCACTGTCCACTACTAGTTGAGCCAAGAGGCTGAGTTTGGTGAGCGACTTGAAAATATTGTTCTTGGAGCGAGTAACAATGGATAAGGTACCAGTAGCAGCGGGCACGGGAACGTCCTAGGGCAATTAGGGTGCTCAGTGCCGATGTAAGAGTAGTAGTGGACACAGTGCTATCATCGGGCATGGGCATGATGTCAAGGATGGTAGCCGACAGCGGGCATAAAGCTGCCCTCAGGCAGGTTGCTAAGTGCCGAGGAAGGTTGAGCAGTGTGCACAGGACTGGTAGCGGGTAATGTAATGTTTGGGTGAGGTTGGTGTATGGAGGAGCTGAGATCAACCACGGTCTGATTAGTGCTAGGAGCAACTGACATGGAGTCACTGAAGTGGACAACGGATGGTGTGTATGAATCCGGGAGCAGTTCATGCGGAAATAACAAAGTGTCTCGATGGAGTCATTGAGGCGAGCAAGGTGGGTGTCGATGGTGGACATGGGAAAGGTAGACTCAACAAATCAAACATGACACAAGATGAACAACTTGGTGTTGCTCGGATCATAACAGAGATAGACACTTTGAGTGAGCGAGAAACCGAGGAAGACACAGGGAGTGGAGCGAGCATCAAGTTTGTGGGCGAGTATGGACAGAGCCAAGGGTAGAAAATGTAACCAAAGGCACGAGTTTGGAGTGGTTAGGCGGAAACCCAAACAGTTTTTGATAGGGAGATAGTTATTCGAGTATAGGTGTTAGTAGTCGATTTATGATGTAGGTCGCTATTTGGAAGGCAAATGACCAAAAGGACAGCGGAAGAGAAACTTTAGAGAGAAGAGAGAGACCGATCTTAACAATGTGGCGATGACGACGTTCCGAGAACCCATTGTGTCCCGGAGTGTGAAGTGGCAAGGTGAGATGAAAGATGCCATTAGCGGACAGATAGGTAGCCAAGCCAGTGTCCCGGGCAAGTCCGGTGTATTCACCATCAACCATCATTGTTTGAGTAAAGAGTTACAATGGTTGTTTTGAAATAGTTTTCCACAAGGGCTTTGCAGTGGGGAAAGATGGTGGCTACCTCAGACTTTCTTTTGAGCGGGTAGAGCCATATATAGTGGGTGTAGTGATCAACAAAGATCCCATAGTATTTGAAACCATCAATAGAGTGAAAGAGGGATGTCCAAACATCAGTGTAACTAGTTTGAAGCGGGGAAGAAGACACAATGGTATTTTGATGAAAATAAAGTTTATGACTTTTATTAGATAAGCAATCATTACAATGGAGATGTTTATTACGAGTAGTGTCTAACGTTAAACCTAAGCTATATAGAATCTGACATTGGATGTGGTCAGACGGATGACCAAGCCGATGATGCCAGTCTTGGTGAGAGACTTTGGTGCCAACACAGGCAGAAAGACGAGAAGAGGGGCCTGTGGTCGGCCATTCATACACATCATCCTTAGACTGCCCGGTCAGCAGTATGCTCCCTGTTAGTAGATCTTTCACATGAAAAGAAGATGGTAAGAACTCAATGAATGTGTTATTTGAGATGCAAAATTGAGATATAGATATGAGGTTACGTTTCATGCTAGGAACAAACTGGACATTTTGTAATGTAAAGGTGTGTGATGGTGTGTTAAGAGAAGAAGAACCAATTTTGGAGATATGTAGTCATATACCATCACCAATGACCATGTCGTCTGAGCCCGTGTAAGCTGAGTGAAGAGATAGGTTGCCGAGGTCGCCAGTGACATGGTGAGAGACACCACTATCAAGAAGCCAGTCAGTGTCCCTGTGTCTGCTGTGGTTGCTAGGTGTGCCCGTGGTTGCCACTTGGAGCCATTGGCCGAGTTGGGAGCAGCGGGTAGAGGTGCGGTGGCGACTAGCAGATAGTTGGGGCAGCGAGCAACCGTGTGTCCCTATTGGCGACATCTTTCACACTTCCCAAGATATGGTCCCTGTTCTCGAGGAGTTGTTGCCGAGGACTAGAGCTGTCAAGCAGGACAGCCCAGCCCAAGCCCACCGGGCCTCACTTAACGATGGGTCGGGCCAGCCCGACCCAAAATAGTGACGGGCCTCATAGAACTCAAGCCCGACCCATGCGGACTTTGGGCCTATGGGCCAAAAAAATAAATATATTTTTTTTAAAAAAAACTCACAAATTAGCTAATAAAAGTTATATAACACATCAAAAGTTCAAAACACACATACTTACTAGTTTAACTTACGCAATTACAAAGTAAAAGTACAACCAAAACAAATATAAACAAATGTAGTAACTTCAACAATTAAACGAAACAGAAACTAGAAAAACTATAATGTTACAGACCAACGAAAAAATATATGTGCTACTTGAAAGGTATTTTTTTAAAAAAAGTTATAACAAAATTGAAGTCCATCATACTGTCCCCAATTTTTTAATATGTGTTTTCTGAGGATAGACAAAGTTTTTCGGGTTCTAGTTTGCAAAACCATACTAACTAACAAATGTTCATTTTTTGATTCGCCCGACACAATCTAGCATTTAAATTTTTTTTTTTATCAAGTTTATAATATTGAGGCTTTTTATTAGCTAATATTAGATAGAGATACTCAATTAAATAGATCAGTTTCGATAAAATTACTAACCACAACCATACTAAACTAGATTGGAACTTGGAAGATCAACTCTATTTCCACTTTGTAAGTTTCACTTTCATCAATTTAAAATATGAGTTTCAACCAAAAAGAGAACAATGATTTGGAAATAGATCATACTGTGTCATAAATTTTTCTAACCAAAAGAAAAAAAAAGTAGTCTAAATGAATGTCTGATAGTTTTTTCTTTTTAGATTTATGTTTTAGTTTTTTATTTTGTAATTAAGTTTAAGTGTTTAAATTTATGATCGGGCCGGGCTTTTCAGCCTTTTTAAGGTCGGGCCAAACGCGATCCACGGGCCTGGCGGGCAGGGTCAAAGAGGCCCAACTTTTTTTGGGCATTCTAAATTGAGGCCCAGGCCCATGAAAAAAATCGGGTGGGCTGGACCGGGCCTATGGGCCGGGCTCAATTTTGACAGCTCTATCGAGGATTGAGAGGGTTGCCGAGGTTACAAGGACAATTGTCAAGGTTGCAAGGATGGTTGCTGAGCAGACGAGCTGTTGGTCCTCGGGGCAGCAAGATTGGCCGAAGCAGAGTGCGAGAAGGACGCGGGCTGAGACTGCTTCAAGAGCAGTTCGCGATAGATGAGTTTTTCATGAAGCTCATCAAACGAGATGGGAATGTCCTAGCCTTCGACCACATCGACAATATGGTGGTAGTCATCATCTAATCCCCCTAAAATGATCTCAATGAGATCCTCGTGGTCGAGGGGTTTACCAAGAGCAACGAGCTCGTCAGACCGACCTTTGACAGACTGCATGTATTCCAAGATCGTTTTAGTGCCCTTGGATGCCCGCTTTAGGTAGTTCTTGATATGTTTAATATGGCCAGGAATTGAGCGAGCATAGGTGTGAGCCAGAGTTTCCCATGCTGCATGGGTGGTGGCGTCCTGTTGGATCAGAGGGACAAGAGGGGCAGAGAGAAAACCAATAAGGGTTTCGAACATAAGCTTGTCTGCAGGATCCAGGGCTGGGCGTAGGAACATCCTTGAAAAGTGGTGGGAGGCAGACACGGATTTGAGCCGTCTGCAAGTTTGTAGAGGTCATAGCCAATGAGGTTGCCTCAACTTGGAGTTTCTAAGCGATTAGTTGGTGGTGGTGAGTTTGGTGATGTCGTGATGGGAGATGTTAATGAGTTGGAAGGTTTGATTTGGATCAACGGATTTTGAAGGGTGAGGGTTTGGTTATCGGAAGCCATGGAGGTGAAAGGTGGGCGGCGGCAAAGGGAGGAAGGGAGGTTTTAGGAGCGAAGCTCTGATACCATGTAAAAATTTACAATAATGAATAACGACATAAGTTTTTCATTAATTGAATCACCTATTTATAGAGAGTTACAATTAGAGTTACACAAGAAAAAGAGTACAAGAAATATATACAAGGTATGAGTTCTAATAAGATAAGAACTATACAAGGAAAGAAACTTATTACGGTAGTTACCACTAAATAATATGCACTTTTTGGTTGTCATTAATAAACTAGCAACTTTCGGGTCAATATTTATCCACAATTGGTTTATACTTATTCAACATTTTAAATATAGTAAGGAATTCAGTTGAAAGTAGGGGTGACAAAAATTTATCCAACCCATTGGATTATCTATTATATCAATTATAAAAGACTTATTGTGTATTATCCATTAACACCCAATTAAGTTAATGGGTGTTAATGAATATCAATTACAAAATGGATAATTATGGATATTAACCGATTATCAATTGAGTTTATCAACTAATGCCACCACCATCAACTGTCTCCACCGCCGCCACTTCCCACCTCCCACCGCCACCAGCAACCACCGACAACCGCATTGCCATCCTGTGCCACCACCTCCACTTACCATCACTACCAACCTCCGCCAATAACCACCGCCCACTGCCATCCATCGCCGCCACCATCACCACTGTATGCTCTTTACTTAAAAATTATAATAATTAGATATATAACTTACTTTTAGCAAAATTCGAACTTAGATCAATTGCTTTATACTAAAGCTTGTTACCACTAGACTAGACCACTTTTTGACATTTATTCATAAAAATTATTGATTATTATGAACGCATTTGTTATTTTGTTTTGGATTAAGAATATTTATTTGTTATTTATAATTTATAATTATAAAAGCATACGGTCGTTAGGTCTGCGGCGTTTTAAACGCCCGCTTTTTAAAAGAGCTTTTTAAAACGCGGAGTTTATAAAACGCAGCTTTTTGCTTGTAAATGCGTTTGGGATACTATATCAAAACGCTATTTTCATAAATTGATTAGTGTTAAAAATGACAATTCTACCCTTTTATGAAAAATGTTTTACCTTTAATTTAAAAATGTTTTACCTTTAATACATAATGGGCATAAAGGCAATTCAAGAAAAAGAAAAAGTGAGGCAAGCCAAAAAAGGAAAAAGCAAAGATCAGAGTCTGAAGTCTCCTCGCCCGGCCAAAGACGAACCCATTTCAAATCGAGGTCCGATCCGCCGACCTCTCTTCTTCTTCATTGCCGCCAGACTCGCTTTCAGTCGTCGCTCCGGCACTCTCACATTCCGCTCCATTCCGCCACCTTTCTCTCTCGGTTCAAAGCTCCCACGGCACGTATCTCTCGGTTTTGCAGAGCATCTCTTGAACTCTCCCTTGTGCAATTTAAACATCAATGCCGACCATTGATTTAGTGGCTATTTTCGTCGCCAAAAGGAGAGACACGCGTTTTACCTTTAGCGTGATTTGACAGCAGCTGAATTTTCGCCGTTTCTAAATCCGCCCTTTCCGTTTGTAAAAACGCCGATAACGCCGAAACGCGAGATTGAAACACAATCCTAAGGAAAACGGAAGGGTTTTGGTCGCGCTATTTTGGCCGTCCCAAAACGCGGCGAATGCACATAGCCTAAATATAAATATTTAATTTTTAAATAAGGTATTTGACTTTTTATTTTTATTTTTTATTACTTTTACATAATCATTTATTAGTGTCAAATCAATAAACACATATATTTTCTATCTCACAACTATAAAAACTATTACTCCCTCCGTCCCTAAATAATCGTCTTGGTTGACTCGGCGTACAGTTTAAGAAAAAACAATTGACTTGATTATTTATATTGATTTAATGTGTAGTTTCCTTTAAAGCACATGTGTATGTGACTCATAATTAAAGTAGAGTGAAAAAGTAAGGGTAAAGTGGTAAAAGTTATGTTCTAAAAAGGTAAGTTTCAAATTGGACAATTATTTTGAGACGGACGAAAAATGAAAGGAGGGCGATAATTTAGGGACGGAGGGAGTATAAAATTTTGATAACTTTATATATATTAGGTGATAAAAATAGTGTCGCACTGCAAATGTCACTTTTTATTTGAGGAGTAAAAAAAGGAAAGGAAAGATAAATGTCAAAATTAAGAGAATATCTCGATAGTTGTTGAAAGTGGGGCCCATGAATATTTTTATTAAATGTGAAAAGTTGGTGAAAATATTATAATCTATGAACATTAAGTTATTAACTTATCATTGTGTGTGTGTGCATGTGTGTGTTTTTGCCTTGCGTGTGTTTTTTTTTGGCGTGTGTGTATTTGAGTGGGTTTGTGTGTGCATGTTATGCTTAGTGAATCATACTATAAGTATGTAAGTAATACTCAAAACAATAAATGATATTCCTTATTGGATATTATCCAGATAATGCCTATTTATTAATGAATAGAATTTGATATTATCCAATAACACTCATTAAGGTTAATGAGTGTTATTAGATAATATCAAAAAATACTCATGGGTAAATAATGATTTTATCCAAATTAACCAATAACACCCAATTACTATCCCTAGCCGAAAGCATGTTCCTTATTGCCGAGTAGTATACAATGCAAGAATTGAAGTCCTAAACTTTCTTAACAGTAATAGGTAGAAGAGATTTTCTCTTTTAGTTTCGTTGTGTTGGTAATTTTCTATTTTAAATGTAATAGGCAATGTGTATAATATTGATAAAATACTTAATACTCCCTCCGTTTTCGGTAAAGAGTTAATTATTTCATTTTAAAATATTTTACTTAAAGAATTAATTTTCAAAAATCAAGGTATAAAAATTTCATTTTATTACTAAGGACTAAGGAGCTACTAAAAGTATCATTTTTTTTTAAAGTTTGATTCTCAAACATGGATTTTTTACCGAAGAGAATATTAGTTTCTAGGTGTCTTTTATATTGTCCTTAAAAAAAGGTGTAATTTCTATTTTACGTAAATGCACCGCATACTTTTTTTAGAAAGGAAATCAATGCAAATTCACATAATGGATAGTATTCTCGATGCACATATTATAGCCATAAAAAGACAAATTAGGTTGAATTTCTTAATAGCGACACCGAGAAGAGGAATGTTCACTGATGGTCTATGTTAAAATTGATGATTTTTCTTAAATGGGCTAACCCAAACTAAGCCCAGTATAGGGATACAATCTCCGCACTTTCTCCGAGCTAATCAAAATGATTATTAGTTTTAGTATCGTTACATTAAATCTATTTAAATTTATATATCGTTAGATCAAATATGTTTTTTTTATGTAACGACATGAAATTTCAAATCATCTAATGGCTCTAACACTAAAGTTTGTAATAATATCACAATTAGCTCGTAATATCATTTGCTATTGATCTATATTTTAAACCAACATTAAGTTTAAATCGAAATGTTATCCATGTGACATATCAAATCCCAAATAAAGAGCGTTTTTTTTCCTCCTAAGGGAGTGTGAGAAATGATCAAACATAAGACCTCATACTTGATGAAGCTCTATCTTTATCACTGAATCACCTCCCCTTAGGGGCTAATAAAGAGGGTTTGAGAAAACAATTTACCGAAGAGTGGTTAGTTCTATGTGAATGAGAGAGACAGAGAGAATCCCTAATTTTTAATTTTTTTTTAAATATAAATGAGTGAGGTTATCATTCTATAACTTACCGCCTCCGAAGAGCGAAGAATGAAGAGTGAAGAGTGAGACCTATCACATTTGATGTTCTCATCCCATTTTTTTATCCGCTGCTGTGCTAACTGCTAAGTGCTAATAACTAAAAACGGCCAATTGGCCCATCTCAGGCATTGGAGTTGATTTGTTACGGGTTCGGTGTTTGCAATGATATTATTATGTCTCCTTTGACGTTAGTACGAATTAAACAACCAACTCGACTGTCATTGAGGTATTAGTTAAAATTTGAAGTTACAAATGTACCTAAAAACTATATACTCATACATTCGTCATATTTTTAATATTCCCTTTGTCTCATCTAAATAATTCATTTTTAATTAAAGTTTTATTTCCTAAAGCATAGGCAAGGTCTGTTACATTTTGTTCACTGGTTGTGAAAGATTTCTTTTTCCCGGAGATTTGATTTAGTCACACGTTGACTTTTACAAATGAAAAATGAATTATTTGATTGGAACGGATGAATAATTAAATTGGTTATAATTCTGGAAAATTACCTCCTGAAGTTATCGAACTTGTTGCCATAAGTTCCAACTTCTAATGATGCAACAATATAATTTATCAATAGATTTTATTTAGAGTAATTTTCAGGATGATTTACAATATAAGTACTTAATACATTGATAATTATATTGTACAACACTATAGTGCTTGTTGTAAATATATTATATTGCTGCATCCTTATCCAAATTTTAATGTAATTATATTAAATTACTATTTAAAATATATTTATTATGTCTAAATAATAAAAGACAGAATCATGTGAATATTGATTTCTTAAATACAATTAATCCTTTATTTATTCACTACCCATATTTAAAAACTTAAATGCAATTGTCTGAACATAGGAAACGGGTCATTGGGCTCGTAATGGATGAAGTTGATGTACTCCTATGTATTATTTTATTTAAAAGAATATCCTTATCTATTAATCAAAAAATAATAGTATCTCTATATTTTTTTTAAAAGTAGTTTACCTTGCGAGTCAATCTTTTTAAAACGGTAAGTTTATATGTTTGTATTAAGCCTAAAAATTAAACTCAAAACCCGTTAACCAATTCAATCGGATTTGTTAATATTTTTGGGTTGAAATAAGTACCCATTTCAACCAAAAAATTAACGGTCGATTTGAGTCAGTTAAAACGAGTCAAACCAATTATCTATTTCGACCCGTTATTTTCTTGCTATATAAATGTAGGTTTTTTGATAAAAAATGTGAGTTGAAACGGGTCAAACCATTACCTATTTTGATATGACCCGTTTCGATCCAACCATTTCGACACGTGTAATTTTGGGTTATAACGGGTCATGACCCGTTTTGATCCAACCAATACCCGACCCACCACACCCAATCGCCCAGTCCTAATTTGTACGTTCTATTATTTACTCTCTCCGGACAAAAAGTTTATTATTTCATTTTTGAATGTTTTATTTAAAAAGTCCATTTTTAAAAATTAAAACATAAAATTGTTATTTCATTACTAATAAACTACTAAAAATATCATTTTTATTAAAAAAATTGACTTTTAAACGAAGACTTTTTACCCAAAACAGAAAGACCACGTTATAATTTTAACCTTTCTAGACTTTTCTTTTTCGCAAATATCTCAAACGCAAAAGCTCAAGATTATTTTTTTTGGAGACAAACTAGAGGGAAAAAAGATTTTCTTTGGACCGAGGGTATAATAATAACTGCATTTTATTGTTGTTACTTCCTATTGTATTTCCCTCGTTCACCTCACTCTATTTAAATACGATTGAAAAGCAACACTTGTACAATCCACCCCTCTCTCTCCCACCAGTCTCCCCAAAATGGGAACTGTAGAAGTAGAGTCTCCACCAATTAGCAACAAAATAGCGGACGATGAAGCAAACGACGACGAAATATCTCCAATCGAACAAGTCCGGCTAACCGTACCCACCTCCGACGACACCACCCAATCCGTATGGACTTTCCGAATGTGGGTCCTGGGTCTACTCTCCTGCATCCTACTCTCCTTCCTCAACCAATTCTTCTCGTACCGGAGAGAACCCCTCATCATAACACAGATCACCGTCCAGGTCGCCACTCTCCCCATCGGACGGTTCATGGCTGCCGTCCTCCCCACCACCAAGTTTCACCTTCCCGGAGCTGGGTCACGACAGTTTTCGCTCAACCCGGGTCCATTTAACATGAAGGAGCATGTGTTAATTTCCATATTTGCCAACGCGGGAAGTGCTTTTGGGAATGGGTCGGCTTATGCAGTGGGGATTGTCAATATTATTAAAGCTTTTTATCGAAGGAATATTTCGTTCGTGGCTGCTTGGCTCCTCATCATTACTACCCAGGTTTTTTGAAAATTTCTTCTCCTAAGTCCAACCTTTTCCAGTTGGTTTACAGTTTACACTTTACAGTTTTAAAGATTTTTCAACAATGATCATCTCGTACGAGACTGTTATTGTTACTACTCCATAAACTACATTTTATAAGAATAATTATTGCGTATTAAGCAGATACTTTAATTTACAACCTTTTTTTTTTTTTTTTTGAAATGTTCCCACCACAATTAACCAACTTCCAGCTTGTTACTAATTGCCTTGTGGTTTATAGTCTGGTTTTAAACTTTATCTCTCTGTCTCACAGTTTTTTTTTTTTTTTAAATATATATAAATATATATATATCTTACTTTTTCTTTATGAATTACAAAATATAAAGTCAAGATTTAAAATCAAGCCTTACATCAGATTTCAAATCACAAGTACTAAATTTCTGAACTTCTTAATTTTGTGGTTTTTTTTTTTATTTACAATTGAAGAAAAACTGGTTTAAAATCTTAAACCAAACCCGGGAAAAAAAGAAGGTGCCCATTTACATTGCTTTTAATAAATAAATGAAGTCTTTTGCGGTGAAAGTGAGGGCAATTTGGTGCAACTGTACAAAAATGAAAGCGCGAATTGGAATTTAGCTACTAAATAGTTGGCGCCGGGTGGGAAATCGTAAGGGGGATCAGGTTCAGGGATGGATTATGATTGCTTATGAATTGATTAGTCGGTTTTAAGTTCAGAATGCCTTAACGTAACACCAAAATTCATAAATGTAATATTATTTTAAAGGTAAAATTATTTTACTATCCCTATCCACATTTAAAGTTTAAACTATATCACCACCTCCCTCTCTCTCCCTTTCACATAATTTTGATTACATACCATTATTGATTTGGTTTTCATTGTTAAGGCATGATATCGAATGTTAATTGGATTGATTTTGATTCAACTTATTTTTTCTTTTTAATTACGAACAAACAATCGTTGATTTGTATTTTTTTTCGATTTCGGACAAAACATCCGCTACACACTTGCAGATGTTTTATAAAATATCCGTAAATGTGTACCACAAGTGAATATCTATTAAATATAAAAAGAAATATTTAGATTATTTTATGTATTAAATGGTATTACGTTTAGAGATTTTGGTATTACATTTAAGATCACTCTTTTAAATTTTAAATTGAGCTTCTTGGATTGTGGTGAACAGGTTTTGGGATATGGTTGGGCTGGGCTCCTAAGGAAATACGTAGTTGAGCCGGCACACATGTGGTGGCCCAGTACTCTTGTCCAGATTTCCCTATTTCGGTAAGTTTTATCTTTCCTAACCGTCGTTACGGTTAGGATGCAAACTGAGACAAATTAATATATCAGGCATGAATTTGAGAAAATTTTAACATTGGAGGACATTATAAGATTGAGTGGTTATTTTATGATGTTTTTCATATTTTGACCTTAGGAAGGAGACAAATTGCACCCTTTAAGTGTTGATCTTGCTCTTCATTCACCCCCAGAACTTTTATCTTGTGCCAATAGAACATAGTGCTTGTCACGAATGTGGTCTACTATTTGTTAAGGGATCTTAGACAAGTATTTGACGCAAATGATCTATTTTTATGACCACGAAAGTCTGTTGTCAATTTTGCTATGCTCAATTGCTAGCATATCATCATTTGACCACGCACGTGAAAACATTCTATCTTGTTTGTTTAGTTTTCTCTCAATCATTCGAAACACAATTTCCCCTTTCATCTGTTTTAAGAAAATGTCCTACTTTATACTTTTACTTTAAGAAGTTATGCTCTCCGATCCGAATAAAGAGTCTATTATTCTATTTTAATATATTTCATTTAAATAGTTCATCTTTAAAAATTAAGGTATAAAAGTATCATTTCATTACTAATGAACTACTAAAAGTGTCATTTTTTAAAAAAAAATTAATTTTCAAACGATGACTTTTTACCCGGAATGGAAGAAGTATTTTATTATTTTACCCTTTTTTATTACCTTTATAATAAAGACAATACTATAGTAGTATACTAGTATGGTGATCTAAAATCGTAACTATACTCAAGTGGGCTAGTCGTTCAGTACAAGACAATTGGTTCCAAGGAGCATGTCACCTTCTGGCCTGGATGACAATCGACATGGTACCTAAGTATAAAAATAATTTTGGTTGTCGCACCAATCAACTAGGTTAGTTTTCAGCTACGAGTGAGGAATAAGAGTGGCCGGTTCTTTATTTTTCATAAAGTGTACAAGGCTGTCTCCCTATGAATCTAGTTTTGGCTCCTTGTTAATTGAAGCAATGCCAATGTTGTATACTCAACCATTAAAAATGAATTAAAAATTTTATTTGATACCCAAACAAAAATTTTGTACAAACTCCAAAATATCTTACCATTTTTATCTTAAAAATTTGTTTGGTGTTCAAGTGAGACAAATCAAACCTCTATTTATAGATAAAAATATATCTATAAAAAATTATTTACAAAAATAGAAAATACCGTTCGCTTTGAAATGGTTTGAGTATCAAAACTTTTGCTTCAAAACAATTTTTGTTGGAGAGAGAGAGAGACACTCATTAAATAAATAGGAGTATTTCATTTATGATTATTCTAGCCTATACCTGTACTGTAGTCCTCTGCAGTTGGACAATCCTAAGGATTTTTTTTTTTTTGATTAGACGGACAATTGATGGTTAACCCAAAAGAAAGAAGAGATGTAATGTTTCTAGGCATTTATTGGTATGAAAGCAATCGTTTTCTGCTTTGATTCCTACGTATAGTTATGTGTCCCTTTCTAGTGTAGGTCCTCTTCCCAGATTTATTGGGGCTTTTGAAAAATATTCAAGACCTAAGACTGATTGTTCACATGTAGGCATGTGAATAGGCGGACAATTACTACTCGAAAACCGTTAACCCATCTGATCAGAACTAAAAATTATCAAACCCAACCCAACTCGTTAATATTTTCGGATTAAACAGTGCCTACTTTGCCCCGATAGTTTTTATGCTATAGATTCATAAAAATTTTATGGGTTTAGACGGGTCAACCAGTTTTAATCTGATCTGATTCAACCCGCCCCATTTCAACGTGTTTGATATTCGAGTTCTAATGGATTTTGACCTGTTACTCTTAACCTGACCCAACTCACCCAATTACTAGGGCTACATGTGAACAGTCTACTTTTATAATTACATGGCTAGGCATCGGTTTAGATGCAACTTGCAGAGTACAAAAAGTTATTATTAGGTGAGTGCAGTGGGGTTTGGAAGTGGAAGCTAGCCAGATCTCTCATGTGACGCCACCGCTGAAGTAATACTACTGACTACTGAGGTTTCATGACTTCATCTGTCTATGAATAACATGCCTAAAGGTTAAAATGACCATAATCAACTACCCGACCTTTGTAATGGGCAACTTATCCAATAACAGTAGCAGCTTCTATATTTTCTTTAGATATCTATGATTAACAACTCCATTTTTCCTCTTAAGATTTTGGCTTAGGATTGTTGCATAATGATAAAACTTCCATGCTGAGATCAACAATTGCGAAAAGATTATTCCTGTCCCTAGTTGGTGAATTTCTTTTATCTAAAGCAAATAGCACTTGAATTACTGTTTGCCAAGAGCTTAAGATATAAAATTAATCTTCACAAGCACTTGGAAATGTTAAAGATGTCCCACCTATGAACTAATTCTGGAGTGTCAACGGCATTATCCACTTATAGAATGTATTTCCTACACACTGACATAAGTATGAAACTTCTATTTCCTCTTTTAGATTGTATATGCAACCATCAACACACTCGTATAGTATAGAACAAGAAATAGCACCACTCATGTACCAAACACAGCAAATATATAATATAGGCAAAAGAGAGCAGTCTCTTTTGGAGAGTAATAACAGAGGACTCGTAAATCTTAATCTTCTGAATGATGATTGCGAAGTGAAAATTGACTTGATTAAACAGTTAAAAAGGACTACCTAGTCTTAGTACGTTCATGCATAACTTTGCGTTTGTGCGTGTTTCTATCTTCATCTTCTTCATTTTTTTGGGTGATGTTTTGAATCAATTTTATAGGACACTGCACGAAAAAGAAAATGAAGAAGGAGATGACAGTGATGGCAAGCAGCGAATGTCACGTTCCAAGTTCTTTGTCATTGCCCTTGCCTGCAGTTTCGGGTGGTACTTGTTCCCGGGCTACTTCTTCCAAACCCTGCAAAGCATCTCGTGGGTTTGCTGGGCATTTCCGAAATCTGTCACTGCTCACCAGATTGGCTCAGGTTTTAATGGCCTTGGAATTGGAGCCTTCACAATGGACTGGTCAACCGTTGCTTCCTTTTTGTTCAGCCCTCTTATCTGCCCCTTCTTTGCCATTGTCAACGTTTTTGTAGGCTATGCGTTGATACTTTACCTAGTGATTCCTATTTCTTACTGGGGATTCAATGTCTACAATGCCCGAACTTTCCCAATATATTCCTCAGATTTGTTCACTGATTCTGGTCAGGAGTATAATATAACATTAATTGTTAATGAAAAGTTTGAGATAGATTATGGGGAGTATGCAAAGCAAGGAAGAATCAACTTGAGCTCATTTTTCGCTCTCACTTATGGGTTTGGATTTGCTACCATTGCATCCACACTTACTCATGTTGGCCTGTTTTATGGAAGGTAAACTTGTTTACCGTACAGTTATTGATTTTTAACCTTGTAGCTCAGGGTGAGATGCTAAGTTCTGCATTTATTTCAACACTAATGCTACAGGGAGGTTTATGATCGGTACCAAGCATCTTCTAAGGGGAAGGTGGATGTTCACACGAGATTGATGAGGAAAAACTACAAGGACATACCTTCTTGGTGGTTTTACGTGCTTCTTGCTGTGACACTATTGGTCAGTCTTGCACTCACCATCTTCATGAAAAAAGATATCCAGATGCCCTTTTGGGGACTTATATTTGCGGCTGCTATTGCCTTCATATTTACCCTTCCTATCAGCATCATTACTGCCACCACAAATCAGGTAATTTCAGTACCCACCCTGTTGGTAAATGAATCAGTAAAGGGAAGAACATAAATTAATGAAATTAAACTTTTCATGTGCCAATTTTTTTTGCGCTTGTTTCAGACACCAGGTCTAAATATTATTACGGAGTACATAATGGGCTTAATTTATCCTGGAAAACCTATAGCAAATGTCTGCTTCAAGACCTACGGCTATATGAGCATGACTCAGGCAATCTCCTTCCTAAGTGACTTCAAGCTTGGTCACTACATGAAGATCCCCCCTAGGTCAATGTTCTTAGTCCAGGTATCTTTATCCTCTAAAGTCAGGTCAAACTTATGCATTGTACAGTTACAAAAGCTGGCTTTATATTCTAATGATCACTTTTGCATCGCAGTTTGTGGGAACCATTATAGCAGGAACAGTCAACCTAAGTGTTGCGTGGTACCTTTTGGGCTCTGTTGAAAACATATGCCATCAGGATAAGTTTTCAAACAGTCCATGGACGTGCCCTAACGACCGTGTCTTCTTTGATGCATCAGTCATCTGGGGCTTGGTGGGACCCAAGCGGATATTCGGCCCTCTGGGGAACTACGGAGCCCTGAACTGGTTTTTCCTGGGAGGATTAATGGGGCCTGTTGTGGTATGGCTCTTTCATAGAGCATTCCCCAAACAAACCTGGATTCCCCTCATTAACCTTCCTGTACTCCTAGGTGCAACTGCTTATATGCCTCCAGCAACTGCTGTGAATTATAATTCATGGATACTAGTGGGGACAATCTTCAATTTCTTCTTGTTTAGGTATCGGAAAATGTGGTGGCAGAGGTATAACTATATCCTTTCGGCTGCTCTTGATGCTGGAGTTGCTTTCATGGCAGTTTTGATCTACGTCTCCGTTGGTTTGGAGAACAAAGACGTACATTGGTGGGGTACTGATAATCCAGAACACTGTGATTTGGCAACTTGTCCTACAGCCAAGGGTATATCGGTGGAGGGTTGCCCCGTTTTCTGATTTCAATTCCTTTGTGTTATGTATCCATTATTATTGCTACTTTGAACCTGTCATCATTTTAATTAGGCATATCAATTTCAACACATTACCCATGAACCCACCCAATCCACTAATTACCCAACTCAACTCAATCTATTAATAAAATAAATTTATATGGATTGCTCAACTTAACTCATTTAATTTTATGGATTAAGTTGAGTTGAACCCACTAACTTGAATAAACCCGTCAATTGAAAGCTTGTTTGCAGATGGAAGAGTTCAAACAGCAAGTAGGGTGATCATGATGACGGATGCACTACTATATGCAATCACAAATGAAGTTTTATTTAGCAGTGTTTTCATTATGTCATCTTGCTTTTTTTTTTTTTGCTCAGCTGAACTAAAATTAAAACTTTGAGCATCCTTGGTTAGATTTGATTTTGTCAGGGTTCGTGGTGTTTGTTGGTTGCATGCACACCTCTAGTATGATTGATTGAGAAACTTTCGTACGGATAAAATTAAAAAAATAAAAAAATAAAAAATAAAAAAACAAGTTAAAGTTGGTCGACCTTTTTGAACTCAATTCATTTATGACCCGATCCTGACCCATTTAATATTTGGGTTGTGGCAGGTCATGATCTATTTTAACCATTATCCACTCTAATCCAATTCAATTGACACCCCTAATTTTAATGAAACCAATACAAATAATGAAGTCTGATTGTGGATAATTCGATATTAAAGTGTGACATATAGTGTTCTATTCTAGTTTTCCAATTTTTCGTACATAGAATTTGCTTTATAGGATGAATGTACATGATAATTATACTCCATAAATTAAGGTACAAGCCTTTAATGGCAACGCAAATTGGTTAAGTTTCAATTTAGACCGGGGGGAGAGAGAGAGGACAATGTCTTGGCGTAGTGAGGTAGCGTGTGCATTTAAGTTAAAATTAATGAAAGTAAAATTTAGAGGGTAAAAAAAGGAGGGACTAATGAGATTGGAAATCTTAAAAAGCAGACCGGCCTGTGATTTATCCCTCATTGATTGTCTACCTTTAACTTCATGTTTGACAAGTAGAAATCAAGTTCTCAAACTTCTACCTAGAGTGTGCAGCAGTTTTTTTTGAAACCAGACAAGCTTAATGGTATCGGATCGGATCAATAATTTGGTTTGGTTTTGAATCTAAAATTTTATAAACTAGACTTTTGGATTGGCTTAACCCGACCCGATAAATTAGTTATTATTATTATAAATGGCGGATCAGCAGAGCTCAGAGCTCTTTGAACTTAACCCCCTCCTACCAGTTCAACCCCTTTGCTCCCTCATCCAACCACCACTGCCCCCATTTCAGGTAAAGATCTCTCTCTCTCAAAAACCTCACCAAATTCCCAATCTCCACTCTCAAACCAAAGCAATACCAAATTCACACTCGATTTTTACACCTACCACCCCTCTCAGCCACAGTCAACTCCCCCAAAGGCTTTGGCCCCTCTAAGAAAACCAAAAAGACCCAAAAAACCAATAAACTATATGGCAATGATGAAGATGAAGATGAAGATGATGAAGAGGAGGAAGACAGAGGTGTAGGGATTATTCCAGAAATTGTGACCAACAGGATGATAGATGTGCCCACATGGATACCCTTCATAATGTCATTCATCTTCTTTGGGACTACACTTTTGGGGGTCAGTTATGGAAATGTGTCTTCCAGTTGGAATTATACCGATTCAAATAGAGGAAGTGGAGAGAACGTGTGAGAAGGGGTTGCTCAACCGCCGTTCAACCACCCTTCGCACTATAAAATCTAGACGAAATTGAAACCGTAGGATCTCGGTAAATGAATTGATCTCGACCTCTGAATAGCTTGTCAATCGCGAGTGTGCGAGACCGAGTTATATTGTATAGTAGACTAGTCCTCTTGCCCGTGCCGATGGCACGGCGCTAGTTTGAGAATTTATCAATAAATGAAATAATGTGGAAATGAACTCAAATAACTAACAAAATAAAACATTTTACTTCGATATTTATTTTATAAGAAAATCAAGAAATAAATATTTTAATTTAACTACTGTTAAAATACAAAAAAAAAATTGTTTTCTCAATAACGAACACTCAGTCTTCTTCTTCTGGAGGTTTTTGCTTAACTTTGTAAACATGAGATGCAATAACTTTGTCTATTATTTTCACGTACACATGAGACAAAGAAAATTCAAACATATTCAATTAACCAAATTTTTAGCTTCATCTACAAAACTCGAATCCTATAACATATTATCATACAATATCTAACAGGCAAACGAAGATGCATTTGATCCAAATTAATCAACCCTAAAAGCTAAAAAAAATGGTAATTAAATCAATGGAAACCAATACACATACCCCAACAAACGAAACCACAACAATGAGAAGATGTTCAACATTCTATAAAAATAAACTCGTGCCCGTGCCGATGGCATGGTTCCAGTAAGAGCGTGATTAATGTATGAACCGAGCATGATGAAAAAAATTAATTAAGAAACTATAACTAAATATTTGTAACCGTAAAGGTCTCTTTGCCTAGAACAGAGGGATTAAATAATAATTTGTACACGAAACTGCGAGCCGACCAAAAAAACGGGCCGGGCAAAACTTATGATTTTTTATATTTGTATAAGAAATTGCGGGCCGGAAAAAAATTAAATTGCCAAACAAAAAAAGGGCCGCACAAAAATGAAATTGATTAAGTTAATTACGATAACAGTTAAAAAGAAAAAAATATTTCAAATTACAAAACTTACGATTTTTTTTATTTGTATATGAAATTGCGGGTCGGAAAAAAATTAAATTGATTAAGTTAATTAAGATAATAATTAAAAAGAAAAAAAATTAAAATACAAATATTCAAAACTTGCCATTGGACTAAAATTAAATTGATTAGTTATGCACGTTAAAACAATCAATCTCAGTAAAACAATATCGGTAAAACCATAAAATAATAAATGTAAAACTGTAAAACCGTAAATAATAAGTAAGTCGTAGAATATGCCTTTATTGGAACAGTTATCTATTTTTGGAAGAAAAAGAAGCAGTAAAATTGGAAAAAGTAACTTTCTGTCACACGTTTACAATTTACATTAAATGTAGAGCGTAGGATTGCAGTAAAAGAATTAATCTCAGCATGTAATTAGCTTTTACCAATTACACACGTGTTTTGGCATCTCTGTGACTTTGAGGGACTGATATTTTATAAGGGGTGATTGATTAAAAGACTTATCGCAGGGTGCGACTTTGTAATATGAAGATAAAATATAGGGAGAAGAAAAATGGATGACTACTCATAATATTAATTGTAGGGGGTTAAAAATGGATAACTACTCACACATGTAAATGTGAGGGTGAATCTCAACAGTTAAATTTTTAAAGATAATTTAATCTCAACCTCTGAATAGTGCTAGTCAATTACCTAGTTGTTTTATAAGGCAACATAATTCTAACAACATAAGGAAACCCAGAAGAGGAGGTTACCCAAATAAATGACAGCCGTAGGATGATAGTAAAAAAAAAAAATCCTGACCTCTGAATAGCACTAGTCAATTACCTAGCTTCTTTGTAATATAGATTGTATACGAAATTGTGGGCCTGAAAAACAGGCCGGACAAAAATTAAATTGCTTAAGTTAATTACGATAACAATTAAAAAGAAAAAAAGAAATATTTCAAATTACAAAACTTACGATTTTTTTAAAAAAATTTATTTGTATACGAAATTACGGGTCGAAAAAAAATTAAATTGATTAAGTTAATTACGATAACAATTAAAAAGAAAAAAATATAAATACACATTTTCGCAACCATAAAACTGTAAAACCTTAAAATATTAACCATAAAACTGTAATATTTAATTTTCGCATTAAAAGAGTGAATCTCATAAAAACTGATGAATAGGCAGAGAGGAGGAGAGAGAAAGAGATAGAGAAGGAGCGATAGATAAAAGGATCGTGGAGATAAAATAGAGATGAAAAAAAATGTGATAAAAATGGTTAAGATTGTGAGATTAAATCTTGGCCCGTAATTGTGTTTGGTAATTCTAATAGTATAAGAAAACCCAAAAGAGGAGGTTACTCAAATAAATTACACCCGTAGGATGATAGTAAAAAAAAATAAATCCTAACCTCTGAATAGCTCTAATTAATTACCTAGCTTTTTTATAATATAGATTGTATACGAAATTGCGGGCCGGACAAAAATTAAATTGATTAAGTTAATTACGATAACAATTAAAAGAAAAAAATAAATATTTCAAATTATAAAACTTACGATTTTTTTTAAAAAATTTATTTATATATGAAATTACGGGTCGGAAAAAATTAAATTGATTAAGTTAATTACGATAACAATTAAAAAGAAAAAAATACAAATACAAATTTTCGCAACCATAAAACAGTAAAACCTTAAAATATTAACCGTAAAACTGTAATATCTAATTTTCGCAGTAAAAGAGTGAATCTCATAGAAACTGATGAATATGCAGAGACGAGAGAGAAAGAGATAGAGAAGGAGTGATAGATAAAAGGATTGTGGAGATAAAATAGAGATGAAAAAAATGTGATAAAAATGGTTGAGATTGTGAGATTAAATTTTGGCCAGTAATTGTGTTTGGTAATTCTAATAGTATAAGGAAACCTAAAAGAGGGGGTTAGTCAAATAAATTACAACCGTAAGATGATAGTAAAGAAAATTAAATCCTGACATCTGAATAGCCCTAGTCAATTACCTAGCTTCTTTTTAATATAGACTAGTACTTTTACCCGTGCCGATGGCACGGCGCCAATATATTTCAAATATTTCAAATTACAAAACTTACGATTTTTTTTTAAAATTATTTGTATACAAAATTGCGTGTATAAAATTGGTGGGTTTGGTGGAGGAAATATAAACGGCCACCAACCGTGAATATTGGGGAGAGTTGGAGAGAGAGAGAGGGGTAGTTACTTAACCGCCGTTCACACATGTGAACTCGGGGAGTGATAATGACCATATGATCTCAGTAAAGAAATCAATCTCAGCCGCTCTTTATCTTTTGTCAATTGTAAGCGTGCGACTATGAGCTGTATTATATTATAGATTGTAGGGGGTTAAAAATGGATAACTACTCACACATGTGAATGTGAGGGCGAATCTCAACCGATATATTTTTAAAGATAATTTAATCTCAACCTCTAAATAGACATAATCAATTACCTAGTTGTTTTATAAAGAAACCTAATTCTAACAGTATAAGGAAACCCAAAAGAGAAGGTTACTCAAATAAATGACAGCCGTAGGATAATAGTAAGAAAAAATTAAATCCTGACCTCTGAATAGCTTTAGTCAATTACCTAGCTTCTTTGTAATATAGACTAGTACTCTTGCCCGTGCCGATGTCACGAAGTCAGTTTGAGAATTTGTCAATAAATGAAATAATGTGAAAATGAACTCAAATACCTAACAAAATAAAACATTTTACTTCGATATTTATTTTATAAGAAAACCAAGAAATAAATATTTTAATTGTAACTACTGTTAAAATACAAAAAGAAAATTTTATTGTTTTCTCAATAAGCGAAAACTTAGTCTTCTTCTGGGGGGTTTTGCTTAACTTTGTAAACATGAGATACAATAACTTTGTCTATTATTTCCACCTACACATGAGACAAAGAAAATTCAAGCATATTCAATTAACCAAATTTTTTGTTTCATCTACAAAACTCGAATCCTCTCACATATTATCATACAAAATTTAATAGGCGAACGAAGATGCATTTGATCCAAATTAATCAACCCTAAAAGCTAAAAAAATGACAATTAAATCAATGAAAACCAATACACATACCCCAACAAACGAAACCACAAAAATGAGAAGATGTCCGACATTCTATAAAAATAAACTCGTGCCCGTGCCGATGGCACGGTACCAGTAAGAGTGTGATCAATGTAAGAACCGAGCATGATGAAAAAAAATAAATTGATTAAGTTAATTACGATAACAGTTAAAAAGAAAAAAAAAACAAATATTTCAAATCACAAAACTTACGATTTTTTTATTTGTTTATGAAATTACGGGTCGAAAAAAAATTGATTAAGTTAATTAAGATAATAATTAAAAAGAAAAAAATTAAAATACAAATATTCAAAACTTACCGCTGGACTAAAATTAAATTGATTAGTTAAACAATATCGGTAAAACCATAAAACAATAAATGTAAAACTGTAAACCCGTAAATAATAAGTAGGCCGTTGAATATGCCTTTATTGGAACAGACGAACAATTATCTATTTTTGAAAGAAAAAGGAGCAGTAAAATTGGAAAAAATAACTGTCTTTCACACGTTTATAATTTAGATTAAATGTAGAGTGTAGGATTATAGTAAAAGAATTAATTTTAGTTTGTATTAGCATTACCAATTACACATGTGTTTTGACATCTCTATGTCTATGGCACGGTGCCAGTATATATGATTTCGTCAATTCAAATGATTGTACCTACATAGAAGGTGCTATTTAAAAAATATTACAATTGAGGGGTACATTGCTTCGTCAAGTGATAGTTGAAGGACTAATATTTTATAAGGGGTGATTGTTCAAAAGATTAATCGCAGGGTGCGACTTTGTAATATGAAGATAAAATATAAGGAGAAGAAAAATAGATGACTACTCATAATATTAATTATAGTGAGTTAAAAATGGATAACTATTCATAAATGTGAATGTGAGGGTGAATCTCAACCGTTAAATTTTTAAAAATAATTTAATCTCAACCTCTGAATAGCCCTAGACAATTACCTAATTGTTTTATAAAGAAACCTAATTCTAATAGTATAAGGAAACTCAGGAGAGGAGGTTACCCAAATAAATAATAGCCGTAGGATGATAGTAAAAAAATTTAAATCATGACTTCTGAATAGCCTTAGTCAATTACCTAGCTTCTTTGTAATATAGATTGCAACAAGTGACATAAATTTTTTTAAAAAAATCAAGATACAGATTGTGATTAACACGTCATGTCCGCTTGTGAAGAAAAAAAATATTCGGTCGATGAAAATTTTATACAATTATATATTAATCCAAATATATTTACCAAGGTTCCAAAAATCGTTAGGCGATCGCCAGGCGGCACACTAGGGCCTAGCACCTAGGGGACTAGTCGGGGCGTAATCGGGGCCTAGGCGGGGCCTAGAATTAAGGTATAATTACAATTTTTTTTGATAATTTACATCAAAAATCAAACACATTGACTACAAATTTAATTTTTTTTATGTTTGCTATTTTATCAAACACTTGTCTATATTTGTAAAATGAACAAAAATATATTAACCTACCATTAATCACAATTCTCAACAACCCCAAAGCAATAAACCAGTCAAGTTTAGAACTAAAAATAAAAAATATATATTATTCCATCTACCTACTGCCCCTACAAACCACAGTCTAACATATCTTCCTAAATCTAACCCTTTAATCTATCCACTCTCTCATCCCACCGAATATCCACAAAATCAAACCCCTTTTCTTTCTACCTCCCTCTTTGCCTTACCATTACCACTCTCCCTTCCTTCTCCCTTCCTTCTAAGCCGGTCGTGCCACAAAATCAAAGCTACAAAAATAAATTAAGGTCGACGAGGTTTGGCGTAAGCGTCGACTTAGTCGATTAGGCGGCGACTAAGAAAATTACGGCAGTAGAGAGAGGTCTATAAAGAGGGGCCTAACGCCTAGACGGGATTTAGACGGAGCTAGCCGGAGAATTTTAGAATACTGGTATTTACCGCAAATACTTTTTACCGGGAGCTACAATTTAAAGCAAAATCTTTGGAGATAAAACTGGTAAACCTGAAATCAAGGAATCATCTAGGAGCACAGTCGGTACGATGAATCTGGACATACACTTTCACCTTTGTCAATTTTGTTTTCATCACGTCAATTATAACGCAAGATATGCTAATAAATAACAATTATTCCCTCCTTAAATTACAGTTCTACTTCATTCAATGCATAAATTAAAAAAAATAATTAATTTAATTATTTATATTGATTTAATGTGTAAATTTATATGTATATGATCCATAAATAAAGTAGTGTGAAAAATATGGATAAAATGATAAAATTAATATTTTAAAAAGATAAATTTTAAATTGAATAATTATTTTAAGATAAATAAAAAATAAAAAAGTAATGATAATTTAAGAACGAATTGAGTAATAAACCGATAGCAATCTCCTAAAAGAGTAATATGAACTTACATTACAAATTTGAGAGTTTGACTTTACTTTTACCCGCTCAGTCACCACATAAACCAATCGATAAAAAAATGGGTTAAAATTGACTTACACTTTCAAGTTAATATTTAACATATTTTTATTTAGGTTGAAAATATAAAATTTAACACATCATGAAAAAACTGTAATTTTTTTGTGAGATTTTCACTACTTATCTTGTTTGTCTTATTTTTTTTAGTTGAACAATAAAATAAAACATCGATTTTGCTGGAAAAGTCCAAAATATTTATTGGGGACGGTCGGAGGGAGGGAGTGTATATACGGCATATCTTAACAGGATCCTAGTAAATTAGAAATCAGATTTCACGTAAAGATTCACTCCATCTCACTCTCTCCCACTAATACAGATTCACTCCATTTGACTCTCTCCTTGTTAACCACCGCTATCAACTTCCCTCTTAACCTTAAACTTCCCAAAACCAACCTCTTCTCTCTCTCTCTCTCACACACACACACAAAACACGTACTCCATGGAAATAGAGAGTGCAGAACCATCCAGCAACATCCCAACTACAATCCCCAGACCTAAAGACGGAGGGACGACGTTGACGACGAAAACCCTATCGAACAAGTCCGTCTAACCGTCTCCAAGGTCGACGACCCTTCCCTCCCAGTATGGACTTTCCGCATGTGGTTTCTCGGCATTATCTCATGCGTGGTTTTATCATTCCTCAACACCTTCTTCGCTTACCGAACCGAACCCCTCATTATTTCCATGATTTCTGTCCAAGTCGCCACCCTTCCCGTTGGTCGCTTCATGGCCAGGTTGCTGCCCACTAACAAGTTTCGGATCCCAGGATTCGGGGAGAGGGAGTTTTCATTGAACCCGGGTCCTTTTAATATGAAAGAGCATGTTCTGATATCCATATTTGCCAATGCCGGTTCGAGTTTTGGGGGTGGGGCAGCTTATGCTGTTAGTATTGTGGATATTGTTAAGGCTTTTTATCACAGAAAAATCTCTTTCTTGGCTAGTTGGATTCTTGTAATTACTACTCAGGTTCGATCTTTTTTCCCCCTCCAATTGCATGCATATTACTAGATCTATATACATTACTCTTCCCTTCAAAAACAAAATTTTATTTTTCATTTTCACGATCGAGTAAGTTCATGAGTGAATTTAAGAGCTCACACACACACACTTACATATGTATGTATATAAATACCCTAAGATATTATAGTTGACAAAAGTAAATTAAATATTACTCCCTCCGTTCCGAGTAAAGTCTCCACCATTTTATTTTGTGATCTTTCATTTAAAGAGTTTACTTTAAAAAATAAAGGTATAAAAGTGTCATTTTGTTACTGATGGACTATACTAAAAATATTATTTTCTTAAAAAATTTGACTATTAAACGAATTTTTTTTGTTCAGAACGAACTGAGTAATTCTTTATAAAAAGGATATTCATTTTAGTAGTATAAGAAAATTTTGAATAGAACAATGCTACTCCGTAGATTTACATAAGTTGGGTAATTTTTTTTTAAAGATAGCTATATAGCTATCATTAGCATAATTTTCAAGTAGTATTCACTTTTCTAGAAAAAAGGTATTAGCATAGTAATGTACTACTTCCCCCTCCAATTTAAGGGCTATGCTCTGATTCTTTTCAGTGAATTTGACTAGTTTTCATGTTTATATTTAACATAATTTTTATTTAATTTGAAAAACATGAAACCATAACCTTTATAAATTATATTATATACCTATAAAAACCTTTATAAACAATAATCAAAGTACTAAAATGTGCTTTATAATTTTTCGAAATACAAGTAATTATTATTATTATCAAATTTCTACTTGAAAAGAAATCAATATGTTAATTGGGAAAGGGTTGAGTGGGTTTTGCTAATTATTGTAGAATTTGTGGTGCAGGTTCTAGGATACGGTTGGGCAGGGATACTAAGGAAATACGTGGTGGAGCCGGCTCATATGTGGTGGCCCAGTAGTCTTGTTCAAGTATCTCTTTTCAGGTAAAAATTAAATCACTTGTATGTAGACTCTTAGTCTTAACATTTGGCTAGCTAACCGAAGCAATCCAGCTGCATCTTTTCTTGCAAATTGAGGTGGAACCACAAACTCATCTATAAAAGAGGAAAATTGAAAGAAATAAAATAAAATTTGAATTAAAAATTAGGAACTGACAATGCTGAAAAACATATGTATATGCAAATAGGTATGAACACTTAATTTTTCAACTACCACACTTCACTTCAACTTCATGACAGTAGTCAAAAAATAGAGTACTGACAGCGATTTACGAACGCATTGGTCTAATTCTTACTTCTGTGCGAATTCACATGTGTTTACAAAAAGTGTATTTGCCTATGGGAACTTATCATCTAGTACGCAATCTGTCAACCATATCATTTTTTACCACTTACTGCTTGATCTATCTACACGATTCTCCAAATGAGAACAGCTGATTCTCATAGTGAATCTTCCACGAGTATCCAGCTAGCGTCCAAACAAGACAAGCCAAGCGTATCCTCCTTTGCCAGCGTTAACATAACTCTGTTCTTGTAACATTCTTTGCACATCATCGTACTTAGTTTCAAGTCCGAACATTACTCTCATCCCGATAGGCTGCATCTGCTACCACACTAATCTAATTTTGCAAAGAATAAAATGATAGGGATTATAACCTCGGGTACTCTTTAAGAACATGCAGCCACTGCAGGCTTGTTAAAGTTGCCTTAATCCCCTTCTTAATGATAGCTGTTAATTTCACCTTTCACTAGCCCAGCTTCTTCTTGAAAGAGGTTGGCATGCTTGGAGTCTTCCTGAGATTCACCCCTACCTTTACACCTAGGTATTTTTAAAGGATTTATTTTCCCACAAACTCCCTCACTAGCTCTTATACTTCAATCTCGAATGTAAAAATGTTTCTTTTGTTCTAGTTAATCAATTAGCCCGAGACAAGTTCAAACCATACCAGGCTGTTTTTTAACATTCCTAATGGTTACACATGTAGCTCCACAAAATAGAATAGTATCATCTGCAAATTGAGCATCTGAAAATCTCCATTGATTTTTACCAATTGTAACTCTGAGAACTGTGGATAAAACTAATACAAATGGGAAAGTAGACATGGCAATCCCTTGCCTAATTCCTCTCTCCATCTTGACCTCTTTTGTATGGATGCCGTTGCTGAACATAGACACTCTCACACTCCCCTATCTACTTTGGCGAAGTCCATATTTTTTATTAGAAAATCAATGAAAACACAGGATACTTTATCATAGTCCTTCTCCACATCCAATATGACACCGGATATATACTTATACGACTCAAAGTAAGAAGACCTGCTTGAGTGACTACATTGCTATTTTTTGGAAGTTTGAATACAGTTAGTGAATGTCGTCGTAACTTAGACCATTGAGGATCTTAAAAGGTTAACTTTGGTTTGATGTGTTTGTGAAGAGGGATTTTTGACCATGGCATGCCTATGAAAAATATGAAATGTTTAAACAAATGCCTTCTTTCATGTGTCATCTGAGTTGATCTAACCACATGAACAAAACAAGTGCCTTCTCTTTTTCCGAAGGTTTTGGTGATTTTCCAGTTGCTTGTTTCCCTAACAACAAACTGATTATTCCTAACACATTCCTGTATATAATTCTTGACAGGGCTCTCCACGAGAGAGATGATTCACGCATGTCAAGAGGAAAATTCTTCCTAATAGCACTAATATGCAGCTTCTCCTGGTACATTTTCCCCGGCTACATCTTCCCCACGCTGTCAAACATTTCTGTCCTATGCTTGGTGTTTCGAAAGTCAGTTACGGCCCAACAACTAGGGTCAGGCATGCATGGCCTTGGCATTGCATCCTTCACGCTTGACTGGTCAGTCATGGCCTCGTACATCGGCAGTCCTCTCATCAGCCCATTTTTTGCCATTGTCAATGTTCTTGTGGGCTATGTCACGATTATTTATGTGATAACCCCAATAGCCTACTGGGGAGCTAACTTGTACAAAGCCAGAAACTTTCCTATCTTCTCGTCGCATTTATTCAATGTCCATGGACAGGAGTATAATGTAACGGCTATTGTCAATGACGAGTTTAAGATAGACATGGCAGCATACAACGAGCAAGGACGTATTTATCTCAGTGTCTTTTTTGCTATCACTTATGGCATTGGTTTTGCTGCTGTCATAGCTACTCTTACACACGTAGCCATCTTTAACGGAAGGTAATTTATCGAATAGGCTATTACAACTAAACATATCATTGCTGACAACAATTTTATTATTGTGGTATCACGTCCATTGACTGTTTTGAGCAGAGAGATACTTGATCAGTTTCAAGCTTCTTACAAAGGGAAGATAGATATTCACACAAAGCTAATGAGGAGATATAAAGACATTCCCAATTGGTGGTTTTACGGAATGCTTGTGGGATCGTTGGCTCTGTCACTTGTGCTTTGCACCATCATGATAGATCAGGTCCAGTTGCCTTGGTGGGGCCTCCTCTTCGCCACTGCCCTTGCATTGACCTTCACTCTCCCCATCAGCATTATAACTGCGACCACAAATCAGGTCACATTGTTGACATTTTTTAAAAGGAAGAACAAGAAAATGAAAAGAAAAAAAATTCTTTTTAAAGTATCTATTCATAAGTATACATTATACTAAATTATTTAACTTTTTTTTTTTTGGGATCAGACACCAGGGCTTAATGTGATCACAGAGTACATTATGGGAATTATATATCCAGGGAAGCCAATAGCCAATGTATGTTTCAAAACCTATGGCTATATTAGCATGACTCAAGCAGTCTCCTTTCTTAATGACTTCAAATTAGGCCATTATATGAAGATCCCACCAAGATCCATGTTCATAGTCCAGGTATGTTTGGAAAGGGCATTTTTTGATCTCCATCCAAAGTTAGCTAGAATTTGATGTTTTTGCTAATTTTATCTCCTTTGCTCCCCCCACCCCAATGCAGTTAGTTGGAACCATTATAGCTGGAACAATTAATATAGGCGTGGCTTGGTGGCTGCTAACTAGCATCGAGAATATCTGTCAGGATCGACTACTCCCTCCAAACAGTCCTTGGACATGCCCTGGGGATCGAGTCTTCTTTGATGCATCGGTTATCTGGGGATTAGTTGGACCAAGGCGAATCTTTGGCCCTCTTGGGAACTACGCTGCCCTTAACTGGTTCTTCCTAGGAGGTGCCTTGGGGCCTGTTCTTGTGTGGCTTCTTCAGAGAAAATTCCCTAGTCAAGAATGGATGAAAATGATAAATCTTCCTATACTACTTGGGTCCACTGCTGCTATGCCCCCGGCTACAACACTTAATTTCAATAGCTGGATTTGCGTGGGAATAATCTTCAATTTCTTTGTCTTTCGGTACAGAAAGAAGTGGTGGCAGAGGTACAACTATGTTCTCTCGGCAGCAATGGATGCTGGCTTGGCTTTCATGGGGGTGCTTCTCTACTTTTGTCTGACAATGAAAGGTAAAAGCATTTCATGGTGGGGTTCAGAGGGTGAGCATTGTGGTTTGGCTGAATGTCCAACTGGTAAAGGTATATCCGTTGATGGTTGTCCATTGTATTAATTTTTTATTTATTACAAGTTTCAAACTGATCTCCCTGTGATCCAAGCGCAGCCTTGATACTAATTAGCAATCGATAATTTCTTAGACGTGTTTATATTTGGTTATGTATGCTGCTCTTGGTAAATTGGGCCGAATTCAATTATTTCTGTAAATAAGATCTTCCTAAGGCATTATTTTGAATCTTTGATTACAGTATCAAGAATACGATTAAATGTTTATTTCATAAAGCTAATACAGATTCGAAGCACTTAATTACGGCTTTATTGAAACATAGAAAGATTCATAATATCAGAAAGTGACATATGAGAAAAGTGCCAACCTTGTACCCTAAAATGGTTTTAACCCTTTTGAATATTTTTTGAACAGAAAATAAAACAAATACATTGTCTAATAATAGATAATAGATTTTGGTTGACAGCGTATTTTCATCTAAAAGTTGTTTGTGTAAAAAAGATTTTACATCGTCGGTGGATAAAACAATTTTTCTTGGAAAGTTATTTGACGCATCAAATAGTTGCATTTCATTTTCACACAATTTTATGATAAATGTTTCAATGAAAATTCCTTTTTAAGAATTCATTTTTATCTTTGACTGAATTTAAGTATTTAACCATGGATTAACTTAGTTGTTGGCTCGCAATAAAAAACAATGTATTTGTTTTATTTTCTATCCAAAAAATATTCAAAAGGGTTAAAACCATTTTAGGGTACAAGGCTGGCACTTTTCTCATATGTCACTTTCTGATATTATGAATCTTTCTATGTTTCAATAAAGCCGTAATTAAGTGCTTCGAATTTGTATTAGCTTTTTGAAATAAACATTTAATCGTATTCTTGATACTGTAATCAAAGATTCAAAATAATGCCTTAGGAAGATCTTATTTACAGAAATAATTGAATTCGTCGTCATTAGGCCTGATAATTGGATGGGTTGGGTTGGATTGGAATGAATAATGAGTTGAAATAGGTCGAAACTCATTAGAATCCAAATGTCAAACATGTTTAAATGAGTTGTGGGAATGAGTCGGGTTGAAACAGGTAACATGTTAAAGCGGTCGACCGGTCTCACCCTAAAACTTTTCCCCTAAAAAACATAAATTTATAATATAAAAAAGCACAGGTCGAAATGGCTAATGGTTCCGACCCGCTTTAAACAGATCCAACCCAACCCATTAATATTATTGGATCGAAATTGGTTACCCGCTTTAACCCAAAAATATTAATAAATTTGGTTAGATTGGATAATTAATAAATTGAATTAAATGTGTTAATGGGTAATGAATTACAATTACCAGACTTAATCGTCATCGGCCCAATTTACCATGAGAAGCATACATAATCAAATATAAACGCGTCTAAGAAATTATCTATTGCTAATTATCGATTTTGTCCATAATCCACCAAAAAAAATGTCCTTAAATGCTAACGCCCAAACTCGGCCCTATGAATTCAAGCATTAATTCCTTACCATTATGCCTATAATCTTCCATGGCATCACGGAAAACGGGAAAAGTTCCCATACTTTTTCTTCACTACTTGTTATTTGGCTTGTGCTTTGCACAGGTACAATATGTGATATATATATATATATATATATATATATATATATATATTATAATAATAATAATTTAATTTTTGAACATTATAATTAGATTGTTAATCTCTTCTATAGTTATGATATTTGAAAGGATGAAACTTCGAAAATCCTCCTCGGCTTCAATACGGGACTCACCCATGATAAAGACCATCCTCGGCCATCGAGGCAGCCAAGCCAAGTCAAGCTCGGTAAAAACACTCTTCTAAGCACGACTAAGCCGAGGCACTGTTCTCGATCCCCTTGGCCTCGGCAAAATAATCAATGATCATTGACCCTGACAGGAGGCTTCCCAAGGCCTGAAGGAGTTGACACACGCAATCACCAACCTCATGATAAAACTAGTCCAATCATCCCTAACGGGGCTGCAGACCATTTATCACCAGCCACAACATGTTCCCCTATCGAAGGCCGCCACCTCACAAGGCCAATCCGGTATATATAGGAGACATTCCCCACTATTGAAAGGTAAGCCAATTTTCGGATATCCTAACTCGCTTATCATATTCACTTATCTAAACAATCAATATCATTACACATTTATTATACTCCCTACCGGAAATCTCATTCTCACGCCGGAGGGTTCCAGTCGGGGCACACCCGACTCCTTAACGGCGTTTGTTTGTTTTGTGTAGGTTGCAATTCAGGAACGAATAGAGTCAACCACCTTTGCTTCTTACGTGGACAAAAGGACAAGGTCACCACAGATTTTGCGTGATCAGTTTGGTTCCGTTGCCGGGAAACGCTAAGTTTCTTAGTCACACCGTGTCCGCGAACAAGTAGCAATGGTGAAATCTAAGAAACAAGCCTCCAAAAATATCACCCCCGCTGCATTAAATCATCCGGAAAAAGAGCCCGCGGGGCAAAATGAGGGAAGAGGTGAGAAGGGTCATGCTCTCTCGACGAGGCAAGACTCTAACCCCTCGGTACCCGAAGTGTCGGCAAGGGCTCAGAGGAGGCTCGCAATGGCAAAGCGAATTTCCAATGACAAAAACAAAGAGCCAGAGGCTGACCCAAGGATGGTCACTTCATGGACATCGAGTCCTCAAAAGCCCATGGGGAGGAGGAGCAACCCCCTACTAAAACAAAAGAATCCTATGACTCAAGATCAAATCAACAAGGAATACACGTATTGGGTGCACCAGCGAACCCTCTACACCAAGATACAGGAGGCCGAGGCTAGGATGCATGAGCAACGACAGGTGGCCTGAGTCCCTGATCCAGGGCATGTTATCAACGTGCATAGCACACAAGCTCACTCCAACTCAATCTAGCAAAGGGTGGGAACAACAATACCAAAAAAGGCGAGGTTCACCACCAACGTCAAATCAAGGCTCGGAAAAAAGAGTGGCCGCCGAGGGTTCAAGGATGAGCATCTATTCTCATCTAAAGTTCCCCCTCGAAACAAAAAATCATCCGGCTCGCAGAGAGGAAGGAGAGTCTCAGCTGTGGGCTCAGGCCTCAACCAATAAAGGTCCTTCCAAATCACCACACCCCTCCCGCCAGCTCGCTAAGGAGCCTCGCTTGGGATCCCCAATAAGAAACATGGCCGAAGAAGAAATCAAGGAAGCTCAGGCAAACATGGGGGCCAACGGGACACCCACACCGGCGATAGGCTCAGCGCAAGGCGATAAGCCCATCAAAAAGATAGGAGGCCCTTTCATAAAGCAAATCAGAGAAGTGACAGTACCTTCAAAAGTAAAAATCCCATACTTTGAAGATTAAATGGGACCACAACTGCCCTGGATCACGTGTGAGGGTTCGAGCTAAAAATAATCATCGCAATTAGACTTCGATGACATATGGTGTTTAGTATTTGTAGGGACCCTGAAAAAGCAGGCCCAACAGTAGTACAAAGGGCTAGCCCATGACTCCATCATCTGTTTGGATAACATTAAAGGGGTCTTCCTGAAAAAGTTCACCTCGGCAGGTGCCCTCCCCAAAAGTGAGATGGACCTGTGCAGTGTGAAGCAAGAGCTCGGGAGAAACAGTGCTCTCATACATGTCCCGTTTTAAGGAAGTCCTAGATCAAATCCCGGGTATCCTTGATACCTTGGTAGGAATGTGCTTCAGAGCTGGCATGCTGCGAGGAAATTACCGAATCGAGCTGCTCATGAGACCTTGGGACACAATTAGCGAGATGTTCCTAGCAGCATAGAGAGTGGCTCTACTGGATGGCGAACAACCCATGACCGCCACAAGGAGAGATCAGGGGCCCAAGGCGAGACAACGAGTTAGAGGACTTTACCCCTCTCAATGCATCAAGAGAACACATCATGAATGTCCTCTAACGGAAAACAAGATACGCCCACCATACCCCATGAAATCACCCCTCGAGACCTGGAATCCGAGAAAAAGATGCACCTTCCACAATGAGATCGGCCACTTAACGGAAGAATGAATCCAACTCAAAAGAGCTATACAGCGGGTCATCAACGAGGGGGATCGGAGGTTCAAAGCACGAGAGCCAAACAATCGTGCCCCCGTACCGAGGGATCCAGGGGGCGACAATCGACAGCCAAATGATAGACTAGTGGTCAACACCATCCGAGAAGAGGCTCAAAGTATCGCATAATTAAAAAATGCGATCAACAACTTGAACAACTCGGTCGACAGCATGATGGAAGGGGTGATTGATCATGAAATAGTGTTCAGAGATGTCAAACTGGCCGTTAATACAACAGCTCGACAAAATCCATTAACCTTGCAAATTGGGATCCACAACAGCCTAGTCAAAAGAGTGTTGGTGGATATAAGCACATGAAGAGACGTGATGTATTACAAATGTTTTCTAGTACTAGGGCTCGGCGATTCTCACCTAACGCCGAGCAAAAGGAACCGTAGCTCTCAAAGTTGACCTAGGGGAGGGAGACATTGCCCGAAGCGAGGAAATCACCTTCATAGTCCTCGACCTCCCATCACCATATAACGTCATTCTCGGCAAAGGGTCAAACACATGACTTCGAGTGGGGTAGGAATCCTAAAAAATGATGCAAGAACTATGTTGGAATACTTCATAAACGAGAAGAGAGAGGCAGAAAAAAGAATGAAAAGGCCAGAAGAAGCCGAGGAGAGGGACAACGAGCATGTTGTCAAGCGAGCTCGAAGACTCAACGGAGAAAGCTCCACCCCATAACAATCAAGGCGGGTCGGGGAGACTAGCCCGCACCAGGAAAAGGGGCCTTCGACGGCTGAGGGTGAAAAAAATGAAATCGACAACCTCGATATATGAGACCACCTGGTATTACAGCCTTTGGAGGACGTCGAAGAGGTCATCATCAACTTCAACTACCCCGACCAAAAAATCAAAGGAACGGAGAGCAATCATTGAGTTCTTAAGAAGTAACACATACATCTTCGCGTGGAAAGCCGAGGACATGGAAGGCATAACCGAAGAGGTAGCGGTCCATCGACTGAGCATCGGCCCGACATTTGCACCCATCCAGCAAAAGCCGAGGTACTTTTCCCCCGAAAAGCAAGAGGCAATCAAAGAAGAGATAACCAAACTGTTACGAGCTGAAATCATAAAAGAAATCTATTACCCCACATGGATTGCAAATGTAGTGATGGTGAAGAAGAATAATGGGAAGTGGAGAATGTGAGTCGATTTCATCAATTTGAACGAGGCATGCCCAAAGGACTAGTACCCACTGTTGAGGATATATCAACTGGTTGATTCTATCTCGGGCTACAAAATCTTGAGCTTCGTAGACGCCTATTCAGGATACCACCAGATTAGAATGTGGAAAGATGATCAGCGAAACACGACCTTTTGAGCAGTAGGCGTTCTTTACTGCTACAACATGATGCCGTTTGGCCTATAGAATGCAGACGCCACGTACCAGCGAATGGTGAACAGGGTTTTCGGGGATCAGTTGGGAAGAAACGCCGTGGCCTACATAAATGATATGGTGATCAAAACCAGGGAATCCGACCACATCGACGACCTTAGAGAGTTTACAAATCTCAGAAAAAACAAAATGAAGCTCAATCCCGCCAAATGTGCCTTCGGCGTAACAGCGGAAAAATTTCTAGGGTATATGGTGAATGAACGAGGAATAGAGGCAAACCACGAAAAAATTAAAGCCTTGACTGAAATGAAAGTCCCAAAGTGCATCAAGCAAGTGCAATAGTTGAACAAGAGAATTGTGGCCCTGGGAAGGTTCATCTCAAGATCGGTAGAAAAAAGTCTCCTATTCTTCAAATCTTAAGAAGAGCAAAGAAATTCGTGTGGAACGAGGAATGCGACCTCGCCTTTATCGAGCTTAAAAAGTATCTCGACAGTCTATCTTTGTTCAGCTGCCCCGTACCAGGAGAGAGGCTTTACGTCTATCTCTCGGCTACGGACACGGCCATAACATCGCTCCTATTGCGAGAAGAAGGGGCACACCAAAGACCCATCTACTATGTGTCTCATGCGCTCACCGCGGTCGAGACAAGGTATATGAAGATAGAAAAAGTGATACTCGCCCTAATGATGACGACGAGGAAGCTAAAGCCATACTTCAAAGCATATGAGATCGGGGTGTACACCGATCTACCATTACGAAGGATCCTGCATGCAGACGCCGCGTCGCAGAAGGATGATGAGACGGGCCGTCCGGCAGTATGCAATCACCTACCTTCCGAGAAAGTCAATTAAAGCTCAAGTCATAGCAGACTTCATTGCAGAAACCTCCTTTAACTTGGCAGAAGAGAAAAGCACCTCCCTAGACCCTGAACCCCCCACGAACGAGCAAGTGCCTAGGCAAGAGTTGGCTCGTCCAAAAAGACCAGCTCAGCCCTTTACATTGTTCTTAGACGGGTCATGGAGCAAAAACGGAAATGGAGCAGACATCCTATTCATGGCGCCAGAGGGGACGAAGATCAACGAAGCACTCAAACTGAACTTTCCAGCATCGAATAATGTTTTCGAATACGAAGCACTAATAGCAGGTGCCGAGTTAGTTGTTGAAATAGGAGTAACTAAAATCCTGATCTTTAGTGACTCCCAACTCGTCGTGAAGCAGATTTCGGGGAAGTATGGGGTCAACCACCCAACACTGGATAAATACAAAGAGCTCGCTCTAAGCATCCTCACCCGATTTGAATACTGGGAACTGGAGCAAATAGGAAGGGTCGAAAATGTAAAAGCTGATTATCTCTCCAAAATAGCCACAAGCGAGCTCGACGAGCTCCCTCCAGAAACATGGATCGAAATCCTCAACACCCCGGCCATTGATAAAGAAAAAATGATGATGATAGAACAAGCCACGGAATGCTGGATCGACGACATCAAAAAATACATCGACCAAGGAGCATTACCCAGCGACAAAGAGCAAGGATGGGCCATGGCAACAAGGTCAGCCAGATACACAATAATCGGGGATATACTGTACAGATGATCTTTCACAAAGCCTCTCTTAAGGTGTGTTCGCCCAGGATTCACACAAGTACTGATGGCCGAGGTACATGGAGGGGTATGTGGAAGTCACCCGGGAGCTTGAACGCTGGCCGACCGAATCATCTTTCATGGGTACTATTGGCCAACGTTGAGGAAAGACGCCGAGGTATATGCTTGAAAATGCGACAAATGTCAAAAATTCGTAAACATCCCGAGACTACACGATCAAGTTTTTATTTTTTTAGATTTAAATTTTTATTTGTTTTTATTTGCTTTTAATATTTTATGCACGGTCGTAGATCTCTAAATCCCAAGCTAGCAAAATTAAATCAAAATATAAATAATCTTGGAAAGAATCAGGAAGATCATGATAATTTGGAAAACCAATCTGATAATCAAGAACAGTTGAATCGAGAGGATCCTCTGGTTGATCCTCCAATGGATAGCATCAATAATCAAATCCTGAAAATTCAGTACCTCTGGTAAATATAAATCAAAGAAGGGAAGAACCTGCTGATAGAAATATGGAAGTAATAATCAATCAAAGAACTATAAATGATTATGGTCGACCCATGTTGAATGCAACACCATCATGTTTAGTTTTACCAGAAGCGGTAAGAAATTTTGAACTTAAAGGTCATTTTTATAACATGTTGCCTTCATTCCATGGATTGCCATCTGAAAATCCAGTAACCTTCGTTAAGGAATATAGTTTTATGATTGAAAATTTCCCATTAGAAGGCCTGACAGAAGATCAAATAAAAATGAGATACTTCCAATGTGTATTAAAAGATGTAGTGAGAAGATGGTTTATGAATCTAGCACCTAGAAGTGTTTATACATGGGCTCAACTATACAATTTGTTAATGGGTAAGTTTTATCAACATGTATCTCTTTGGGAATATAGGAAGAAAATTATGTCTTTTCAAACTTGAAGACACCCCAAATTAATAAGGGCAAGGCTGATCGTCCCCCTCAAGTTTGTATATTTTTTTCTTATTAATAAAATTCTGCAGGGTGCCGTCCATGTTTCCTAAAAAAAAAAAAAAGACACCCCAATTTCATACCCCTGGTATGTAATATGACATGAAATATCAAGACCTTTTAAAACTTAACAAATGTCAAGTTACAAGGTTTAAAAATGCAAAAGGAAAAGCAGGATGCGCAAAACAGTGAAATGCAGGGGCCAAAGTATCAAAAAGCACCCTAGAAAAGGAGCCAGGCGCTAGCCACAGCCATAGCTTGCGCGGCGCCCACCCCCTCCATGGGTGGCGCCCAATAATGCCTTATGCACTATAGCTTTTTGCCTCTGGTACAATCTCTCAAGCGCGCGGTACAAGTCGATGAAGCACGAAAGAAGAAAACTTAATGACGAAGGAGTCCCTTCTCCAACCTATAAATAGAGGCATCCAGGTAGTGAGAATTCACTCCGCACACACAGTGAACACATTCTCCGCACATAGTTAAAACATCGGTGAAGAAATACGCAGTGAGAGCGATCGTCTTGAGAGAGAGTTCCCCTCATCTAAAAAGCCTTGAAGCTTCGTCAAATCTCCTCCAAACACAAATTCAACCGGTCAAAGTGAACCTTAGCCTCCCCACTAGGATTCCACCCTATTTCCCTGGTCCAAAAATCCCAAAAAGAGCAGTTGCTCTGCCTAAATCTAGAGGTCAAATCCGCTAAAAACAAGCAGTTACTCTGCCCGATTTTCGCCAGCAACAAGCAAACAACAGCAAAAAGCAAGCAGTTGCTCCACCCATTTCCCAAGGCCTAAAAGCAACTTTCGGAAGCAGTTATTCTGCTCAAATCTCCGCAACAGCAAAAGACTCCCTCTCCCGGAAGGACAGAGCGAGCACATCCTCGCTCTTAAAGGTAAGCCTTTAAGAGGTTTATTTTAAAAAATGCTATTTTCAGCCGACCCAATGTAAAAAATATAAGCAGTTATGCTGTCCGTATTTCTATAGAAAATAGCACTAAAAAGAGCCATTATTATGGCCAAATATTTATAAATATATTTGTAAATCTTGGAAGGAAGCGGCTGCAAGTTTGTAATATATATATATATATATATATATATATATATATATATATATATATATATATATATATATATATATATATATATATATGTTTAAATGCTTTATTTTATTTGCTAAATAAGTATAATAAAAGCATATTTTAGCCAAAAACTATTTTTAAGACCGAAAGGGCGAGTTAGGTGTCTAACACCTTTCCACCTCGTAACTTAGCCCCCGAACCCTTTACAAAATATGGTTATCTTTGGTTTTTCTTTATTTCTCCTTAAAATAAAGATGACGACTCTGTTATAACATTTTGGATCACAGTGAGGCAGGGCGTATTCACACGCGCCTTCGCAATATCCTTTTTGCACTTTTAATTTCGCTTTCCCTTAAACAATGGAAGATGGAATGAAAAGGGTGATGCATTTTCTGCATTTTGTTTTCCCCTAAACAAGGGAGGATGAGATGTGGAAAAATCAAAGCACTCATAGTGATCCAAAATGAACTCAAGTCTACAGTGAGGCCGAGCGTATTCCCACGCGCTCTTGCAACATCTTTTTTGCACTTTTAATTTCATTTTCCCCTAAATAAGGGAAGATGGAATGAAAAAGGGGGTTGCATTTTCTGCATCTCATTTTCCCCTAAACAAGGAATGGTGAGATATAGAAAACCCTAAAGCACTCATAGTGGACTAAAGCACACTCAGTGACCGAGGCGTATTCAACGCGCTTTTGACAACACTCTTTTTGCAATTTTAATTTTGTTTTCCCCTAAACAAGGGAAGATGGAATGAAAAGATTGATGTCTTCCCCGAGCCGCGTGTTCCCCTAAAAAAGGAAGCGCGCGATCCGGGGGAATCGATCAGGGGCACTCACATACTTGAACCGGGAGAGACATTCCATGAAGCATGGTGATATATTTAAAAACTTACTTATCATGTGTCCCCATCATAATCTGTCTCAAGATGTGTTATAGTAACTCAGTTTTATCATGCTCTTTCGCCTGCCTTGCAAACTATGGTTGATAGTGCAGCCGGTGGTTCTATTAATAGAATGACACCAGCTAAGTTAGAAAACTTGTTTGAAATGTTAAGTGAAAATTTCCAACAGAAAAGTACAAGAGGTAAAAGAAGAAGTTTGTTTCATGTCCAAGAAAGTACAGATACTCAAGCTCAGATAGAACAAATGAAGGCACAAATTGAAGTTTTATATCAAAATAGAACACAAATTCAAGAAACATGTACTATTTGTGGATTAAATTCTCATGCTACTAACTTGTGTTCATCTAGTGTTGTGTATGCCGAACAGGCTAATGCAATGAATATGTACCCTCCAAGGCAAATGAATGATCCATTTTCCCACATATACAATGCAGGTTTGAGGAATCACCCTAACTTTTCATGGGGAGGAAATAAGCCCGTACAACCTCAACAATTACCTAGGCAAGGACAGTTACAGATTGAAGAAGCCCCAAAATCAGAAGGATTAAATAGTGGACAAACTGCCCTTAATAAATACCTATTGGAAACCATAGAAAACTTGCAGAAGAACTTGCGAAATTTCAAGGAAGAGAAGAAGGGAAGTTCCTTAGTCAGACAGAACAAGCTAAATCTATCACCACTCTGCGAAGTGGAAGAATCATTGGAGAAGAGGTAATTAATCATATTCAATCTACAGATATTTCTGATAATGTAGAAAAATCTGGTAAGGAAGTTCATGAAAAAGAAAAAAGATAAAAGTGAAGATTCTCAAGGAAAAGATAATGTAAGTCAAGACAAAGATAGAGTCACACAAGAAAAAGAGGAAGAGGCAGATCCTCTTGAGGAACCATATGTTGCACCTCCACTATATGTTCCACCAATACCATTCCCTGGTAGATTAATGAAAAACAAGATTGATAAGCAGTTCACGGAAATTTATAATATGTTGTCCAAAGTAAATATTAATCTTCCTTTGCTCAATGTTATTAAAAACATCCTTTCTTATGCCAAGTTTTTCAAAGATCTCCACTCTAAGAAGCACAAATTTGAAAAGAATGAGAAAATAATTGTTTCTGAAAACGTTAGTGCAGTATTACAACCTAAACTACCCCTAAATTAAAAGATCCAGGTAGTTTTAATATCCAAGTTTCCTTGGGTAGTTCTAAAAAGATGAAAGCTCTGCTAGATTTAGGAGTGAGTTTCAATTTAATGCCTTTCGCTGTCTATAAGGAATTAGGTTTGGGTGAATTAAAACCCACTACTATGTCCTTACAGTTAGTCGACCGTTTGATCAAACATCCTTTGTGAATAGTAGAAGACATTCTAGTACAAGTAGATAAGTTGATTATCCCAGTCGACTTTGTGGTTCTAGAGATGGAAAGAAATATATGAAATAATAATGAAGTTCCTATTTTGTTAGGAAGATCTTTTATGGCTACGGCTAACACCATGATTAATGTGAAGAATGGTAAACTATCAATGTCAGTTATGGGACAAACTATAGAAATTTCAATTTTCGATACGTTAGATAGACTGAGTGACATGAATGCATGTTTCTTAATTGATGAAATAGAAAATCTTACAGCCCAAAGCTTTTAAGCAAATTTAAATGATGACGAGTTAGAGAAAGAAATGTTTGGAGAAGACCATGATGATAGAATCTTCTCCGATGTGAGAATTGACATAAAAGAATTAGAAAGAGAACTCCAAGAGGTAGATGCTAGAAAAGAGAAGGAGAGATTAGAAGCTCTTAAGAATGATAGTGAATATAAAGAAGAAGTAGAAAACAAAAAATCAGAAATTGATTTTGATAAAACAGAAATTGATAACGATAAAGAAGAGATTTCTAAGGAGGGTGAAAAGGAAGAAAAAGTTAAACCATAATATGTAGACACCCCAATTTCGTACCCCTTATATGTAACTCTGACATGCGATATCAAGAACTGCTTAAACTTAACAAAATGTCAAGTTACAGGGTTGAAAATGCAAAAAGGAGAAAGTAGGATGAACAGTGAATTACAAGGGAGGAAAGTGTCAAAAAATAAAGCTGAAATAGTGACTTGGCGCCATGCCCAAGATGCTTGGCGCCGCGCCCAAGATGATGTATGTCCGCGCCAAGGGTCTTCAACAGTGTCCGGTCGTTAACACATTATACAAATTGTTGAGCGCGCGGTACAAGCCGATGAAGCACGGATCCAACCAGGGGCGGACGTACACTTGCTAAATTGGGTGCAAGTGATGCCACTTTAATTTTATTTTATTTTTTTCACCTTGTAAAACGACGTCGTTTTACAAGGTGACCCACCTTCGATTTCCAAAATCCCAACTAAATCGCTAAGTGCCTAAAAGAAAGAGAGGGGGGGAGACGACGCGTCGGCCCTTGCGCCGGCTGCGTCACTCGTCCGTCGACCGATATTGAGGCGAGTCGAGGGAGGATCGGAGCACGGAGGAGTCGCCACTGACTGGGAAGTGGGATTTGGGAATCGGGGATTTGGGATTGCCGGATTGGGAAAGGGATTTGGGAAACAGCCAAACAGGGAAAGCCGGAAAGGGAACCAAAAGTGAAAGTGTAAAACTGAAGGAGAATTGGAGAAACAGAAAGTAATAAACTAGGATAGAGAGGAGACTTTCAATTTCAGCCTTTAAGGCTTTGATGAAGTGGGTTTTTTAATTCAAAAAAGGACAAAGCATTGTTTACTTTACAAAATCAAACAACAACCAACAAGGCAACAACCAAGGTTTGTCTTTGTCTGTCTCTACTCTCTATTTATAAATAATAATCTATTTAATTTTTAATTTTAATTTATCTTTTATTTTAATAATATTCATAAAATATGGTTGGGTTGAAACTTTGAATTATTGAATTTGAATATTCAAATGTTTGATGTCTAAAATTAGGACTTTTTATTTGGTTGGTTGAAAACTTGTAATTAGGGCTTGATGTTATATTCAAAATTAGGGCTTTTTTTATTTACATATTTATTTGGGTGCAAATTGTGAATTTGTTATTTGTGCTATTGTTACATGTTACATGTTTATTTGTTTTTAATTGTAATCTTTAAATTTTGAATTTTGGTTTTTGTCTCTTCAAAAGGGTTAGAGGTTTTTTGACTATTAAGGGAATATGGAGAGATTTTTTAAACGAAAATTGACAGAAATTGGAATTGGTGGTTCTAGTGGTGCATCTCCTAGTACTCAACCGTCTGTTCCCATAACTTCAACTAGGAAAGATTTTGTTGATTTGAATAGTCTTCCTTCAGATCCTGCAGAAAGGAAAAAGATGTCTAAATTTCACCCAAACCAGGCTGATGAAATTAGAAGAACTTATCTATTAAAGGGGCCTTGTCAACCCCGTGGCCATGATTTCCCTCAGAAAATGATGGGAAATAAAATGCGTTGTTTTAATCCTGATTGGTTTGATCAATATGCTAATTGGTTAGAATATGGCATGAAAGAAGATAAAGCATATTGCTTGTGTTGTTATTTGTTTAGAGATCAAATCAACAATCAAGGTGGTGGGGCATTTATAACCGAAGGTTTTTCTACTTGGAATAAAAAAGTTAGGTTGGATTCTCATGTTGGTGGGGTTAATAGTGCTCATTATGTGTGTTTAAAGAAGTGTGATGATCTAATGAAACAAAGTCAATCTATTGCAGTTTCTCTTCATAGACAATCAGACATTGAGAAAATTGAGTATCGAAATCGATTAAATGCTTCAATTAATTCTTGTAGATTTTTGTTGCACCAAGGGATTGCTTTTCGTGGACATGATGAGAGTGATGGTTCTTTAAATAGGGGGAATTTTCTTGAATTGATGAAACATATGAATCTTCATGGTAAGAGTATTTATAAAAATCATCCCCCAAAAAATTGTCAAATGGTTGCTCCTAGCATTCAAAAGGATATTGTTAATTGTTTTGCAAAAGAGATAGTACAAAAGATAATTGGTGAGTTTAAAGATGATTTTTTTTCTTTGATGGTGGATGAGTCTAGTGATGTATCAGACAAAGAGCAAATGGGTGTGGTTTTGCGATATGTTGACTCTCGTGGAATTGTGAAAGAAAGATTTATTTGTGTCGTTCATGTGATGGAGACTTCTGCTTTGTCTTTAAAATATGCTATTGATAAATTGTTAGCTGATAATGATTTGAGCTTGATGAAAATTCGGGGTCAAGGTTATGATGGGGCAAGCAATATGAATGGTGAATTCAATGGGTTGAAGACTTTGATTTTGAATGAAAATTCGTCTGCATTTTATGTTCATTGTTTTGCCCATCAACTTCAATTAGCTCTTGTTGGTGTAGCTAGAAAACATGATGATACTGCAAACTTTTTTAGTATGATTTCCACCTTAATGAATGTTGTTGGAGCCTCTTGTAAGCGTAAAGACATGATTCGACAAAAACAAGCAGAAAAAGTGGCAGAAGGAATTAATAGTGGTTTAATTGAGACAGGGAAGGGATTAAATCAAGAGTTAAGTCTTCATAGGGCCGCGGATACACGTTGGGGATCTCATCATAAATCATTGTTGAACTTGGTTGCTTTGTTTTCTTCTGTTCGTGAAGTTCTTGAAGTTGTTTCATGTGATGGTACTGATGCTTTGAAAAGAGCTCAAGCAAGGGGTTTATTGGGATATTTGGAATCATTTGATTTTGTTTTTTATTTGCAATTGATGCTGCTTATATTTGGATTCACACATGAGTTGTCAATGGCTTTGCAAAGGAAAGATGGAGATATTGTGAATGCTATGTCACTTGTTAAAATTACTAGGACGCGGCTGCAAGCGGTAAGAGATAATGGATGGGAATCTCTTCTGGGTGACATTAATGCATTTTGCAATGAAAATAAGATTGATTGTTTGGATATGACTGTTGAATATGTTGATGCTCACAGACCTCGGCATAGAAGACACATTACTAATGATTTTCATTATCGTGTGGAATGTTTTTATGCCATTATGGATAAGCAGCTTTTCGAGATTAATGATCGGTTCAATGAGGTCAATTCTGAGTTGCTTCTTTGTGTTGCTAGTTTGAATCCAAGTAATGATTTTCATGATTTTAATATAGCAACATTGATAAAAATGACTCAATTTTATCCTCATGACTTCTTAGTATTTGAGCATATGACTATTAAGAATCAACTAGAGACATATATTATGGATGTGCGAACAGATGACAGATTCAGTCAATTGAAGGGGCTTGGTGATCTATCTACATTGCTAGTGCAAACAAACAAATATTTGTCGTATCCGCTGGTGTATCGACTTTTGAAGTTAGCGTTGCTTTTGCCGGTAGCAACGGCAAATGTGGAAAGATGTTTCTCAGCAATGAATATTGTCAAGACGGATTTGCGAAATCGAATGTGTGATCAATTTTTAAGTGACTCTCTTGTATGTTATATTGAAAAAGAGTTGTTTAATAGTGTTACAAATGATGATGTAATTAAACGTTTTTATAGTATGAAAACGCGTAGGGGACAATTGTAATTTTTATGGTTTTTATGTAATAGTTATAATTGTGAACCCACTTTAAATTTTTCTAGATTTGCCACTGGATCCAACTATAAATAGAGGTGTCCGGCTCCCCATTTTCGACACAATTCTTTCGACCCCTTTTCGACGAAGAGTTACTCTGCGTAATTTTTACGCCGAGAGCAATCGTCTGATCCCCCTCTCCCAAAGCCTCAAAACCCTGTCCAAACTCCGCCAAAACACAAATCCAACCGATTAAAGTGATCCCTAGCCCTTTAATTAGGTATCCACCTTGTTTCCTCGGCCCAAAAACCATAAAATAAGCCGTTACTCTGCCCGAGTAAATAGGTTGAAACCACCTTAAATAAATCGTTATTCCGCCCAACCAAAAAGGCCAAAAACCACATAAACTAAGCCGCCATTCTGTCCGAGTGAGTAAGTCAAAACTACCATATATAAGCCGTCACTCTGCCCAAATCACATCAGCAACAGCAATAAAAGTCTCCCTCTCCCGAGAAGGACAGAGCGAGCACACCCCGCTCTAAAAGGTAATAGCCTTTAAGGGCGTTATTTATTTATTTATTCATTTTTTATTTATTATTTATAAAGTTGTTATTTAAATCCGACACGATGTAGTCGATATAAGTCGTTGTGCTGCCCGGATTAGAATAGGAAATAGTATGTAAAAGAGCCGTTATAATGACCAAATTTTTAAATACATTTGTAATTATTGTAAGGAAATAGCTGCAAATCCGTAAATAATGTAGCCACGGATGTATTTGTTTTATTTTCCTGTCTTTTAATGCTTTATTTATCTGCTAAATAAATATAACAATAAGCATACTTTAGCCAAAAACTATTTTGAGACCGAAAGGACGAGTTGGGTGTCTAGCACCTTCCCAACTCGTAACTTAGCCTCTGAACCCGTTTTTATCTATGGTTTTCTTTTTCTGGTTTTGCTTTATTTTTGCCTTAAAATAAAGATGTCGACTCTAAACTTTTTGGATCCAGTGGGGCCTCGCAACACTCCTTCTTTGCACTTTTCCGTTTTCCCCTAAAAAAGGGAGAATGAGAATGGAAGGGTGATGTATTCTCATATCTTGGTATCCCCTAAACAAGGGATAACTTGATGCGGGAAACCCAAAGCTCCCATAGTGATTCAAAACGAGCCATAAGGCTATTTTTAATAAAATCCATAGTGGGGGCGTCGCAATATCTTTTTTTGCACTTTTCCATTTTCCCCTAAAAAAGGGAAAATGAGAATGAGAGGGTAATGCATTCCCATATCCTGGTATCCCCTAAAAAAGGGATAACTTGATGCGGGAAACCACAAGTTCCCATATTGGATTAAAAATCAGGAGAAAAAAGGGGAGGGAAGACACTCTTTGAAATCTCGACATCTTACCTCCAGTTTTCAGCATGCAAGGGGGCTCGACTGACAGAAGAAAAAAAAAACCACGACAGGAAGCTCGCAATAAAACACTAAAATATAATATTACAGGTCCTAAGGTGCAACTTAGGAATAATTGCTAAAGAAATTTAGATTATACATTAATTGCTGTACATATCTATTATTGCCTCTACCCCCTTTGTTTCCCCCAAAACTATCCTTCATTTGCAGCTTAAGCCCCGGAGCAGTCCATCAATGTCTGCGACGTCCGCCCGGCCGGGCCCATATTCTTCTTCTGCAAGACACAGAAAAGGCTCAGTCTCATCAGGATTAGAAGCACCAGAAGTGTCCTCGTCCTATTCATCATCTACGTGGCCATTGTCCTGAAACAACCAGATGACTTGAATTCCGATCATTCACTACTGCCCTGTCTGATTGCGAAGAAAAATGCAAGAGCTATGAGAAAAGCCTTATGCCAAGTGTAGCCCTGCAATAATTATATGGCAAAGAACATGAGGAGGTATCTGCCTTTTCCTCTCCCCGCATATTATCATTAAAAAAAAAAGAAAAAGAAAGAGAAGCTCGCTCGAGCCCGATGGTATATTCCTTTAAAATCCGTTTTGGAGATACAGCGTGCCATTACTTATTAAATATCGGTATAGCTTTGCTTTGTGTGTGTGTCCTAAGTCTGCATGTTTTTTATTTATTTTGCATCATATAAAATTATACTGCATTGTAAATGTTTGTACAGGTTTTAACATAAAAAACAAAAAAAAAGATATGTATTTTTTTGCATCTAAATAAACGTTTTTTGCATTCTAGGCATCGTAAAAGTGTGTTTTGCATTTTAAAGATATGTACTACATTTTGCATTTTTGCATGCATAATAAAATAAAGAATGCTCATGCATTATGTTAATAAGCATCTTATAATTTTTAGGCATTGCATTTGTATCAAATAAAGTAGTACATGCATCAAGCATTTGCATTTATTATCCAATAAGCTGCATTAGGGATACGCTAAAAAGAAAATAAAATGCCACCAATCAGGAAAATAAATATTCCTATGGCATTTACTATGTCCCTGCAACATAAGCATGCATGAAAAATAAATTTTAGGGCATAAAATATACTTGTTTTGTCCCATATTTATCCAAGAATGTGCCCGAAAATGTGTTCAGAAAAAAATTGAATTGTATTCCGAAAAGTCCATTTCGTGAACACATAGCATGCAAAATATGTTTTAGCCTAGAACATGCATCATATAGCTCCATTTGCATTTATAATGTAAATCATGCATGGTAGGGTCAAATAGTGACCACTAGTTTAATCATACATCGTAAGAATAAATTTCATGCATCATTACCTAATTGCATCATTTAGGCATAAATAGGACATGCATAAGTATTATTAATAAAGTCAGGAATGCTTCAAAAGCGTCAAACAATGCCAAAATCTAGCAGATCTGAAGTATATCCAGGCAGAAAAAAAACAAAAAAAAGAGGAATATTGAAAAACAAAAAAAAAGAGGAATATGAAAAAAAGAGAGAATAAATCGATAATAAGCATGCAAATAAAGAAAAATGGCGAGCATGCAGAATAAAGAAAAAAAACAAAAAAAATATCGGGAGAGGGAAAAATGCATGTACAAGAAAAGAAAAGAAAACAGCAGCAAAGAAAAGATGATTTCAGCTGATACCAAGAGATGCTGCAGCAAGAAAAAGGAAGCTTCTAACCAAGGTTGGAGGGAGCAGTAAAGTAAAGTGCAGCAGCATCAAGAAAATTTTTCCAGTTAAAGCCGAAAACATAGCGGGACAGGGGAAAAGATTTTCCAGCGAAGGCTGGAACGGTGACAAAAGAAAAATCTCCAGCAAAGTGCAGCGAAGAACAGCGTAAAGCATCAAGAGGCAGCAAAGCGACAGCAGCGGTAATTTGCTGCGTGGACACGACAACGGTAAAGAAAAGGAAGGTATTTTCCTTTTTTAGCAGTGCATTTGTTTAATGTTTGGAAATTTTCCTTTAAGGGGCAAGCAGCCCCGGATTAAGAGGGAAATGTCTCGTTCTCCGGTGAAAGCTGAGTTCCTAAGGAGGCAATACATTCCATCCATTGGCTGTGTTGGAAACTTTCCTTTAAGGGGGCAGTGCAAACCCGGATTAATATGGAAAGGTCTTGTTCTTCGGTGAAGGCTGAGTTCCTGAGGAGACAATTCATTCCGACCAGCTGCATGGCGAACTACGTTTGGTCTGATTCCTTGGCTAAGGATACGTAGGCAGTCTATCACGATAGACGCGACCATCATAGCACGTTATTTACCCTTGCCGCACTTATTTGATAAAGCTTTGCCGCAGTTGCTCATTTAGTATTGCCGCACTTGCACCGCAGCATTTAGTCCCCAGCTGAGTGAACTACGTCTCAGTCTGATTCCTTGTTTAAGGATACGTAGGTAGCCTATCTCGGTAACGACCGTTCCACGAGTGAAAGTTTAGGTTTTGGCCTGAACTACATTTTGGTATAAGTTCCTTTATTAAGGGATGCGTAGGCAGCCTACACTAGTAGGTCCGACCATTAGAGCACTTCATTTCATATATGCTTAAAAATTACGATAACTTGCTATAACCGACTAAATATGTCTAGGTTATGGAGTTTGGCCTGTGTTATATACTGTGTACTGTGCATTATAACTACTACCTGTTGCATCTCATCCCCGTTTTATAATTGAACGAAATTGGAGAGTCTATTGTTTATCAACGATGTTCGTCTACTCACTAAGCCTTCGGTTACCCGTAGACTCCATCGTTGAGGGGCTATGTAGACACCCCAATTCGTACCCCTGATATGTAACTCTAGCATGCGATATCAAGAATTGCTTAAACTTAACAAAATGTCAAGTTACAGGGTTGAAAATGCAAAAAGGAGAAAGTAGGAGGAACAGTGAATTGCAGGGGAGGAAAGTGTCAAAAAATAAAGCTGAAATAGTGACTTGGCGCCGCGCCCAAGATGTTGTATGTCCGCGCCAAGGGTCTTCAACAGTGTCCGGTCGTTAACGCATTGTACAAACTTGTTGAGCGTGCGGTACAAGCCGATGAAGCACGTATCCAACTATAAATAGAGGTGCCCGGCTCCCCATTTTCGACACAATTCTTTCGACCCCTTTTCGACGAAGAGTTACTCTGCGTAATTTTTACGCTGAGAGCAATTGTCCGATCCCCCTCTCCCAAAGCCTCAAAACCCTGTCCAAACACTGCCAAAACACAAATCCAACCGATTAAAGTGATCCCTAGCCCTTTAGTTAGGTATCCACCTTGTTTCCCCGGCCCAAAAACCATAAAATAAGATGTTACTCTGCCCGAGTAAATAGGCTGAAACCACCTTAAATAAGCCGTTATTCCGCCCAACCAAAAAGGCAAAAAACCACAGAAACTAAGCCGTCATTTTGTCCGAGTGAGTAAGTCAAAACTACCATATATAAACCGTCACTCTGCCCAAATCACATCAGCAACAACAATAAAAGTCTCCCTCTCCCGAGAAGGACAGAGCGAGCACACCTCGCTCTAAAAGGTAATAGCCTTTAAGGGCGTTATTTATTTATTTATTCATTTGTTTATTTATTATTTATACAGTTGTTATTTAAATCCGGCACAATGTAGTCAATATAAGTCGTTGTGCTGCCCGGATTAGAATAGGAAATAGTATGTAAAAGAGCCGTTATAATGACCAAATATTTTTAAATACATTTGTAATTATTGTAAGGAAATGGCTGCAAGTCCGTAAATAATGTAGCCACAGATGTATTTGTTTTATTTTCTTGTCTTTTAATGTTTTATTTATATGCTAAATAAATATAATAATAAGCATACTTTAGTCAAAAACTATTTTGAGACCGAAAGGGCGAGTTGGGTGCCTAGCACCTTCCCAACTCATAACTTAGCCTCCGAACTAGCTTTTTATCTCTGGTTTTCTTTTTCTAGTTTTGCTTTATTTTTGCCTTAAAATAAAGATGGCGACTCTAAACTTTTTGGATCCAGTGGGGCCTCACAACACTCCTTCTTTGCACTTTTCCGTTTTCCCCTAAAAAAGGGAGAATGAGAATGGAAGGGTGATGTATTCCCATATCCTGGTATCCCCTAAACAAGGGATAACTTGATGCGGGAAACCCAAAGCTCCCATAGTGATTCAAAACGAGCCATAAGGCTATTTTTAATAAAATCCATAGTGGGGGCGTCGCAATATCTTTTTTTGCACTTTTCTGTTTTCCCCTAAAAAATGGAAAATGGGAATGAGAGGGTAATGCATTCACATATCCTGGTATCCCCTAAAAAAGGGATAACTTGATGCGGGAAACCACAAGTTCCCATATTGAATTAAAAATCCACTAAAGGCAACCGAGGCGCATTCCAACACGCTATCATAGACAGCACTCATCTCGTACTTTTGATTTCGTCTTCCCCTAAACAAGGGAGGGTGGAATGAGAGCAGTGGTGTCCCGCATCCGCACGTACGCGCACCCCTATCCAAGGGCGCGCGGGGCGCGGGCGCAGACCCGGGAGCCCACAGAATGTCCTAAGTTTATTCCATCTATTAAATCCCCTCCTGAAGTTGAACTAAAGCCATTACCATCCCATTTAAAATATGTGTTTATAGGGGAAGGTAAAACTTTACCCGTGATAATTGCTGCGGATTTAACAGAAAGACAAGAATCAAGCTTGTTAAAAGTACTATGGACTCATAGAGAAGTGATAGGTTGGTCCTTAGCAGATTTGAAAGGTATAAGTCCGTCTATGTGTATGCATAAAATTCATTTGGAAGAAGGTAGCGAGCCTTCTAGAGAACGACAAAGAAGACTTAACCCTCATATGGAAGAAGCAGTTAGAAAAGAAGTGCTTAAGCTTCTTGATGCGGGTATAATTTATCTGATATCTGATAGTAAATGGGTTAGTCCAGTTCAAATAGTTCCAAAGAAATCATGAATTACTGTTGTCAAAAATGAGAAAGATGAGTTAGTTCCCATACGAACTATTACTGGCTATAAGATGTGGATTGATTTGAGGAAACTAAATGCGGCAACAAAGAAAGATCACTTTCCTTTGCCCTTCATTGACCAACTCCTTGAAAGATTAGCTGACCATGATTATTATTGTTTTCTTGATGGTTTTTCTGGTTATAATCAGATTCCACTTGCATCGGAAGACCAAGAGAAAACCACATTTACATGTCCCTTTGATACCTTTGTGTTTAGAAGAATGCTATTTGGATTATGTAATGCACTAGCTACTTTTCAAAGATGCATGATTTCTATATTTTCTGATTTAGTTGAAAGATGTGTGGAAGTATTTATGGATGATTTATCAGTATTCGAAAATTCTTTTGATCATTGTTTAGAAAATCTAACATCGGTTCTGAAAAGATGTTGCGAAACTAATTTGACCCTAAGTTGGGAGAAAAACCATTTCATGGTTAAGCATGCGATAGTTTTAGGTCATGTTGTGTCTAACAAAGGAATTGAAGTCGATAAAGCTAAAATTGAAGTTATATCACAATTACCTCCCCCAACTACAGTCAATGGTGTTAGAGGTTTTCTAAGACATGCAGAATGCTAATCTTTTGGCAGAAGATATTATTTTTGACCACGAATGCTTGAACGCATTTAATTTGTTAAAAGAACAACTAACAACAGTTCCTGTTTTAACCAGCCCTAATTGGTCTCTCCCTTTCGAGATCATGTGTGATGCCTTGGATTTTACAGTTGGAGTCGTGTTAGGACAAAGGATAAACAAGAAACCTCATGTGATTCATTATACGAGTAGAACATTGAATGATGCACAACTTAATTATACAACCACTGAAAAATAATTTTTAGCAGTTGTGTTTGCATTAGAAAAATTTTGATCCTACTTACTTGGTTCAAAAGTAATTATATTCTCAGACCATGCAGCCCTAAAATACTTATTGAGTAAGAAAGAGGCTAAGCCTAAACTCATTAGATGGATGTTATTACTACAAGAATTTGACATTACTATTAAAGATAAAAAGGGAATAGAAAATGTTGAAGCCGACCACTTGTCTAGGTTGGAATTTTTACCCTTACTTGAACGTTAACTTCTTGATAATAAAATTCATATGAATGAAGATTTCCCTAATGAGCAATTGTTAGCAGTTAAAAATTTTGAACCATGGTATGCTGATTTTGTTAATTACCATGTAGCAGATATTATTAATCCTGATTTTGATTTTTATCAAATAAAGAAATTTTTAACTGATGCTAAATATTATTTTTGGGAAGAACCTTATTTATTCAAAATATGTTCAGACTCCATAATTAGAAGATGTATTGCAAAACAAGAACAACAAAGTATTTTGGCATTCTGTCACGAATACTCTTGTGGTGGTCATTTTAGAGGCACTAAAACCGCTAGGAAAATCATGCAATCTGGTTTATATTGGCCTACTGTTTTTAGAGACTCTGAAATATTTTGCAAAACTTGTGATAAATGCCAAAGGACTAGCGGAATTAGTAAAAGGAATGAGATGCCCTTGCATAATAATTTAGTTGTTGAAATCTTTGATGTGTGGGGTGTTGACCTTTTGGGCCCGTTTCCAATTTCAAATGGTTGTGAATATATTTTAGTCGTTGTTGACTATGTGTCGAAATGGATAGAAGCCATTGCTACTCGAAATAATGATGGTCAAACTGTTGTCAAGTTTTTGGATGAAATATTTTCTCGTTATGGAATACCGAAGGCAGTAATTAGTGATCAAGGAACACATTTCACTAATCGGTTGTTGAATGCGAGCCTTAGGAAACATGGTGTAACTCACAAGCTGGCTACACCATATCATCCTCATACTTCTGGCCAAGTATAAGTTAGCAACAGACAGATAAAAGCAGTCCTTGAAAAGACTGTTAGACCAAATCGTAAAGATTGGGAACCAAAACTTAAAGATGCTCTTTGGGCATATCGCACTGCGTATAATACCCCAATTGGTATGAGTCCTTATCGGATGGTGGGGCCATTTACCATTAGAAATTGAACACAAGGCCTATTGGGCCATTAAAACTCTTAATTTTGATCTAACTTTGGCTGGTGAAGAAAGGCTTTATCAGTTAAATAAGTTAGAAGAGCATAAGTTAAATTCGTATGGGAATGCAAAAATCTATAAAGAAAAGACCAAAAGATACCATGATATGAGAATTACTAAAAAGATGTTACGTCCAGGATTGAAAGTGTTTCTTTTTTAATTCTAGACTTAGATTATTTCCAGGTAAGTTAAAATTAAAATGGTCTGGTCCTTTCATTATAGTACGAATTTACCCACATGGAGCCGTCGATATTTAGAATCCAAGGACTAATGAGATATTTAAAGTCAATGGTCATCGACTCAAACCTTATTTCGAACCCATGCCAGTAGAGAGAACAATTGAACTCATTCGTCTCTCTGACACTATTCCCCCAAGAGAATAGGTTGGCAGTTAGGTCGAGCCAAAGACGTTAAACAAGTGCGCTAGGTGGGAGGCAACCCACTATGATGAAATTTTATTTGTTTTCATAGTGTAATTTAAACATGTTGTTCTCCGTCTTATTTGATTATGGGCATTTAATCTAAATGTTTTCCAATGTTGGCATAATTTAAGTTTGGGAGAGAAAAACATCTTAGTGTTGTATTTATATGTTTTTAATATTTTAGTTTAGAAGTGTTTGTAGAATTTTCAGAGTGCAGGAAAGAATCAGCCTTAACGGAACGTAACAGAAGGACTAAAACGTAGACAACTAAAAAATTTGAAACAGCTTCCCAAGGATGAACAATCTGTGACCCTTGCGTACGCAAAGTCTTAAACACCTTGCGGCTGCAAGGCCTTATTAATGATAGTTCACGTGTGAACCTTGCGACTGTAAGCCTTAGGCCCATTCCCCCACAAGCCCTGCATCAACATCTGTGCCCGTTGACTAGATACCTTGCGGACGCAAGGCCCCCTTTATAAGCCGAGGAAGGGCAGTCACCAGAATTCACAGCTCTTTAGTTTCTTCCTCAAAGAATTCCGGCAATCTCTCTCTCTTCTTCCATAACTCCGGCGAAGCTTCTCCCTAATTCCAACCAAGTTCAAGCTCAAGTGTTCCCCTCTTCTTCAAGCTTCATCATGATCTCCACCCTCCATCTCACTCCACTCAAGCTTTGAAGACGAAGTTGGCACCAGTTTTGCTGACGTAAAAGCTCCCGAATTCCGGCCAAACCTTATATTGCAGCTATAGCATTGCAATCCACGTATCTTATATCCCCTCTCAATTTAAATTTTTTGATTTGTCAAATTTTTGCATGCTAGGGTGTTAGAATTATTTTTACGTGCATGCTTTATTTGCTTTAGTAGGTTATTTGATTTTAAAATTTTTAGAGAGTAGATTTTATATTTTGTGCTCCTATAATGGCCCTTAAGCATAGAAACACCGGACCTTCTTCGTCCCACCCCCAAGAGGAAGAGCAAGAGTATGGCCCCATTAGGTTCGTGTCTTTCGAGGCATCGGAGAGCTACACTGGAAGCTCTCCAAAAGAATAATCCCTAAGAGGGGATTTAAGGCCAAAGACTTTGCTCTCCCTGCCCACTTTGCCTAACGAAGGTGGGGCCCTCTTTGTCAAGCCTTTCAAATTTTTCCAATATGGGATAACCCACTTCCAACACTTCCAATGTCCTACTTTAAACATCTATAACTTATTCATCTAATATCCGAATTTGACAAATAAATATAATATTCTTATGTATTCATAGAGAAAAACATGATTCCACAATTATGTAAGAATTTTATGGACTTATATATATGTGCATATAATAAATATGTGCATTTGGGCATACAGACGTGTATGCACTGCGGCTTAACGTATACTTCATATTATCTAAAGTTAATAGGCCTAATTGAAGTGATTTACTAAGTTAAATGGGCCTAAGTCATCTTTTTATAAGTATGGGGTTTTGGTTGAATATGTGTAGAGACCTCATGGGTGCTAATTGTCAACTTATAATGGGCTGGTTGATAATTAGGTCAAACTATTCCTATAAAAAGGTTATGGTCCCCAATTGTACGTAGGTTAATAATCTTTTCTCTCTGCCGCCCCATTAGCAAGAGAAACCCTAAGGATACTACGTTACAAATTGGAAGACGCATAACCAAGGGACAATCATTCTCATGGATTCAGGTACGCTTCCGCATCTAGATTATTGCTTCGGGTAATTCCTATGTGAAGATTAAGATCTACGGGTATTAGTATTGCTTTTAATTCCATCAAGTGGTATCAGAGCACCTTCACGTTAGGATTATCTGAAGATTATATGTACATGAGTATATGACATCTGATTTTCTGTACACGATTAGTCTTTTGGCCGGTTTATAAATTTTGTAGTGGCTCAAAGTTTGTTTTATTTTTTTATTCCGTTCATTGTTCACGTTTTCCGTCCGTTCATTGTTCACGTTTTCCGTCAGGGCATTGTTTTTTCCGCACACTGTTTTATTTCAGTGCACTGCTCAAAAAAAAAAAAAAAAAAAAAAGGTATGCTGTTTTTGTACACTGCTCATTTGTTCCATGTTATTCTTTCAGGACAATAATTACTTTTGTTACCCAATTTTGTTCATGAGCAGTGTACCAATTCTTTGGACATTAATTATCTTATGCAAAAAGTTAATGGGCATGATTATTTACTTTGCACAGAATAAATTACAGAACCTAAAACGGGGTGGGGTTACATTTATCTTTTATTTTATTTTATTTTGTGCACTGTTGGATAATAACAATTGTTTATGTTGTTTACTTTTGTTTTAAAGTAATCATTATCCATGTTATTCTTCCATGTATTTAATTGATTTATGTGCTTATGAATAATTGGTTATTCAAACTTTGTGGACCCACTTTAATTAATGGATTCATGAACAATATATGTATATATGGATGGAATCTCAAAACTTTTTTTTTATCATTATTATGTCAATGACATATATTATACATTATGATATGAATTTATGAGAAATGACCTTGATTATGCGATTTATATTTTATTTGCCATGATTTTATGTATCATGGATTTAGGTTTTAGATTCAAAATGACGAAGGTTTTGCTCTGTTTATGAGCACATCTAGTAATTCATATTAATTAATTGATGCAGCATGTTACAAAAGTAACCTCTCCTGTTTATATTTTTTAATTTTGATTTACTGAGATGTTTGTGTTTGTAATTTTCATGCGGGTAATGACCGGCCAAAAGGAAGGTTATTTTTGTCTGACAGAAATTCAAACACATCTGTAGTAATAAACATGTGATAATTATTAGGTGTCCTTGTGGGTGTTGAGTCAGTCAAAAGAAAGGCTCAACATTTGACTGGATCTTATTGTCAATGTTTGATTACTACACCAAGAAAATCACTTGCAAATTAATTCTCTGTCAAAAGACTAGGATTAGTGTTGTACCGGTTTTCTTGTAATGGGAATCATCATTTTGAATTTATTTTAACTTGTCTGCTTAAGGTTTTATTAATGTTTATGTGAGCTTATACGGTTTATTTTTATTCTCTGTTCAGTTAACACATCTGCTGCAACTGTATCTGCTAATATTAACTCCATCCCGGTACTTAATGGTACCAATTTTAAGGACTGGAAAGAGAACGTTATGATAGTTCTCGGCTGCATGGATCTAGACCTTGCACTTAGGGAGCGGCGTCCCACTGATCTTACGGCTTCTAGTACCTCTGATGAAAAGAGGGAAATGGAGAAGTGGGACCGCTCAAATCGCATGAGTCTGATGATCATGAGGTGTGCAATTCCAGAAACATTCAGGGGCACTATGTCCGAGGAGCTTGAAAAGCGCTTTGCCAAGAGTGAAAAATCGGAAACAAGTTCTATCTTACGTGGTCTTGTTTCTATGAGGTATAAAGGCAAAGGGAACGTAAGAGAGTACGTTATGGAAATGTCTCTTTTGGCATCAAAACTAAAGGCCCTTAAGCTAGAGCTGTCTGATGACTTGCTTGTTCATTTAGTTTTGATATCTCTTCCTGCACAGTTTACTCAGTTTGTGGTCAGTTATAACTGCCAGAAAGAGAAATGGACTCTTAACGAGCTCATTTCGCATTGTGCACAAGAAGAGGACAGAATGAGACATGAAAAGATAGAAAGTGCTCATTTGGTATCATCTTCCTCGGGCAGCAACAAGAAAAGGAAGGGTAAGGAAATTGCGGGCTTGGATCCAAAGAAGAAGCAACAAAAGGTGTCCAAAGGACAAGATAAGAAAATGGCATGCTTCTTTTGTAAGGATCCTTCTCATGTGAAGAGAGAGTGTGCCAAATATCACGCTTGGCGTGTGAAGAAAGGTAAACCTCTCATTCTTGTTTGTTCTGAGGTTAATTTGGTTTCAGTGCCTAGACATACTTGGTGGTTGGATTCTGGTGCTACTACTCACATAAGTGTGTCTATGCAGGGTTGCCTGAGTTGCCGCAAACCAAGTGATGCTGAAAGATTCATCTATGTGGGGAATGGCAATTCGGTTGAGGTTGAAGCAATAGGAACATTTAGGTTATTGCTTAAGACTGGGTTTTATTTGGATTTATTAGAGACATACATTGTACCGTCTTTTAGACGAAATTTGGTTTCCATTTCTACTTTGGACAAAGAAGGATATATTTGTTCTTTTGGTAATAATGGATGTCGTCTCTTTTATGATTCTAAATTTATTGGATCCAGTACTTTATCAAATTTCGATAACCTATATTTGCTTGATACAATTACCTCATTTAATGAAAACCTGCATGTTGAATCACGTGACACTAAACGAAAATTAACAAACAAGAACTCTTTGTCATTATGGCATAAGCGCTTAGGTCATATTTCAAAACAACGAATTCAAAGGCTTGTGTCAGATGGGATTCTCGATACAATTGACACTATGGAAACTGAAATATGTGTTGAGTGTATTAAAGGCAAAGAGACAAACAAGAGAAAATTAGGTGCCGAGAGAGCTACGGATGTCTTAGAACTAATACATACAGACATTTGTGGACCATTTCCCACACCTTCGTGGAATGGTCAAGAGTATTTTATAACGTTCATAGACGATTACTCTCGTTATGGCTACCTATTTTTGATACATGAGAAATCTCAAGCTTTGGACGTTTTCACAAAATTTAAGGCTGAGGTTGAAAACCAACATGGCAAAACCATAAAGAAGGTTAGGTCTGACCGTGGTGGTGAATACTACGGCAGAAATGATGGTTCAGGTGAACAACGTCCAGGGCCTTTTGCCAAATTCCTAGAAGAATGTGGAATCGTCCCACAGTACACCATGCCAGGTACACCTAGCATGAATGGTGTGGCTGAAAGACGAAATAGGACTTTAAAAGATATGGTAAGAAGTATGATTAGTCATACTACATTACCTGATTCACTCTGGGGAGAGGCACTAAAGACCGCCGTTTATATCCTTAATAGGGTTCCAACAAAAGCTACGACTAAAACCCCTTATGAACTATGGACAGGCAAGAAACCCGTCTTAAAACATTTACACATTTGGGGTTGTCCAGCTGAGGCAAGGCCTTATAGGCCAAATGAAAGGAAATTGGACTCAAGAACAGTTAGTAGCTATTTTGTTGGATACTCTGAAAGATCACTGGGTTTTAAGTTTTATGATCCCAAATCAAGAACTTTCTTTGAGACGCGAAATGCCCAGTTCTTTGAGAATATTGAGCTTGGGGGAGGAAATAAGGTAAGAGACTTTGTCTTCGAAGAGGATTCAGTTACTATTCCTCTTCCTACAGTTGTTCTTGACCATGATCAGGATCTTACTCCTAACACTGTTCAAGAACAACATTTGGAACAACAAGACAATGTTGAAATTCCCCTTCATCTAGATCAACCAATTGTTCATGAGGAACAAGCTCAACAACCTCAAGAACCAGTGCCTTTAAGGAGATCCACTAGAGAGAGGAGAAATGCAATTCCAGATGACTTTATAGTATTTCTCAATGAACATGAGACAAGTATTGGCGTGATGGAGGATGATCCAATCACCTTTCGTCAAGCCATTGAAAGTTCAAACTCTCAAAAGTGGATGGATGCCATGAATGAGGAAATCAAGTCCATGAAAGACAATGACGTATGGGATCTTGTCCCATTGCCTGAAGGAGTGAAACCTATTGGTTGCAAATGGGTATTTAAAACCAAGAGGGATTCACATGGCAATGTGGAAAGATATAAGGCACGTCTAGTTGCTAAGGGATTTACTCAAAAGGAAGGCATCGATTATAAAGAGACCTTCTCTCCGGTTTCTTCGAAGGACTCATTTAGAACGATTATGGCACTAGTGGCACATTTTGATTTAGAGTTACATCAGATGGATGTAAAAAACTGCGTTTCTCAATGGCGACATCGAAGAAACGATCTATATGGTGCAACGTAATGCTTTGTTTCAAAAGATTCAACACAAATGGTTTGCAAACTTAAGAAATCCATCTATGGGCTCAAACAAGCATCTCGACAATGGTATCACAAATTTCATCAAGTTGTATTATCATTTGGTTTTAAGATCAATGCGGTTGATGAATGTATATATCATAAGTTCATTGGGAGCAAATACATTTTTCTGGTTTTATATGTGGATGACATCCTGCTTGCCACAAATGATATAGACCTATTGCATGAGACTAAGAAATTTCTATCAAAGAAATTTGAGATGAAAGATCTTGGTGATGCATCTTTTGTATTAGGAATCCAAATACACCAAGATCGTTCTCAAGGTATTCTTGGATTATCACAAAAGGGATATATTGAAAAGGTACTCAAAAGGTTTGGCATGCAAGATTGTAAACCAGGTGATACCCCAGTGGCTAAAGGAGATAGATTCAGTCTCAATCAGTGCCCTAAGAATGAAATTGAATCTAAAGAAATGAAAGATATCCCTTATGCTTCGGCTGTAGGGAGTTTGATGTATGCAGTGTTTGCACCCGTCCGGCACTGGCATTCATTGTTGGAGTGTTAGGCAGATACCTCAGCAATCCAGGTAAGGAACATTGGATAGCAGCCAAAAGGGTTATGCGATACTTACAGAGAACAAAGGATTACATGCTCACATATAAGAGGTCGGATAAACTTGAGATCATTGGGTATTCTGATTCCGATTTTGCGGGATGCCAAGATAGTCTAAAATCTACTTCGGGCTACATCTATTTGCTAGCTGGAGGAGCAATCTCTTGGAAGAGTGTTAAGCAGACACTCGTTGCTTCTTCCACTATGGAAACAGAATTTGTAGCATGCTACGAGGCATCCAATCAAGGGGTTTGGCTGCGAAATTTTGTCACCGGGCTGCGAGTAGTAGATGGTATTGAAAGACCATTAAAGTTATTTTGTGACAATAAGTCTGCAGTCCTTTACTCAAACAACAACAGGAGCTCTTCTAAGTCTAAGCATATAGATATCAAGTTCCTCGTTGTTAAAGAAAGAATTCAGAGTGGTCACATTTGTATTGAGCATATTGGGACAAACTCCATGATAAGCGGATCCGCTCACTAAAGGTTTGACACCTAAGGTCTTTCATGAGCACACTGCTCGTATGGGTATTATGCAGTTAGATTATCCATAGTTTCAATGGGAGTTTGTATTGAGTATTCTGCTTGATATTTATCTTTTATTGTCACGACAATTCTATGATTTTGGACTTTGTTAAAGCATAAAGTTATTCAATATTCAACACTCGTTATTTGATCTCATATGGACTAAGGTAGGACCAGTTGGAGATAGACATGTGAAGATCACATTACATGTAATTTCCATGCTACACATCCATACTTGATCCATGTCGTTAGTTATGTTAATGTATGTGACCACTGATGGGTCTAGTTGCGATAAATGTGACGAAAGCCTCTTTGATCCTTATGTTAATTTGACTAATGGACAGGATTGGTTTAAGATGACTAAAAGTAAAGGATTGCTCGAGCTACTAAAGTATATAATATGATATACGATTGTTAGATTTATACGTATGCACATGTATATAAAGTCCAAGTGGGAGATTGTAAGAATTTTATGGACTTATATATATGTGCATATAATAAATATGTGCATTTGGGCATACAGACGTGTATGCACTGCGGCTTAACGTATACTTCATATTATCTAAAGTTAATATGCCTAATTGAAGTGATTTACTAAGTTAAATGGGCCTAAGTCATTTTTTTATAAGTATGGGGTTTTAGTTGAATATGTATAGAGACCTCTTGGGTGCTAATTGTCAACTTATAATGGGCTGGTTGATAATTAGGTCAAACTATTCATATAAAAAGGTTATGGTCCCCAATTGTACGTAGGTTAATAATCTTTTCTCTCTGCCGTCCCATTAGCAAGAGAAACCCTAAGGATAATACGTTACAAATTGGAAGACGCATAACCAAGGGATAATCATTCTCATGGATTCAGGTACGCTTCCGCATCTAGATTATTGCTTCAGGTAATTCCTATGTAAAGATTAAGATCTACGGGTATTAGTATTGCTTTTAATTCCATCAAGACCCTAATTATTACATATATAACTCACAAATAAATTAGAGCCTCAAAACTCAAATTTCCTTCACTTACAAACAGAAGTTTCCAACAAAAACCACGATACAACGAGTCTTGGCTATCTTCGTCGAGAGACCCTTCATCGAAGTTTTGAGCATAGCTGGGTGATACCTGAAACCACCAAGTGGTTTTGGGTCTTTCGGTTTGATCCTAAGAATGGTGGCAATAGCTTGACCCAAGAATGATCTTTGTCATTACCTTTGCCTGCTGCTTGTAAGAGCAGTTCCTTTTCTTCTTGTCCATGGAAGCATCACTTTGAGTCGTCGTCCCCAGCACGAAAGCACACCTTTTTCATCTTTGTTTTCTCTTGATTTTCGAGATGAATAGAATTTCTCCATAGTTTCAGCTTTGAAAGACTAGAAGAGATGATGGAATTGTTCTTCATATGAGCTGTTTTTGGCTCTCTTTCTCGCTCTTATCTTTGATGGTTTTGCCAAACCTCTTTTGTGTGGTAATTAAAGAAGGAAAGCATAATGTGTATACATCGGTGGATGCGATATTTCAAAACCAGTTACCATATAAATAAGAAATTATAAGTTCAGGACCAAATTATATATAAATCTTAAGAAAATAGATATAGATTTGACATTCTTGTTACTTTTTAATTTATTTTTGCGTTTTAATTATTTGTTTACGTTTCATACAAATACTTCATCTTAAAAGATACTCCCTCCGTTCCTAAATTATCGTCCTCTTTTCTTTTTTCGTTTGTCCCAAAATAATTGTCCACTTTGAAACTTACCTTTTTAGAACATCACTTTTACCACTTTACCCTTATTTTTTCACCATACTTTAATTATGGGCCACATACACATGGGCTTTAAAGGAAACTACACATTAAACCAATATTAATAATCCAGTCAAATAGGTTTTCTTAAACGGTGCGCCAGATCAAACAGGATAATAAATTAGGGACGGAGGGAGTAATACATGAACATTGTCAATGAAAAAAATTTATTTTTAAAAAATGTTTAATTCCAATATTGAGGTCTATGAATTAAAATGAAAATCAACGCATTGAGCTATACAGATCAATCTCATATTTGGTAAATTAATGGTAAAAAGGTGAAGGTAACTTACTAAAAAATTAAAAAAAATTACATTTTTTTAACAGCCTACAAGATGAATGTGGACCTTTTTTTAGGAAAAAAGAGGAGTACGTATCAATTTCATTTCCGCCGTCGCTGACTTTTTTTCCCCTCGTTTTATTTGTTTTTATTTTTTATTGTTTTTATTCACAATACCGATGCCTCATTTTTATGTTTATATTTATATTTCTTTTTATTTCCTAATTTACAAATTAAAATATGTCTCAATCTTTGACAGCAAATAGTCAATATGGAAAGAATTTGTCATACTTTCCAAAAACAATCTCTTGATAACTTAGTAAGATGAGTTATGGAAGTAATATTTCAATTTCCAAATTTACATAATTCTCTGAATGTGGTATAACTAAATGGGTCAATACGGAAAGAATTTGTCATACTGTCCAAAAACAATCTCTTGATCATATTAATAATATATGGTAACATAATATTAAATTATTAATAATCTAATATTATGGAAGGAGTGAATGCTCTTATCTAAATATCAAAAAATACAGCCTTTCTAGTCTTTTTATAATATAAAGTTATAAAAACCAAGGATTTTTGGCTCACAGTCTACGATTTCTCTTTGGTTTGGTTTTGTGTTCTTTGTTATTGGTTTATTTCTAGCTTTTCTTTGTGACTAACGATTAGGGTTTCATAATGTCTGATTGGTATAATTATGGTCAAGCTATTTGCGAGAGTGATTTGTTCCAATGGGAAAATACTGCAGAATATAATAATGATCTCCTGAGCGATGTGATGGCAACACATATCGAATTGATCAACTCTTCAGAACATGGAAGTGAATCCTTAGCGGTTCAAAACTCAAACGAAGATGAAAAACTTGAAGGCAAGCCTTACAACAGAAGCCCAAGGTGGACCGAAAAAGAGCACAGGTATCATTATACTCGTAGAAAAATCGTGTTCGTTTGTTCATTTATTGAATTAATTTGATACGAAAAATTTAATTTTTTTCTTTTTGGATTCGCGACAGGAGTTTTCTAGATGGATTAATGGTGCATGGCAAAGGATCTTGGAAACTAATATCAGAGAGATTTGTTAAGTCAAGGTCATCGACACAAGTCGCTTCTCATGCACAAAAATATTATTTGCACCGACGAAAAGACGAGAATAAGAAGAAAAAATCAAGTATTTTCGATATAACGAGCGCATATTAAGAAGATGTGATAATGATATTTGATTGATGATGATGTCTACTGTCTAGTACTCCATGCTTGTCTTTCGTTTTGTTTTTAATTTGTCAGAAACAAAGTTTAATTTTGTAAGAAACAAACTTCCTACAACCTTTTCAATGAAAATTCCGAATTCACTAAGGGATATTTTACAGGCCAATTAATCTGCCACTGTATCTATATATTGTTGCGAGAGCTACGGCCAACACATCCATCTTTTGCCCAACCGAAACTTTACAAGCAATTACCGAAGTAATTCAAAATCAATTAAAAAGAAAGAAATTAGGACCAACGGATAATGAAAATTTTATTAATGTTAACTTTTTACATATTCTAAGATTACAATTATATATAGGGATATAATATCAAACCCTAAACTAAATAAACAAGGAAACCAGAGAAACCAATATGTCACACGAATGCGGTCGCATTACTCCATGTAATACAATCGCATTCTGCATTCTCTCCTGAATGAGAATGCGATCGCTCTGCCACATAAACATCCTCCAGATTTCTATCAAAGTGATGCAGTCGTTTTATCTTAGGATGTGACCGCTTCTTAATGTCGTCACTGTCCAATCATGATGCGATCGTATTCCTGCCAAAAGCCCAAAAGTAGTACCTTTGAGGTACAACCAAATCCTAAACACCTACCCAAAGATCTTGGCGTGTTATCAGAGTAATTGAGTCATTCTATTTCCAGCACCATCATACATTTGGTGTTTCTGAAACGGGAATAAATCTTGGGATTATTATTAGTACATCTATTGGAAAATTAGAATACCTTTTTCTTCGTGATCATTAACAAAAAGGATCACTCATTTTGGGATGAAAAAGTAACATTATTCGTATACCAAGCTGGCAATGGCTTTTAACACCATTTTTTTACACCATTGTATCGTACAAAGTAATCATCTTCGGCCATTTTCTTATAGACAGTAGTGGACTAGGTCATGCATTGGCTCAACCCACCAGAAGAGTGGTAGGTCTTGATCAACAATCCGACATCAGAGTAACAGCTAGCCTAGACGTGAGCAGACCGACTTGATCACCCAAGGGGCTACACAAACATGGCGCACGAAGGTAATGGCCAAAAACCACATTGATAACCTAGTCATAAGTCATAACCTACTCAACTGGAAAAATGGAAACTACATACTTGATTGCACAAGTAATTTTACAAACTTGATGCTTGATGGTGATGGTCTAAAACCGTTTTGATAAGCTAGCCATCACGTACTCACTTGTAAAAAGCTCATTCCAGTCCATAGAGGTGGTGGGACCAAAGAGACACAAAGTCAAAAACCACAAAACCAAGTTACGAAATTGCCGAGAATAATGGAGCCTTAAAGATGTCAAATCATATTACTGTCGCCGTGTCACGAGAGTTGCAGCATATGATGCAATACAAGACAGAAAAAAGTATTCATTACATATAGCAGCTTATACATCAAAGAGAGAGAGACCCAACTATGTTAGTTGGTGAATGGTGATCATAAGTTCATAAAGCATTTCACTTACTGAAAGGGCCAGCTAAAACAATTTATTTAACTTTTACTTGCTATAAAGAAATATATATATAGAGGGAGAGACACACATAATATAAGGGTTGTAATAGTAGGGAAAAGAATAAGTGTAGGAAATCATTTATGACAAAATCCGCAGCCAATGAAGAAGTAAAGTTTGAACTAACCAATCTAAACTACTCCTTGACCACCACCTGTGATGTAATCTCATCCAAGAGCTCAAGTCCAAAGTATTCAAGAATGCTCTCAATGGTTCAATTTAAATATGTCGGATTCAAGCTCAATTTTTAACTCAAGAGAACTCAATAAGTCTTGTTCATTTAATCCGATTTGATGACAAACGACTTGTCTTAGAACAATCTTTGTTAAAGTAATTTCTTTCCTTCTCTTTTGGTAGAAATTACATCAACCTGTTTGGCAGAACTTCTCCTTACAACTCCTCTAGAGCACAACTCTTTCAGCAACTCTGAAGCCTCCTTGGCACAGCCTTCATCAGCTATGCCTTCAACAAGAACCATGTAGGTAGCTTCAGTAGGTTTACATCCCCTCGAAACCATAGAGCTCAAAATGTCAATGGCTTGATCAGTCTTTCGAGCCTTACAAAGCCCTGAAATGACAGAATTGTAGGTTACAACAGTAGGACTCATCGCAAATCTTTCCAAATCATGAAACAACTTAACCGCTTCATCAACCTTCCCTTCCCTACTAAGCCCCGATATGAGCAAATGGCATGTACCTATATTAGGCTTGAGACCATTTCCCCTCATTCCATCCAACAACTTCAAGGCCTGCTCTGTTTGCCCTACCCTTGAAAGTGCATCAATCATAGTGCTATAAGTGATCAAAACAGGGGAGCAGCTTTTAGTACTTACTCGGTTCAAAATCTCAACCGCAACATCAACTTTCCCATCTTTGCATAAAGCCGTTAGTAAAGTATTATAACTCACAATATCAGGGTAACAGCCCCTAGAAACCATGATATCCAGACACTCAATCGCTTTATCCATCTTCTTTTCTTTGCAAAACGAATGAAGCAACGGGTTGTAACTCGCAGCATTTGGTGTACATCCATATTCAGGCATCTTTTCCAACATATCAACTGCCCTGTCCAATAGTCCCCTCCTACATAAGGAATGAATCAAGATATTAAAAGTAACAACACTAGGTGAACAATCTTTCCCTAGCATCTCAGCAAAGAGTTTCTCAGCATCCATCCACCTACCTGTTCTACAGATGCTTCGCACAATAGTATTATAGATAATCATGTTAGGTTGGCAATCATATAATGCCATATACTTCAAGAACTTGACTGCATCTACTAACCTCCCTTCCTTGCACATGCCATTTATAAGTGCGTTATAAGTAACCAAATCGGGTTTACAGCCTTTACTCCTCATTTCATCCAAAAGCTTCATGGCCTGAGCCACCCCACTTTCCTTACAAGTGGCTTCAATCAAAATTGTATATGTTATAACATCCGGATAACACTCCATTCGCAACTGCTTATCAAGAATTACCATTGCCTGTTTCAATTTCCCACAGTCACATAAACTACGCAAAATTGTATTATAGGTAATAACATCTGGATTTACAGTCATTCGGTCCAAAACATTGAGGGCTTTATCAATCTTCCCTGACTTGCAGTACCCATTGATTAACAAATTGTAAGTTATAATATCAGGAGCAGCCCCTGACTCCTCAAGAATCTCCATAACCCTGGCAGCTTGCATAGTCTTCCTAACTAGACAAAACCCGAGAATCAAATGCTTGCACGGAACAATATCAGGGACACCGCCACGAATAACCATGTTCTCTAGATGCTTAAGCCCTTCCCCTAATTCCCCATTCCTAACCAACTTTCGTAAATAATTATTACCCTCCAACTCTTTGAAATTCGACCCCGAACGAACCTTGTTACCATCACCGTTCAACTTCCCTGGCGAGTTTTTCTCAGGATTTAATAAACTCTCATTAGAACCAAAAGTTTCAAACTTTGAAATAGCAAATACCCCCTTTCTCTTTTGCTTCCCGAACCCCTGACTTTTCCTCAATTCAACGCCACTATATTCAGTAGGGAGAGCAAGAAATCGAGCTTTTCGACAAACAAAGGCCTTTGGTGAGCCAATATTGGTACAAACCCTAGTCCTAACTTTGGCACCTAGACTATAAATTTTGCTTCTGCCACCACTGATACATTGAAATGAGCATAACCCATCAATGATATTCATAGTCGGTGTTAAAGATTCCATTTTTGACCCTCCTTGGTATTCAAACAAATATCATTACTAAGAACTACACATGTTCCTTAAGGCTGAAAGAACAGTACTGAAAGTTGAAACAAAGTAAGCAAACTGTGTATAGAAGATTTTAATGTGTATAGAGAGAGAGAGAGAGAGAGAGAGAGAGAGAGAGAGAGGAGACAAAGCTTACTGTTATAGGCAGGAGTGAAGAAAGAGTGTATGGCGTCGCCTTAATTCATGAGTTTGTAGTTCTGAAGAAATTGATTTGGAGGGGAGGGGGTTGTTTCTACGGTCGGAATAATGGCACGGCCTTCAACTGAATGGGCCAAAGGCCCATCTGGGTGCTCGACATATTTAGGCCTAGTAGAGATTGTCCCATTTTTAGAAATTACGGATAAGAACACTTTTCCAAACATTTATTCGTTCTACTCCTTGGTTTTTTTTGGAATAATTGTGGATCGGTACTATTTCCTAAAATTATAACCGTTTAAGTATTGTCTCGTTCTTTAAAAATACAAAAATCCATTTTTATAAATTTATTCCAAAAATACCCATCATCTAGCTTACCGGCCTGCTACTTTATTCGTCTCTTCCACACATTCTTTTTCATTTCTTCGATTCTCTCTCTTCTTGAATTCAATGGACTGCTTGCCTTCCAACCATTCATTCCATGCTTGGGTGGAAGAGAAACAAAATAAAGAGGATTTGACAAAATTTCATGCATGTTAACCATTCCATTCATTCCACATATTCTTTCATCTTCACATATAGAACAGTGCTTCGCTTTGCTTTGATTTTTTCGGAAACATTACAAAAGGGCACGTCGACGAGGATGCAGATCAAAAACAGTGGCGCCCTGCTATTTTCTTGGTTTTTCAATTTTAATCCTTGTTGCACAGATTGCTTGCATTACCAATATTGTTTTGATATTGTTATTGAATAAATTGGTGGGAGCAATACAGATCTAATTTGTGAGGTTAGTGCGTTTAGTTTGTTCTTCATTTTCTTCTCTCTCTTTCTAGCATCGTACCTTTCGAAATTTGGGCATCGTTCAAAATTTTGGGCAGTGGCTTTTGCATTGCGATGGCCAAAATTTTGAACGAGGATGCAGATCAAAGATGGTGGCGCCCTGCTATTTTCTTGTTTTTCAATGTCAATCCTTATTGCACAGATTGCTTGCGATGCCCTTTTTTTTCCTTTTGATGCCCAAATTTGGGCAATGGCTTTATCCACGCGTCTTTCTTTCATTAAGGGTATATTCGTCATTTCTCCCCCGAAAGTGTAATGTACCGGTTTAAAAAATTATCGTAGACTTTTGGAGTTATATTTTCTCCACAAGGTACTGGCCCGGTTATCACCCTTTTTTTTTCAATCGCTAAAGTCCATTTTGAAATATTGTTCCTATAATACCCAAATTCAGAGAACGTAAAAATTTATTCTTTGAGTAAATTCGGGCCAGTCCACTTATAAAAATTTTAGGAATTGCAATAAGGTCCAAAGTTGGGTGGCTCATTTGTGTATTTTGCCTAAAAATTTATAACCCTTTCAGTCCCGTATTTTTTTTTCAATCGGAAAAAAACACTTTTGAGGGCGAAAAGACTACAATACCATTAATAAGTCTAAGGCGCGCTACGGATCACTCACTCAAAAGCATCACAATGCATCACATTTGAACCGCACTGCATCAATTTTTGCATCACGATGCATCAAATTTATTTACATAATCCAACTTTGCATCACGCAGCAAAAATCATAATCAAGCAGACTTTTGTGGATCTTCTTTCCATAACACAATTGACAAATTATTTCAAATTGATGCATCTTTCTTGCATCCAAAATCCAAATCGATACATCATGATTCACAAATGATGCATTGTAATTCAAAAGTGATGCATTCAGATTCAAAAACGATGTCCAACAACAAACAAAATATATCTAGACATTTCATCGAATGGTTTACAGGCATAGTAACACAGCACACAAAATGAATCTATTTTGAATCAAACACACAAACACAATAATGAAGAAGAAGAAGAAACACAAGAACAACAACAGAACATTGCTCAAAATTGAAGATCGACATGATGAAGAAGAAAGAAAGTGATAAGTAATGGTGATGGATTAATAGAATCCAAGAAGAAACACACAAGTGTTCTTCACCACCAGACCTCCCCATTCTCTTCCTCTCTATCCCTGCGAATTCCACCCAAAAATTCTGTTTTACGGGTATTTTAGGAACGATTTCACAAAAATGGACTTTAGTGGTTGAAAAAAAGAACGATGAACTTTAGCAAACAAAAACTTTGAGAAAGTGTATCGGCCCGCAATTTCTCTTATATTCTTCAGCTTCCTTCTTCTACTTCTCCCTTGTTATTGAATTCGTTCGCCCGAAAACAAAAAAATATATATGAATAGGAAAGAAAGTGGGGAGTTGGGTAGTGATGAAGAATGATTGTTACTACATAACTGTTTTTTCATCACTCTAACTTCTCACTCTTTTACTTATTCATATCATATCATGTTGTTGTTCGTCTTCTTCTTATTCTTCACTTTGTTTGTGTGATTCAAAATAGATTAACTTTTCTATTTTATTTTGTTATACATGTAAAGTGTTCGATGAAATGCTTGAATATAATATTTTCATTGTTGGACACCTTTTTGAATCTGGATGTATTGATTTTGAATCACAATGCATCATTTGTAATTAGTGATGCATCATTTTGAATTTGGGATATATGAAAGATGCATATAAATTTGAATTATTTTTTGATGTGTACCGGAAAGAATATAGATGAATGTCTAATTTTATAATATTTTTGTAGGGTGATGCATCAATTGGAATAGGTAATTTCAAATTTTATGTATCGCGGTGCATAAATTGATGTAGTAATTTAAATTGATGCATCGCGGTGCAAATTTGAATTAGGTAATTTAAATTGATACATTGTGGTGTAAAAATTAATGCAACGCAATATATTGAGTAAGTAGCATCCATAGTATAACTTCGGTTTATTAAGGGTATCATAATTTTTTCTCCCCAAAAGTGATGCATAGCGGCAATCTCCGTAGCACGTCGTTAGTTTATTAAGGGTATCGTAATCTTTTCGCCTACAAAAATATCTTTTTTCGGTTAAAAAAATATATATAGAAGACTAGAGCGATTAATAAATTTGAGAAAGGGACCGACCCGAATTTACCCCATCGAATTTTGAGCAGGTGTACTGTGAGACCGTCTTATAGATCATAATTCGTAGAATGGAGCCCCACACTCTTAGAGTTCAGCCCACCAACAAACGACGAGTCGGGTCATTGAGATCAAACTTAGAGAAAATTTCTAGGAAAAATTACGGGCCGGTCCATTTTTTAAAATATTTAATCACTATAGTACACCCTTTTTTTAAACCGAAAAAAGTCATTTTTTGTAGCAAAATGATGACGATACCATTAATGAACTGTATGCGCGTTACAATTAAACTTTATGAATCGCAGTACAACAATTTTACATGAACCAAACTTTTGAACCGCGGTACAACTTTTGAAAAGGTTGTTAGAGTGTAAAAAATTAATTCATTTTCAATAAATTACAGTATAAAGTGCAAATATATCGCGGTGCAACAATTTTAAGAAAAGAATCGCGGTGCAAAACTATGTTAGCTTTTTGAATTTGTAAATCGTGGTATAAAACTATGCTAGCTTTTGAACTTATGAATCGCGGTGCAAACATTTCTGAATCACGGTACAACTTTTGAAAAGGTTGTTAAAGTGCAAAAAATTCATTAATTATCAATAAATTACAGTATAAAATGCAAATATATCATGATGTAACAATTTTAAGAAAAGAATCGTAGTGCAAAACTATACTACCTTTTTGAATTTGTGAATCGCGGTACAAAACTATGCTAGTTTTTGAATTTGTGAATCGCGGTGCAAAGATTTCTGAATCGCAGTTTGAAAAGGTTGTTAAAGTGCAAAAAAATAATTAATTTTCAATAAATTATTGTATAAAGTGTAAATATATCGCGGTACAACAATTTTACATGAATCAAACTTTTGAATCGCGGTACAAAAATAATGCAATGAAATTTATGAATCGCGATACAAAAGCATAAAGAATCAGTTTACGTCTTCCACCTTCTTCTTCAATCTCCTCCGTCGTAAGTCTTCTTCTTCATCCTCCTTCTCCGTCTTCGTCTCAACTGAAAAATCTTTCAACCCAGCACAGATCTCCTTTTCATTGCACACAATCGTAATTTTCGAATCCAAAGTGTGTTGTTGGAACTGTTGAAAAAGACGATGACATTTTTTGAACAATATTTTGAAAATTTATCTTTTACGGTTGGAAAAAAAAAACAATAAACGTTTGGAGTTAGAAACTTTTAAAAAAGAGACCGACCAGAATTTCCCCCAAATATCTAAGATAGTAATCCTATTTTGCATTAATTTATTCAATATTATTCAAAAATATTAGTCAAGGCGTAAATGGTTTTGACTAGTCAATTGCCAGGGATCGACAAACAAGAACTTGACATATATACCGACGACTATTGAGAAATTACCTTAATGCTTTGAACATTTAAGAAAAGGTAAAAGAGAAGTTTGATCTTGCGTGGATCATATGTTGTAATTTTCTTCTCCTTATTCATATTTAATTAAAATAGAACTCTTTAATACAAATGTGGATTTGATTTTATATAACATGCATCACACTACTAAAATGAAAATTAATAAAAAATAAAAGAGAACAACCAATAAAAAAAAATTTAATGATAACTAGGATGTATCACACCCTCAAATACAATGTGAAAACTTGACATTGTTATCTACAATGTGAACAAATTTGGTTGATACATCATACACACCACATATCCACATTTGCATTTGAGAGATTTTTTATTTCAAAAATGGTATAAATCTTAAATAACATCTAATTTTTTTCACATCCACATTAACTTTGTGATGCTCTTAACAACTTCTATCTTGATATGTATTTTATTGGCTTTGAAATTTGTAAAACATCAAACAAGATTATCAAGATAGAAATTACTACAAGTACCCCCACATACATGAGCTTCTAATTTTCTATCACACTTTTTGTCAAATTATATATCTTATTTGATCTTAGTGTTACATATGTCCTTGTACAATGAAGGTTAAGTGAAATAATAAAAATACGTGTATGACTAAGATTCAATGAGATAACGAGTATGACATGGAGTGAGATACACGATTTCAATCTTATGTACATGATAATCAAACTAACCACGACGTCAAAAGGGCCATAATTAGCCCCCATAGACTTTTAGTAATTTGTAATTTGCAATAACCTTTCTTCATAAAATGAATATTTGCTTTGTTTCATAGGTGTGACAAGTAAATATATTAATAAGGCCGAGGACTACGTAGTCGAACTGTTAAATTAGGCAAAAGTTAGGGTCATGTTTGAAATCTAAATGGCCCGTTTAACCAGATACCTACTAGGGACCAAACTTATAGGGCTGGTCCGATTAACATATTTGTTAGGCTTTTTTGAGTCACTAATGCAGCCCCTTGTATAAGTGGAGTAAGTTTTTGGGGTAAATTTGGGTCCGTTTTTTTTTTCAAAACTTGTAATCGCTACAATTCACCAAGTTTTTTTAAACCGAAAAAATCATTTTTGGGGACAAAAAGACTTTGATACCCTTAATGAACAGAACGTGTGCTGCTGGCCACATACTCTTAGTGCATCGCGTTATGTCAATTTATGCACCGCGATACATCAATTTAAATTACCTAATATAATTTTGTATCGCGCTACATCAAATTTATGCACCGTGATACATCAATTTAAAATACATAATCTAATTCATGCATCGCGATGCACCGAGCCAAACTCAACCTAGGTCGATCCTCATTTCGATGTCGCAATAATCGTGATTTTTGAACTCCAAATTGTTAGGTGGAGCTAGGCTTGTAAACAAATCTAATCTTTTTTATTCGATTCAGTATTCGAATTTGAATTCGATTTTTTTTATTTGATAAAGATTCAAATACGAGTGTGATGGTATTCGATTCGAGTATTCACAAATAGTATTCAAATAAATTATATATATACATATATATACATACATATATATATATATATACATACATATATATATATATATATATACATATATATATACATACATACATACAAAACAGGGTATTTACACAAATTGTCAAGTCAAAGATGACTTGGTCATTTGTAGCCTCACTTAAAAAAATATATATTCTTTTATGATCTGGTTGACTAATAAACCACAGATAAACCAGACTGGTTTATTAGTAAATCAATCGATTTATTGATAAATCAGTGGTCAAATGCTATATTTGTTTACTCACGGAGTCAAATGACTATATTTGACAAACTCCACAAACAAAACCTAACTTTACCCTTACCCAATCCCCAACCCCAAGTGCGGCGGCAGCCCTCCTTCCGATTCCAGATCCAGATTCCAGCGGCCAGCCTCCAGCCTCCTCCCCCAATTAAAGTCCCTCGACCAACCGACAGCAACTCGGCTGGTGTACGCTCAATCTCTAGTTAGCTCTCTCTTTACTCTCTCTTTGTCGTGCTATGTTACAATGAAAAGGAGTCCTGATCATGGACCTTTCTTCCTCTTTTGATTTTATTTTTATAAGGTGCATCTGTGGAAAAGTTGCCTTCTAGATGAAATGATAGTAACAATACTCTAAATCTACATGAAGCATATTAAAAGAAATGGTCTAATTTTTTGTTTTGTTTGTTTAATTGATTATGTTTCCTCCTATAATAAGCGTGCAGATCTTACTAACTTTCATTCATTCATTTTGGAATCATAAACTTTCTAATTCACTCTATCAGCTTGCTCATTGAAATAGATTTGAGATCTCAACTTTTATGTTCTTCTGGGTGACTTAAAAGAAATAAATACGATTTATAACAATCATTTATGAAATAGATTTGCTACATCAAATTTATGCACTGTGATGCATCAATTTAAAATACATAATCTAATTCATGCAACGCAATGCACCGAGTCAAACTCAGCCTAGGTCGATCATCATTTCGATGTCGCAACAATCGTGATTTTTGAACTTCAAATTGTTTGGTGGAGCTAGGCTTGTAAACAAATCGAATCTTTTTTATTCGATACAATATTCAAATAAATTATATATAAGTTAAACAACAAAACTGGGTATTTACACAAATGGTCAAATCAAAGATGACTTGGTCATTTGTAGCATCACTTAAAAAATATTTTTTTATGGTCTGGTTGACTAATAAACCACTGATAAACTGGATTGGTTTATCAGTAAACCAACCGATTTATTGATAAATCATTGGTCAAAGACTATATTTGTTTACTCACGGGGTCAAATGACTATATTTGACAAACTCCACAAACAAAACCTAACTTTACCCTTACCCAATCCCCAACCCCAAGTGCGGCGGCAGCTGTTGGTCCCCAATATTGCTCATATAGGCTAGAGGAGGGGTGAATAGCCATATGTTGCCAATTTAAAAAACTTTTCTTTCTTTTATATACATACATACATATATATATATATATATATATATATATATATATATATATATATATATATAAAGCATAGGTTTTAACGGCACATGCAGTTAACACATTGAGCATGCTTGCTGATAATATACAACAGTATATTTGTTCTTAGAAGAGTTATGAACTCTGCTGGTGACCGTTGTACTGCTAATAAATCAAAAGCCTGTTTGAAAGTGTTTAAGCAGCGAAAATAGTAAGGCTTAGATTCATAGAAGTCTTAAGTGGTTGTACACGAATATATGATCAGAACAACAACACATTTAATCTTTCCTACAAATGCAGTTTTAGGAAATCATAAGAGAATAACTTTTCAAAGAATAAATCAATTTATAAAAGCTCATAGAGAGGTAAAGACTGAAAGATAAATTACTTGAAAGAACATCTGAATTTATTCAAAGATAAATTACATATTACATCATCCTAGACTCTCTATGTAAGGTTTCTGTCCTTGTCTCTTCAAGCCTTAATCTTTACTTAATTATTCATAGACGAATTCTTAAGTAAAGAGGACAATAGGAGACGAGAACGAGAGACTGATATGAGAAGACAATTTTCAAGATCGTTCAAATAAAGCTTATCTGAACGAATGAGTGTAGAGCACTCGACCTTCTATGATGATTGATTATTGCACAATCAACAACATTTGTAATGGAATACAATTCTGAAGATATAAATGCAATATAAACAGACAGCTCTTCATCTTCCTCGAGTAACATCTGAAATCTATCAATCAAGATGTCTATCTCTGTCTATAGAAGTTTCTGATCTCTTCTTCTTCTTCAACACTTTTCTTCTTAGCAATCCACAGAGAGTGTTTTGCTAAGGTCTTGGTATGTTTGCTGCAATCTTGTTCTTGATGAAGAACTTCTTGTTGCAGATTGTTGTTCTTGATACTCTTATCTTTCTTGTGGTGAAGAGAGGGAAGAAGTTCTTTTTATAGATCGGAGAGAGATGATCGTTGAAATCTAATGATACATATTTGTATCCGTTGAGTGATTTGTCTTGAGAACTGATGGATAAAGATGTGGTTTGATAGATATCTGTTGGATAAAAGACTTCATTCTTTAGATCTTCGAACTAATACCATGTCATACTTTATGATAAGTCGCTAAAGGATAAGTCTGATTCATTGATGCATTGTCAGGTGGTCTGTCCGATAAAGTAGATTTTTTTGATTTTTCAGATCCACGTGAGAGATAGAGAGAGAATCTTGCAGTATCAGGGATGTCAGGCTTCATAGGATTTGAATTACCTTGAGGCTTGAACATTTTTGTCTTGTCTTGACCTACTGCAGTCTTGTCTCTTTGTAGCACATACAGATCCAAGTCTGTTGGTGAGATGTTCAATCCAGAGGAGCAAGTCTTCTGCAAGAGGGGACTACTGATGATTGATTTACAGTATGAACATTCAGACCATAGCAAGTCTGCTGGTGGCAGGTCTTCAAGGTATTCTGAGGTGCACATGATAAGTCTGTTGGTGACGAATCTTCAAGGTATCCTTTGGTGCACATGACAGGTCTGCTGGTGACGAGTCTTTTTAGAGAACCTTTGACGTTGCAGCAAGTCTGCTGGTGCTTAGTGCATATGAATTGCTAGTCTGTTAATCATCATTAAAAGGGTAGGACTAGATTAGGACAACCTAACCTAAGACCTATGTGTTGTCAAATAAGTTGCCACACTAACCGGTACGCAAACCTTTTAGCCACTTGTTATGACACACAGTAATGAGAACAAGCAAATCAAAATATTCAGAATATGCTAGGTGATAAGTTATTTATCAAGAAGCATATTCCAACAATCTCCGCCTATTTGCTTGGAACCATTACAAAATGACATATACAAAGCACTGAACCATTTATCAAAACATAGAAGTAACATGCCTACAATGAATGATCATTTTATCTCTAGTCATGCCTTATGTTGATAATTACAAGAGCGATGGCTTTAATATAGTCTACTATTGCTATTACAGACTCGATAAATCAAAGTACTGAACAGGTAAAGCAATAGTGAAAAACAGTTTAGATCTCTTATGATATTTGAAAATGCTTAATCAGGATCTAAAAAGTTTTAGGTTCCTTTCTTGCATAAAGATTTTTATATTTGAAAGAATGTTTTGGCAAGAAGGAAAAGCAAGTCCTTAAGTAGATTTTTGAAAGTTTTTCAATAAAGATTGCTTTTGATACCAAGATCTTAGAAAATATTATTTTGTAAAGCAGTCTTGATATCATGATTGATTAGAACAACATGTTATGTTTTAAAATGTTCAAAGTAAAGACTGTTCTGAGAAATGTTTTAAAAACATTTATGTTTTGTTGAAATAGTTTTCAACAAAAGATGCTACGAAGGCAGAAGGTGATTCACAAAGAATCAGTTGTAGGGGTGAATTTTTCACATTATGTGCATCTTCCATAGTGGTTGAACAAGGGGAAAGTTTGGAAAGGGCCTTTGTTAAGAACTTTCCTCCTTAGTTCATAACTCTCCTCCTAAGATTGTTATTCTTCTATTTCTTGGACAATTATGTCGTAGATTTAATAACTCTACTCCTTAGTCCATAACTCTCCTCCTTTTAATAACTCTCCTCCTTAATTCATAACATTCCTTCTTAATGGATATATGTCACAACTCTCCTACTTAATGGTTACAACCAGGAGAGACAAGGGAGTCAGGAAAGAAGAACAATAGACAAGGGGATGCCAAAAAAGTGATACCAATTAAAGAAAAACAAAATTTGATTGATAAGGTACCATGTGAAATAGAAACAATAAAACCTAGTTGGAGTTCCCAAAGCTACAAGTACTAGAGCCTAAGGAATAATCTTTATCTTGGTCAGAAAAGCTTCGATTGTCGAACAACTCTTAAGTTATCAGCAGGTCTCTAGTGATCGAAAGGTGTTCATCCTCATAGATTGTGGAACGAATGGGTTGATAGGAGCAAAGAAAGTGGCATATGATCCTAGCATACTAGTGAATGCTAGACCCATTCACTCGTCGTCGCAAGATAGACCGGCAGATGAGGGAGAAGAGGACTTCAGACCAGTTGATGGAGTGGGAATCGAGACAGCAACAGTGAAGTTTCAAAGTCTTCTGGTGTCACTGTCTGAGCCTACTTCGTGAAATAGAAGACATCGACTCAGAATTTTACCAACACGGTACATATCTAAGGGATAATTGTTGATGTCCCATGTACTGTAGTCATCGCGAGAGTGGTAGCCAGTATGGTGAAGCCATGATTCATTAAGAATAGAATCGTCGAGAAAGTCAAGTCCAACAGAAGGAAGCTGGAAGACTTTGGATAGGCTTTCGGCATTGAGAATGACATCAGTACCTCGAATGCGACCATTTAAGCTTTTACAATCTCTAGCCAGTTGCATCCTTGAATAGAATTCATCAACCAACTGAAGGCTGTCGAATTCTTCGCGAAAAGTAAGGATGGAGACGAGTCCAGAACTGTGAAGAAAATCAATAATTTTTCCTCCAATAGCGTTATCAAGGAGAAATTGTTCCCCGTGAATCGTGTGTCCTATAATGTAGTAGTGAGAACCTATTCTTGTAACAAAGGACGATTCAGTAGGAACAAAAAAACTGGAGATGCTGTTAGAAGATGAAGTGGCCATGAAGAGATTTCTGAAGATAGATGATAATTTTGCTGGTAGTGATATCAATTGTGGAGATAATACCAATTGTGGAAATGAGATCAATTGATATCAATTGCTGGGAAATCTCAAGGGTTGGATGATAATTTATGGATGGAAAGAATAAAAAAATTTAGTACTTTCAGAGGACATATTTATTGGAAGTGCACACTTATCAAGAACCGTCGTTTTGGTATCCATTGTAGAGCCGTAATGACAGATAGATGAAGCGACAAAGTAATCATGTCAGGGCTCGAATTTGAGTGGACATTTATCTTGGAAAGGCGGTGATTCATGATGACGATATTAAGTCATTCTTGAAGATGTTTTCGATACATATTTTGACTTAAATAGAGGAATCGCAATATCCAAATATTAGATACCATCATCCAATGATGGTGAGGTGTACTGGATAAAAAGAAGAAGACATGTGTTGATATCAATGACTTCTTGAAATAATATGAGTTTAAAATACAAACCTTTGAAGAAATAAGATATATTTTGAAATTCTAAAATTTCCATAAGATAATTTACGAGGCATTCTGAATCATCTACACAATCCTCATCAATCTCTCAAATCTTTAGGATTTTTAGAATTTAAACCAATTTTTAAGAAGTATTTCAAAAGATTATAAAATATTTTTCAAAACAGTACATAATTTGTGTTCTTTGTTTCCAAATGATATTTTACGGGGCTTTCTGAATCATCTACACAATCTTCAACAATCTCTCAAATCTTCTAGAAATTTTGGAACAAAAACAAAAGGTTTTGAAAACCTTTTTGGAGTTGATACCAATTATTGAAATACTACTTTGTTGGAAAACATTTGAAAATCTATCAGTAGTTCCAAAGGTTGTTTAAGTCAAGAGTATCTTCACAAGTTGGTGACCAGTAGAGTCGATGAACTATTGAGACCTTTTTGATAAGTGGTTTGTTTTAGTAGAGATGAATGTCTACTGCTATGAGGTTATGAACAACAGAGAAGAAGGTTTGTTGTTCAAGGATGATGGAAGTCTACCGATACTGATTTTTGAAAAGATAGGTGATCAGTAGATTAAGGTTTGCTGATACCAAATGTTATGGTTTGAGATAATGATTGATCAGCAATGTTTAAGGTATGCCGTTGTCAATTAATTGAAGTGACAAGAGAATCGAGATAGATAAGAATGTGCTGATGGAAGGTGATCAGCAGGATTTAAAGTCTGCTGATACTGGATGTATCTTGTGAGTTTAGCAGACAATATGGTTTGCTGAAAAATGATGGCACAACAGATCTTGAGGTCTGGTGATACCAATTGAGTGAAAAATATTTCAGCAAGTTATCTTTTGGGTTCATTGGCTTCTGGAAGGACAAACCATAAACTTCATCGGAGGTGATGGGAGTTTGTTACTGGATTCATTTTAGCAGACGTTAGGAATTGCTAACTAAAGATGAAACAGCAGACATGGAAATCTACTTATACCAAATGAATGAACAACGTTTCAGCAAATTTATCATTTTGGAGTGCCTCGACTTCTGGAAGGATAAGCCATAAGCTTCATCGGCATTGATGGGAATCTGTTACTGGATTGATTTTAGCAGACATGAGGATTTGCTGAATGAAAATGAAACAACAGACATGGAAATCTTCTTATACCAAATGAATGAACAACGTTTAAGCAAATTTATCTTTTTGGAGTGCCTCGACTTCAGGAAGGATAAGCCATAAGCTTCATCGACAGTGATTAACTGATGACTATGCTTCTTCTCAATAGAATCCCAATTAAGTGAGAAGAGCATTAGAGGGAAAATGGAAGACAACAACCATCTTAGTCAAAGCACTTGTATCACAAAGAAACAAGTAGCTTATTCTTAATTTGGCAATAAATACAGAGTTAAGAGAACGCATTTCGCTTCTTGATCAACAACTAAGATGATGACTTTCTTAAGGGTAAGAAAGTTATTTGTTCAAGACAAAAGACAAGAGAAAGAATTTCGAGCACGGTTGTCTTGAACAGAGGAAACATCAGATATTGATTAGAAATGAAGAGGCTGCTTGTTCCTCAGAAGGTCTTTATTCCAACAACAGATGTGAGGTCTACTATTGTGAATTATTTGAGACCAGAGTTTTTGGGGAGAATGGAGATTCACCAGAACATCATGGGTTGAGGTAAGATCATCTATTCTTGGGAAAGGAGTTGCAAGGTAAGCAGTCCTTTCTAAAGAAATCCAAAACTATATCATCCATATTCCAACAATAGTCCTTCTGATGAGATCTCTACCAGTAATCATAGAAGTTTTTAAAAGAAATAAGGTTCTTTTACTGAGTTAAAATTAGTTTTTAAGATACCAATTAATCTAGTTATAATGACAGCAGTTAAAGCAAGGTGAAATCAAAATATTATCATCAAAACAGGAATCAACTTAGTCTTTTGAGTACTAAAGTTTTTTGATGAAAAATTGAATTCTTCTGTGCTTTCTAAATTAGATCTACAAAAATAGGTCGGATTTATAAGACTATTATTTAAAAGATAGATCATGGTTTCTTCTCATCATAATTATAATCTATCGGGTAGGAATACTCATGGTTAAAGATTGATTTTGATGTTGGGTTAACAGTTGAATTATGTTTGTTATTGTGGATTTGGAACAGAAGATATGATATAAAGTACAGGTACTGAAGCCATAAGCAAATATAAGATTTCATGCTATCAAAGAGTGTGCATACAAAATAATTTTTATACAACTATTCAATAACAAAAGTTATTGACTCTAGATTTTTAGTGTATTTTGGGAGAAGTCCTAACATTGAATACCTCAAACCATTTCACGGCTAGGTTTCTTAGATTTCATTTATATTTTTTTAAAAATAAAATTTTGAGAGAAATTTGTATGATACAATTTTGAATTTCATTATTATTAAAAAAAATTAAGAGTTTATTTAACAAAGTATGGAAAATATACATATTTTATAGTTAATTAATTATATTCAAATACATATCAATATGTATCTTTACTTTAAACAACAGTTTATAAAAATAGAAACTTAGATTTATCATATCTAAGAAAAATTTTAAGCATATGATTTTTTTCCAATTTTTTTTTCAAAATGGATAAAAAAAATTTAATCCCAACTTTTTATGTTGGACATTTGTTTTATAAATTTAATTTTGACAAAAATACAAAAATAAACATCATTTATGCACTTTTTGACTTCAGATCTGATGAAAATGAAGAAAAACATCATAGATCTGTATATTTTGGTAAATATTTGTAAAATTAAAGTTCAAATTAACCTTGGCCTATTACCGATTAAGTTGAATAAATATATATCTTTTGTAAACTAACTTTAATAAGTTAAAGTTTTTTACAAATAGTAGACCTGGATTTTTAATTAAACATGTAGGCTGGACAAATATATTAAAATTTTATTTGCTAATTTAGGTTTTTTTTTTTTTTTTTTGCATATATTAGACCTCGATTTTTAAATATGCAGGCTAGACAAATAGATTAAGAATTTTGTTTTTTAGCTTTAGATTTGATTAAAATGAAGTAGAAAATATCTCATATATATGTATATATTTATTTATTTATCTATTTTTTATAGGAAAGTGTAGCCCCTAGTCTTGCCATCTCTCCCACCCCTTGGGTCAGATATATATTTATTTTCTTATAAATTTGTCAATTATTTGTTCAATCTAACATTAACCTATGTCTGATCTATAGATTTCACATATAAAATTGCTTGAATTTTTATAAGTTTCGATGGTTAAATACCAAATATTTGAATGGCAATAGGAGTAGTGTATATGCTGATACTTTATACTCCTTCCGTCCCTAAATAATCGTCTTAGTTGACCCGGCGCACAGTTTAAGAAAAAACAATTGACTTGATTATTTATATTGGTTTAATGTATAGTTTCTTTAAAGCCCATGTGTATGTGGCTCATAATTAAAGTGGAGTGAAAATGTAAGGGTAAAGTGGTAAAAGTGATGTTCTAAAAAGGTAGATTTCAAAGAGGACAATTATTTTGGGACGGACGAAAAAGGAAAGGAGGATGATAATTTAGGGACGGGGGGAGTACAATAATTATTTTTCTGAACTATTATCATTATCGGTGGCAAATAAATGTCAAGAGTAAATTTATTGTAGATACTCGGTTACTAATTTGTATTTTCTATTTACTAATTTATATGAAACTGTTTGTAAATTTCATAATATGTCATAATTATGTATGTTTATATTACTGTTGTATGAAGTAAAATTATTTGAAATTTGACTGTTATATAATTTATTGATATATTTGATATATAAACTTGTAATAAATTATAGAAAACAATTTTTTAGAATAATAAAAATACCTAAGCACCTCGAGCAACAAATTGATTCTAAAAATCTTTAAATTTTAGAACAATAAGAATCTAAAATTTATAAGAATGAAGAAGAATTAAACTTTTCATAAAACTACTCGTATTACTCATAAATTAAGCTTCAAAACATCTAAACAAAATGATTTGTTTCAAAATATTTACTGCATTTAGTTTATACACTTTATATGGTTGCAAATAACTATGGTTGACAATCATTTTATATACTCCTTGGATAAACATTAATTTAATGCATGTATTCTTTTACTAATTTGTCTTATGTCTATTATCAAATTTATCTGACATGCATCTTTTATATTTCTAATTACATCGATGAATAATTTTTAAATAAAGTTAGTTAAAATATTATATCTTTCATGAGGTATTCGTTTTTTACTAAGCGAAAAAAAATATTATCATTATTTTGGACGTTTACTAAAAATATTTTTTTAGTAAACCATTAACTAATTTATTAGTGATGGGAAGTAACTATGTTACTTTAATTTATGGTTTTAAACCGGTTTGAATAATATTGTATTATAATTATTTGTCAAGACTTTTATTAATAATGGTGACAAATAATTTATATTGAATCGTCTATTTCATCATTTAATCTTATTTCTGGGAGTTTATATTACCGTTGTGAAGATTTAGAAGCCAATATGACAATTACAAATGCAAAAAAATATTAAATTAAAAAAAATGAAATGAAATCGGATATAGAATAAATTATTCAATATTTGATATTATTTTGATATTGTATTTCTTGTCATTTTGTAAATAATATTGAACTATATTAAATGCTATACAATTTGTTCACATTAAAGATATTCGTAAAGTCATTTGAATCTGAAGAGTTATTGTTAACTTCATTAATTGATTTTTATTTCAATTTTCAAAAAAAATATATGACAAATATATAAATTATAAATATTTTTAAATTTAAAAAGTTACTTTTAACGAAATATTTATATCATTTACTGATCTTCTTTTATATATGCATAGATGTTCTACTTGAACTATTGGAATTGATACAAAATCAAGAGATAAGTACATGGCCGGCCCTGTCATAAGGAAAGTGAGGCCATGGCCTTGGGCCCCCTAAAAATACTCAATTTTTTGGGCCCCAAAATCTCACAAAAACCTTACACATTATTAAAAAAGTAAAATAAATGCCCAATTCTAATTTCTAAAAAAGACTTGGGCTCCATTTGTTTCACAGAAAATAACTTTTGGAAAACGTTTTACTCATTTTTCAGTATTTGATAACTAGAGGAAAATGTAGTCAACATAAAAGTTTTCCAAGTCAACAGAAAATGAAGCCTTCTTTTCAAGAAAATAACTTACGGATTCATTTTCCAAATGTTCGAGCACCCCTTCGCCCTCTTCCACAATTACACATTTACAAACACACAATATTTTACTCAACAAATACATTGTTTAGAAATATAATAATTAGAGTTTGTGCACATTATTTATAAATTATAATTTAAATAAATACTCATTATGTCATAAAATTAGTGTCCACTATATTATTTAGGGATCTCCCAAATATTATCAATTTTCTTTTTTAAAACATTTTTTCATTATTACCAATTTTTTATTTGTATTTGTGACATTGAAAAAAAATGGACCTTATTGATTTAACACCAGTAATGATAAATTAAAGATTACTAAAGGAAAATTACTTAAAGTTAAACAATATTTTATGTTCAATATGGACATTAGTATTAGAATATGTTTTTTGTATCTATTCATATATTGTTTTCCGTGTGTTTGCCAAACATCCGAAAATGTTTTTCGACATATTTTTAAAAGATTTACCAATAGAAAAAAATGGCATACATAACCTTTGTTTCTTTAATTTTTCAAATATTGGAAAAAAAATATGCTACAAAGGAAGGAACCCGTTCGAAGTAATTGGCCTTGGGCCCCCGATTTCACAGGGCCGGCCCTGGATAAGTAGGATAACAAAAGTAAGTCAATATCCTAATGACTGGTTTTTCTGGTAAAGCTAAGTGGGGAATAAAAAAAATCAAAAAGAAAGTCAGTTTGAGATTAAAGAAAATTATTAGTGTCAACTTCGAAGTTATTCCCGCATAATAAACTATTTGGAAGGTTGACAACTGACAATGAAAGAGGGCAACTTTATTTCTGCCATCAAAGACCACATTAAGTGCCGGATCTATCTGAGTGTTAGATTCTTATTGTTTAATGTTAATTTTTGATACGGAACAAATTTTAATTAATGGAGCAGATTGATGTACAAATTTTAATTAACGAAGCAGATTGAGTTTGTCAACTTCATAGGATTAAGAAGCTCATTATGACAGTGAGGGGTGCATTTTGTTCATAATGACATATTCAGCAATATTCACCATTAAGTAAATATTCAAACATATTTTGTAAATATACAGTTTGAAATCTTAATTATGATGAAGACATTTTAAAAATATTTTAGTGTCAGAAAATACTGTTCATAAATATTATAGTCGGGATTACGATTTTTTATTGATCGAACACTTATCGAACGGATCGAAGGAAATTCAAATCCCGAAATCTATCGGGACGGGATCGGGATGAAGGGTATCGGGGCGCGTCCCGTCCCGATTCCACCCCTACATTATGTCATATATGAGTTTTATTTTTTAAAAATTCATTTGACATATTTGCATATTTTCATGATTATGAACAATATAATTGATATTTAATTGATTTTTATTTTTATTTAGGAGGACCAGCCGATTTATGTCATATTGCAAACATGATGGTTGGATAGGGGATGCTAGTAAAAAATTTATCCAGTGTTTTTTGATGAATTTGACAATTGACGTTTATTTATATATTTGATAATTATTGTGGATGTTATGGATATTTGATCTTATGGATGTTATGAGTTTTTGTTATAAATATTTAATATTTTGGATATTATGAGTTTTTGTTATGAATATTTGATGTTATAAATGTTTTATTCATATTAATTCATATTTAAAATTCGAATACTCGAATCGAATATGCGAATTGTATCAAATTGAATACTCAAATCGAATCAAATACTCGAATCGAATAATTCAAATATTAATTTTGAATCAAATACGAATCAATTTTAATATTTGAATAACAAACGAATACGAATATTCGAATAATTTCATGAATACGAATCAAATATGGTGATATTCGATTTGATTCTTTTACACCCCTAGTCGGAGCTGTGGAAGAAGATGATTTCGTCATTTTAGGAACAATATTTCAAAAATATACTTTAGCCGTTGAAAAAAAACGCAGGGCTATAGCGATTTTTTTTTGAAAAAGGTATCGGTCAATAATTTATCATAAGTTTTTCTGTTGTTTACATATATTCCAACAAAACTTAACCAGATGACCCACTCCATCCTAAGAAATTACTAAAATACCTTGAGTGAAAATATAAGAAAACTAATTTGAATTCACTTAATCTAATAATACATTATTATGACTATTAATAAAACAACTTGATTGATTGAACTCAAAGAAATTATGAAGCTTCAATGGTTTTTGTTTTGAATTTTATTACTAGATAATGTCGTTGTATGACTTTTTTTGTAGGATTTTGTGTTGATTACTTGATTTCAAATTTTTGATTTAAATATAAACGTTCATTAATTTTTTTAGGTGTAGCCCAACAGTGACCCGTGTAAACCGAGATCGACAAGGTCAGGGGTAGGTTTGTATTTCTAGTGTCTCGTTTAAACTGAATCATTTAAACCACAATCGGTTAGGGACCGAAACCATTTTACCATTACTTTTATTCATACTTTTTAACTATGGTAAATACACAAGGGCTTTTAAGGAAATAACATATTATATTAATATTTATAATATAGTCAATTAATTTTATTTAATTTGTGTGCTCAATCAAACATTATAATTATTTAGAAAGGATGAAGTATATAGTTATAAACTTTGTTTCCTTTTTTATTTTTTTCCCGGTGCACTAATTAGTGTTTGTGCCTTTGTGGTGTACTAGCTGGTCTATATATGTATTGAAGATACAATTTTCGTTTGATTAATTTATGTAACTTTTCCCAAAATATTACTTTATTAGTTTCACTCAAAGAGTTTATGTTTAAAAGTCTAATTATTCAAGAATATATATAATTAACATTAAAGTTTATTATAATTACAAAAATACTTGAGTATAATCAATATGTTAATAACAAATATGGACATAAAGTTGAAATATTATTGAGATGATAAATATAATATTCAAAATTAGATTTTTAAAATAAAACGTTTCAAAATAATATGATAGATTTTTTGTCCGAACGGAAGGGGTAGTATATAGAGACAAATCTTGTGATGATTAAAATGCAATATACAGTCTTATAGTATTGTCAACTTTATTTTTTTTTAATAATTTTACATTTATTTATTTATTTTACTATTTTAATAATGATTACACATGCACATGTGTTTTATAAGAAAGTATGTATTATATCAATATTAATTATCAAGTCAATTTATCTTTTTTAATTTACGTGTCAAATCAAACATGATAATAATTTAGAAACATAGGAAGTAATACATACTCTAAAAGCCGTTACCTTATTTAAACATCATTTATGCCGAAAAAAATTTGTTTAAAAATCCTCAACTCACACAATGGCCCACTTGGCTCACTGAGCACGCATTACCTTGAACACGCAGTATCTTGGGTCATCAGGCCCACCACAAGCTGACCCAAAATTCATGGATGATGTTGATGCCCAATAGTAGCGCATGACTACCTTATAAATCAAACACAAGTCTCACATCTACCCGATGTAGGATTGGGGTATTACAGATGGCTCCCTTGGTTTCATATTTTCATGTTACAAAAATCATTATTCTATTTGAACGAGTATCTTCACAATCGTTCAATTTTACTCTTTATGTGAGATATAAGCATCTTGACTCAAATAATCAACTGTATAAATATTAGTATCTCTTAATTAGTAAATTAGTAACATCATAAGCCTAAGAACGAAACCGATAAAGTATTAATTACGACGAAAAATATTCATACAATTGGATTTTCCAGTCAAGTTTCTACAATAAGATTAGGTTGCATGGGAAATTAGGCTTCAAAAATCAAAATGCAGTTGCCACGTAGCAATATTAAACTCCATTAATATATCGTTTCTAGAAGTCTAGAACTACTTACCAAAGTAAACAAATGTAATCGTTCCAAGTCTAAACATCGACCGGCAATACCTAAATTTAACGTACTTTTCTTTTTTATCATTTTGTCGAAGAATACTAAGCGAATTCCACGAATATGATTCAAACAATAGAAGTGTGACAATTAAAAAATGAAATCCATAAATTTGAATTCACTGTAATTAAAGTTCTTAATTACTGAATTCAACTCCACTTCAACCAAACCTAAATAATATTGACAAAAACTTAGGTATGGCGATCTTACCGTTATTTTTATTTTATGTAAGACGGATCTAATTGACCCGACTCACAATGTGTTGGTAGGTTGAGTTGTAAGTGAGTAGTGAATAATGATATGCCTTACAAATTAAGATCCGTAAAACTGTCTTATATGAGACTTACTCAAATATATTTGTAACAACAAAGGTTATGGAGGTCACACATAATATTAATTTGGGCTAAATGCACCATTAGTCCCTGAATTTTGATCAAACTCATCATCGGTCCCTTAACTTCAAAAGTGATCACCATTGACCAAACATCGTTGTTTTTGTTCACTGCTAGTCTCTAGCCCTAATGTCGTGTTAGTGTATTACCGTTAAGTGAACATGTGCAACTTATACATGCACAAAAATTGAGGGCAAAACATATTTTTCATTTCAAATAAAGGGTCAGTTTGTTATCATCATCAAAACAGGGAGTCATGGATAACATCATCAAAATAAGGAGGCCAACTGAAAATTTTAATACCCACTTCATATTTACCCAGACTCCCTTTCGATCTCCGCCGTCGGCCTTAGCCGCCTCACCCCTCCCGATCTCTATCGCGCCATCTTCATGTGCCCCCAAGTCCTCTCATCCCCTCTCCCTAACATCATATCCCCCTTCACCTTCCTCCTTCGCGAAGCTCACGTCTCTGGTAACCAACTTCGTCGCATCATCCATGCTTATCAAGGCTTTCGCGATGAGCAACCTGCCCATTAGAAGATGGATCTTGTGTATAGATCTCGATCTCATTCGATAACTTTGCAAGCACATGTAACCCCAGAAACCTAGAAATACAATGTAAGCGAGAAACGTAGTGAAGTAAATCGTTGGAAGCTGAGTCAAGCCGACGGGAAGGTAATCCTTGACGCCGCCGGTATTTAGGTTGTATAATTTTGTGTGGACGTCCATGTTGACTTGTGATTTTGGTGCGCAGTTGGTGAAGAAGAGGGAGTATTCATTAGGGAGGGTGACTGGGAAGGATTTGTTCGTGGAGGAGAGCGATGACGGGAGAGGTCACGGAAGTTGAAGAGGAATGTGATGAAGTGTGAGTCAAATTTTTCACATGGCCCCCTTATTTTTATGATGTTATCCATAGTCCCCTGTTTTGATAATGATAACAAACTGACCCCTTATTTGAAATGAAAAAGTTTGTTTTGCCCTTAATTTTTGTGCATGTGAGTAACACATGTTCACTTAATAGCAATACACTAACGACGTTAGGGCTAGGGACTAGCGTTGAACAAAAAGACAATGGTTGATCAATGGTGATCACTTTTGAAGTTAGGGAACTGATGATGAGTTTGACCAAAGTTCAGGGACTAATGGTGCATATAGCCCTATTAATTTTGAAACATTAACTTGATATAAAAATGTACTCCATTTGTTTCAAAATGAGCGTATATTTTTTTATTTTTTAAGGAGATTAAAGGAAGTAAGTTGTCTTTTAGGTTTTATAGTAGCACATATACATTAATACCCTTGTTATCCAGCTTATAGCACTAACAGTACATAATAGTTGATAAAGTTGAATTTATTTAACTTCATTGCAAAATAGTTACTTATTTTAAAATAATATATTTTTTAAAAATGAACACTTATTTTAAAACGAATGTATTACTAAATACAGTTTAGTACATTGGCGTTGAGACTCAATCGCCTTCCTTTGCACATGGTTCCTTCCTTCAAAAATGTTCTTGAGCTCAACACATCGTAATTTGTTAATGAAAATGAATTTTCCTCCATTGTGACGATGATCTTGATTTTTGATGGTCTCTTCGATCCAAAATAATATTTTTTTAAAATTCTTTATTGATAATTAAATAAACACTCATTTTATTATTTTAAAATAGAAAAGTGTAATTACTTACGATTTTTTCCTTCTTCAAAAAAGTGCTTTCTAAGTAGACTACAACCAATGCATACCAACAAAAATCTTATTGAGTGTGTTAATTGTTATACATCGTGATTCACTGATTTAATTTTGAGATTTGAATTTTCTTTTAATAATTTTAAAAAAAATGCGAGAACATAAAAAAGTTAGTGGAAAAAAGGGAGGGACAAATTTTAAAATCATGATAAAGTGATTGTACCAAGATCATTGTATAACAATATAAAGGGAAGGGATAACCACACCCCAAATCCCTATTTTTACACCTCATTTATCTCTACACCCCACTAATTTCTCGCATCTCTCTCAACACCCCACCTAACTATCCAATTTACTATTTTCTATTCAACCCAATTAATTACTAACTTACCCATTCTAACCAACCAATTTACCAACCTGCCACCCTTCCTTCCCAAACCCGGAAGACAACACAAACTACCTTATTCTTCCTACAACGCATATGCGGCCTTCGGCGTCCTGTATCAAGCTTCAACAACAACAATTGCAAGGCTCGCGATTCATAATTTCGGAATCAACAACAACAACAACAACAACATAATATCTCTCTCTCTCTTTTGAAACCTACTACAATGTCTTCAAGCGTAGGTATGAATTTCCATTCGCCTCTTACATTTGAAAACTAGTTATAAGTGAAATTTAAATATCACTAACAATGCAGGATTATTTTCATTCATAATTTTGGGTTGCATTTGTTAAAAAATAGAAAAACATTTCAAAGGCCTATACAGCCCACGGTTCGGACCTGGTTTAATGAACACCCTTAGTGGTGTTCGTCCAGCATTGGCCAAACAACTCATAGGGTGTTTAGCTCACACTGGCCAAACAAGCCCATGTCTGTTCATCACATGCTAGCCGTACACACCCCTGTCTGTTCATCTCAACCTTGCCGAACGATCCCCTGTGTGTTCCTCTCAGGCTGGCCGAACGATTCCCTCTTTGTTCATTTCACAATGGCCGAACGAGCCAATATATGTTCATTTTATTCTGGCCAAACAGCTCTGAAGCTATTCATCATACACTTGCTGAATTTCAGTCCGAGCACACTTTTCTTGCATGATTTTGTTGTTTTGGAACTATAACCTAATATGATTTATTTTATTTGATGTTTATAGGAAAAGTAATAATTAAAATGTATGTAAGTACAAGGAGAAGGCCGACGGCATCGGCTAGAAAAGAATTGGAAGAACAACGTCAACAAGAACCAAAAGTTCAACTATAATAATCGTATGAGATGTTACATGGGCATGGGCAGCCACATGAGTATGGGCTAGAACATGAGCATTTTCAGTCGGATGTTAAACATTTTCAACCGACAAGGGCAGCCACAAGAGCATGAGATGGAACAGATTCACTATATGAAAGTTGTCGATTAATATAAAGCAATTTCCATGCTTTAGCAGACGACAAGCAATTCTGGTCCCAGACCCACGATACAACTGCTAATGGGTAACCATCACGTAAAAAAACCTACAAATAAATTGAGATGATGTCAATAAATAATTTAAATCAGATAACATATGAGCCAATGGTAAATAAGTGAAGTAAAACAATCGAAATTAAACATGAATAAAGTGATCACTGTTTACTCTTCTGATACAAGTAATATGTAGATCATTTGGGGGTGCGGTCCTCAATGGTAAATATGTATAACAATGTTTTTTATCTAATACCATGAAAACAATGTTGTAATACGACGCCACCAAATTACCTATATCATTTGCATCAAACCAATATGCCTTGGGAGCACTAACGTCGTTGTATTGGAGACTTGTGTTTACTTTAGTATCACGATTACGTTCAATTAAGGCACGTGAGTACAACTCATGGTTTGACATCAACTTCATCGACAAGTCTGCTCAAACCCTGCTCCATGACTCCTCACTTCTATAGATAAACCCTACTACGGCACGAAAACCACAATGACCATCACCATAATATTCGTTGTGCCCAATATGAAAGACTGATATTCTTCATATATTGTCTCATTTTTTGCATCCACCAAAAAATTCCAACAAATGCTAAATTGATCACATTACACTTTCGTGCAAAAGTATTTATTACAATTCGCAAGAATGTTTTTGTTGATATGCCACCGACAAAGGAAGTGTTATGAGGTAGGAAAAGTTACCTCGATTGTATTCATTAACACAAGATCTCTGTCAGTTAATATCACTGTTGGCAAGGATGATTGATTCATCAAAGTTTTCAAAATACCAAGCGCCCAAATGTAGTTATCTTGTACCTCCGACTCCATATAGGCAGTTGCAAAGAAAAAATGTCATATTTGTCTACGTGACACCAACAATCTCCAACAAGGGTAACTTATATATGTTTGTCTTTATAAGTGCAATCAATGAAGATAACCTTGGGAAAAGAACGCAATAGCTTAACGCTCATTGGATGAGCAAAGAACAAATCTAGAATAGTGTTAGTTTTCTCACATCTCATATGATGGTAGTAATATCCATGTTCCATCAATTTTGCCATAAGATGTTGCATTTGCGATCGACCATCACGCTTGATAATTCTTCATACGAGTGTTGTAAATAGTCCATATTGAAGAGTTATTACTTTGAAACTTCTCATGTAAACCTTGCAAAAAGTCATTGAACCTCGAATTGGCATGTGACATGTCAAAAACATAAGTCTTCCCCTGGTCTGATAATCGACCAACAAATGAGTAGACATGCATGTGAGGGGCCTCGACATGGTTATGTATGGGGGTGGCAAAATGGGTGTTATGGATAATCATGGGTTAGCCTATTATCCATGGTCATGGATAATAGGCTAACCCATGATTATCCATAACACTCATTTTGCCACCCCTAGTTATGCAACCTACATTCAACCTGAACTTCTCATACTCCCTCACATAATTGTATGCCCTTGAAACGAAATGTACAGCCACATTTCTTCGATCCACGTTCTCTCTTGCTATCCTTTGTTACTTTACTCGAATCATCACCCTTTTTTATGAGGTTGCCCACCAAGTTTATAACCCAAAGTCAATCAAAGACCTCTATTTTTCATACTACTATCAGACCTAGTAATTACTATCACAAGCTCATTCTCCCTTCCAGCCGCACGCACACAATGAAACAAATCATCCCAAGATGAAAAATATGAGTGATTTATGAACACATTGATGTAATCTATAACAATATGTTGTTGAAGAGGAATGATAACAACATTTACAGGACCAACGACACTATACTCAGTAAGAAACGTGTTTGTTTCCTGAAAAATAAGCAAAAAAAACATGTTAAAAATTCATGATTATGCGCTGTTCATGCAATGTTCGGCCATTGTGTGGATGTGGGTTCGTTCGGCCAGGATGATATGAACAGGCGTGAGTATGTTCGGCCAGGATGAGATGAACATAAGTGAGAGTGTTCGGCCAGGCTGAGATGAACATAAGTGCTGGTGTTCGGCTAGAGTGTGGTGAACACCCTCTGAGATGTTCTGCCAGAGTGCTAGATGAACATCCTTAAGAGTGTTCATCACACCAGAGTCGAACAGTCATAATACCCAGTTTGATTTTTTTTTTTTTATTTGCTAAAAACCAATTTTTAATTGAATAAAGTGAAATGAATACTTACATTACTCGACCCCATAACTTCTTTAAGTTCCTTGTAATGTTTTTTTTTTCACAATGTGATTATGTTTATGGTTGGTTTTGAGAGATTTTTGAAAAAAAAAATGGAAGTAAAATGAAGAATGAAGGCCCCATAACTTGCTGCATGTATTTGTTTTAGGAGTTGTGGTGTAAATATAACACAATGAGGTGTATGTAGTATTATTTGTCTTTTAGTATAAGAGAGTATTATAATAATTTGAATGACGTGTAGAGATTAATTTATGGGATGTAATGCCTAGAAGATTTTATTATGTCATTTCACTTAATGACATTTATGTAATTATTTCAAGTGGGGGTGTAGAAATAGGATTTTGGGGGTGTGGTTATCCCTACCCCAGTATGAAACGCAAGGGAAAAATAAAATGTTACAAAATACATTTCACATTTTATGTGTGCGACACAATGAGCCTTTTTATTTTTCAAACTAGATTTCGTGTCCATGCCTATGACACGATATTAGTATGGACGTAATCAGTGTATGAAACGAGCATGATAAGTAGGATGAATGTACACTACAAAAAAAAATCCCAAAAACTAAAGAAATAATAGATTTTATTGGTCATAAAATTTTGTAACTCATTCAAAAAGAGTATAATTAAACATTCAAAAGCATTATCTCTGTCACACACATACACTAACATAACACTTGTTAGAAATAAATGTATAGTAAAACAGTAAAATAATAAATCTTAGTTAGAGATTTGATAATTACGGATCTCAGTAAAACAATAATTGTCATTCATATCCTTGCGACCGAGAGAGAGAAAGAGAGGGTTGGAGTCTTGGAGAGAGAAATCAAAAAGAAAAGGGACGTGTGGTTTGGAGGAAGGATAAGCGGCCAAGAAACTGTCTTTCACACTCTTGTAAATCCAATTAAATTCAAGCCGTATGATTTCGGTAAAATAGTAAACCTCAACTGATACTTAGCTTTTGTCAATTGCATACATATGACACTGAGCTCTATTGTATTATAGATGACATCTCCAATGATAAATCTTTTTTTCACAATTTTCTGTATCACGTTCTATCACATAAAAAATAAATGACTAATCCTTCATAAATCTTTATCCACAAAGGTAAATTTATTTTACAACTTTATAGTGGTCCCTCTATCACATACACAACTAAACTTTTTTTTTTTAATCTTTTTTTCTCCATGAAACACTTTTTCCTTATGAACTTTCCCCAATCATAAGATTTTTTATGATCTGGATCGTACTTATAATGCCTTTTATAAACTGTATGGTACCCTAGTTAAGCCTTTTATAAGTATATATATATATATATATAGACATACACATATACACACTAGTGTGTAACCCGCGCTCTGCACGGGTAATTGTTTTATTTCCTATCACTATTTTTTTAATATGGTGCACACTTATCATATAAGATAAATTATATGATTTAAATTTATTAACGGAATGAAATTGTATTCCTATGTCATTTAATAAATAATTGAATAGTAAAAAACTTGCAAATTGGTAAAATTAAGTTGGTCAATTAAGAAAATAATTGATTACATGTACTTTATTATTACTAAAAAAAGGTAAATGAGTAATTTAATAGAATTGTTACGGTTACATGAGCAAGTTAGTAGAATTCTAATGATTTCCACTTAAATGGTAAATATTCAATACCATAATAAATTAAATTGATTGTCATTTTAATGCATGTAACAGGATGTCTAGAAATATATGTATTCGAGTTTCAATATTTTTTTATAACATATGTGTCAAATTATTCTATTTATTTATATTCCAAATGCTTCAAGGATAAATTACCGAATCTCAAGTTGACTTCAAACCTCAAAGTACTCGAGATTAAATCTATAAGCTTATTCCATTTAAGGGATTGTTGCAACAATCTATGTTGATTATGACTTATTAAATCAAAAGATCAATTAGGAGATTCCTTACCTGCTTTAAGGTTTGATTACGGATCATAGAGATTTACTTCTGTTTTGGACAACTCTTATAACAAAATAAAATAATGTAAAATAAAAAGACAAAGAAAAAAACATTACATGAAAATATTGTCAATTGGTAATATTCTTTTATCAACAAAGATATTATATATCATAATATTACAGAGTACAAAACTATATGACATAGAAGTTGGCAATAAATACCAAATAATTTTTCTAATAATATGATAGAATACAAAACTATATTATATAGAAGGGATAAGTGTATCATTAGTCCCTGAACTTTGGCCGAACACATCATCAGTCCCCCAACTTAAAAAAATTTCACCACTGACCCAAGTAGGCATTTTTTACTCATAGGAGGTCTCTAGCCCTAACGCCGTTTGTTTACTTCCGTTAAGTGAACATGTGCCACTCACATACACAAAGTAAGGTGGTTATGTATAATATCATCAAAATAAAGGGGCAAATGGTACACTTACAGCAACAAACAATGCTACCCCATGGCTCTCCTCATCCGGTGATTTTGCATTTGGGTTTCAACAAATCCAAGGCAATGACCGAGGTGGAAGGAGAAAGACGCGGTTAGGCATGGTGGAAAGTGTAGCTGGATGCTTGAACGAAGGAGAGGGAGATGGATGGAGGCAGATTGCTGGTGGGGGGCAACGCTGAAGACGGCTATGGGGTTAGATTCGCCGGAGAAGAAGGAGTCGGCTGTGGATGGAGAGGCAGCCTGGGAGATGTTGATAGGCCGGAGAAGGTGAAGGGACTGGCTAAAGACCGGACTGCTGGAGCTTTACTGGCTCTCTTGAGGGGGGATCTTGGCAGGACACGACGAATGTGGATGCGATAGGGGCAATAGATGGAGATTCCGCTTGCGATTAGGGATGAGGATGGGCACGGACTGAAGAGAGGATGGCTGCTGGGTTGTGGATGAAGAAGCTCGGCCGGACATGGCAGATGATTAGCCGGAGAAGAAGAGAGGGGGTGATGTTGGGAGCTGGGCAAGGAGATGAGACATGAACAGGGGCCGGTGGCTGAGAAAGAAGGGGGGAGATTGAGAAGGGATATGGCTATAGATAACCCGCCTACTGCTTGGGGTTTTTTCGGTGTCTCAACTTCTCGGCATCACCGACTCGATCTCCGAACTTCCCGGCTCCGAAAACTCTACCTTCAAGTTCTCCGACTGGTTCCTGTGAAATATTTTCTGATCTGGAATTGTTTTAACTGGAAATTTAGCTTGATTTTCCTCACAATTTTGTGTACTTTTTGTGTTTGATTCGAATATCATCTGTTTGTCTTGATAAACGATCTTCTCTGGTTCCTGGATCGAAGGCGAGCTTTCCGATGCCAAATTGATCATTTGTGCGGTGTTAGGTAATAGTTCTTTGTAGAGTTCGGTATCGGCATTGTTGACGTCCTGAGAATATTGACCGAAGAGTTGACCAGATTTTGCAAGGAGAGTGAGGATGATGATGTTGCAGAGTAAGAAAGTGAAGAGATGAGTAATTGGAAATCTGGAACAGAGGGAGTGATTTGCTAGATGAGAGGTATGAATTGGTTTATATTCACTTTGCCCCCTTATTTTGATGATGTTATACATAACCCCCTTATTTTGCGCATGTGAGTGGCACATGTTCACTTAACGGAAATAAACTAATTGTGTTAGGGCTAGGGACCTCCTATGAGCAAAAAATGCCTACTTGGGTCAGTGGTGAAACTTTTTGAAATTGGAGGACTGATGATGGCTTCGACCAAAGTTCAGGGACTAATGGTACACTTATCCCTATATAGAAAGTTGCCAATAAATAAGAAAAAACAACCGTCGAAAATTTGATTTGATTTTTTTTTGTTTTGTTTTTTTTTTCCTCCTAAGGGGGGCATGTTTGATTTGATCCACCCACTCTCATTAATCATTATATGTATGCCCAAAGTTAAGGGTGAGTAGCCCAGCCCATGAGCCTGCTGACCCGTGCGTGCCCATGGGGCCGATACATATCTTGGGCTTTAGAGATGTTAGATGGCTCGGGCACAGGGCCTTCAAGTTCTAATGCCCATCTAAGCCCGGCCCGGCCCATCATCACATTATGTTTTAAAATTATAAATATATTATAATTAATTAATTATACCATTACAATAACAAAAAAGAACATTTGTTACTGCTACCTGCCTACATTCGTTAATTATATTATTATATAGTGACTAGTCAATTATAATATTATATTATTATATAGTTATTAAGTGATATACCAAATTACCAATACAAATAGCCAAAACTCAAACAAAAGGCAAAGTAAAACTTTGAAACCCTAAAACAGTAAAACCTAAAACAAATCGACAGCTACTTGCCTTCCTTCGTTCCTTCGATAGCTCTACCTGCCTACGTTCGTTCCTTCGGCTCTATTAGTCTATTATATAATTACATTATACATAATGTAATTTTTGTGTATAGTCACAGTTTGGATTTGGAGGAACTAGGTGAATATGTGTCATGGTTCAGGTTCAGCTGCCAAGACTTTTAAAATTATGTGTAATTTAAAAAAGGCCAAAATATGAAAATCACCCCAAAGTAACCACCCAATCCCATAATGCCCCCCAATGTTAATTTTTTCCCAAGTTCATGCCTGATGTTTTCATTTGTCCCATAGTGCCCCCTTCCGTCACTTGCCGTTTACAAAGGTACGTTAAGTGGCATATGTTCATACACGTGATGGATGATATTGTCTTTTCCAACCTAATTGAACTGAGATAATACCGTAAACAGAGAAACAATCGATTTAAAATACTCTGTCAAAAAAACCCTAAAATTCGAGCGATTGTTGAGAGCTAAATTTAGGTTAGGGTTGTAATCTAAATTCGAGTGAGTGTTGTGAGAGATTGAAGGAATATCGCGGATTGAAGGTAACAATGAGTGTCGAAGGAATATCAGGGATAAAAGACAACGATACACAAGCTTTCCACTGTAAGTTTTATATTTTGTTTTCATTCTTGGTTCATTCCTTTTTTATTCTTTTTGATGTCTCTGTTTTTTATTCTTTTTCTTCGTACTGATCTATGTGAGTTATTGACTTAGAAAATATAATTTTTTATTGACTTTATGCATGATTTTATACTGTTATTTAATGATGTTTTGGCTTCATCTGATTTTTAGTGTTATATGTGACTTTATAGGAATGATTCCCATGTGATTTATGCTAATGGTCCCCTTGTGGTTTATAGGAATGGTCCCTCTGTGTGTGACTTTATAGGAATGGTCCCCTTTTTTAATGCATTTTTGTTTATTTTGTTGTTCTGTAGAAAGTGTGAATGGTCCCTTTGTGTGTGACTTATGTTTCTTTTGATTTATGCATGTCTTGGTAGGCTTTTTTAATGCATTTTTTTTTGTTTCCTTTGTTGTTATGTTCTTTTCCAGATTTAGATGCAGATTATGTTGTTCCTAGAATTCATCATGGTGGTGAGTTTACTTACCACCCTAAATGTATTTGGGTGGTGAAATGGAAACAATGGGTAGAGTAGCCAAGAATAATATGTCAATGAGCATTATGAATAGTTTTTATAAAGGATTTGGGTATAAAGATTATGCTAGCTACTACTATCTCTTACCCAACAGGCAAATGAGTACATGGTTGGTGTTGATGTCCACTGATGAGGCAGTTAAAAAAATGTTAGAAGATATTGATCCTAACAATAGGATAGTTGATATCTATTGCAAGCACAATGAAGAATATCAGGGGGTTCAAAATCAAACTGAGAGAGTTGATATTGTAGGTAATGAAACTGAGGTAGATAGTGAAACTGAGAAGCAAGATGGCATAAAGGATGATAAGAGTTCAGGATATAGTGGCAGTGCATATGGGGAGAGTGATGATGATGTTAATGATAAAGAGTGGTGTGTGTCTGATAGAGAAAAGGAGAAACAAAAGGCAAAAGAAAAAAGGAAAGGGAAGACAGTATGTGATAAAGGTAAAGGCAAGAAAAAAGGTGTATACATAAAAATGTCACAAGCTTTAGTAATTCATGACAATGGGGATGATTATAATGTGGAATCAGAATATGAAATTGAATCTGATGACTTTGAAAGCCTTGATGGGTCTGAGGATTTGGAGGAAGATGACCCAAGACAGTGTATGGGAAGGAAAAACACCCCAAAATTCAAGAGATTTCATCCTGCAACAGAAATGGGTGACCCTAAGTTTGAGTTGGGAATGGAGTTTACAGATAGTAAGGAATTCAGAGATGCTGTGAGAGCTTACTCAATAAAAATTGGGAAGGGGATAAGATTTGTCAAGAATGAGAGATTAAAGGTAAGTGCTAAGTGTAAGGAAGGTTGTCCTTGGTATATTTATGCTTCTGACTTTCTAGTGAGGGTAATGCATTTAGAATCAGAACATTTGTTGATAATCACACTTGTGGTAAGGAGATAAAGAGTAAAATTGTAAACTCTAGGTGGATTGGGAATAAATACACTGAAAAATTTAAACTAAACCCTACATGGCCATCAGATTCTTTCTTTCACACTGTTGGGAAGGAACTTCAGATTCATATATCAAGAAGTAGTGCTTATAGAGCCTTATTGGTTGCAAAAAATAATCTTTGTAGAGTGTCGATGAACAATACAGAGCATTATGGGATTATAAGCAAGAACTGATTAGATCAAATCCAGGAACAACTGTTGAAATTCTTTGTGATCATGACAATGGGAAACCTATGTTTAAGAGAATGTATATATGCCTTGGGGGTTTGAAAAGAGGTTTCTTAAAAGGATGTAGAAAGGTTGTTGGGTTAGATGGTTGCTTTTTGAAGGGACCAGTGAAAGGGATGATTCTTTCAACTGTTGGGGTTGATGCAAACAATGGGATGTGGCCTTTGGCTTATGCAGTTGTTGAGGGAGAAAATAGAGAGTCATGGACATGGTTCTTGGAGTTGTTATTGTTAGATATAGAATGTGTCAATTCCTACCACTGGACTTTTATGTCTAACAAACAAAAGGGCCTTGTTCCTAGCCTAGAGGCCCTTGTCCCTAATGCACAGATCAGATTTTGTGTTAAACATCTTCATGATAATTTCAAGTTGAAGTTTAGGGGTAATGTCTTGAAAAAACAACTATATGCATGTGCTAAAGCCTCTTATGTTGAAAAATTCAACCTTGAGATGGAGAAGATGAAGACATTGAGTGTAATGGCTTATGATTGGTTAAACACACCGCATTGGAGTAGAGCTTTTTTTAAGCGATCATTCTTTGTGATATGTTATTGAATAATTTGTGTGAGACTTTTAATTCATGTATTCTAAAAGCAAGGTCTAAACCTATTTTGGATTTGCTTGAGTGGATTAGAATGTACATGATGTCAAGGTTGCAAAAGTGTAGGGAAAAGATAAGGGGATATGAAGGGATAATATGTCCAAGAATAAACATTAAGTTAGACAAGTATAAAGGAGAATCACATGGGTTTATTACAGTTTGGGCAGGGGTTAGAAAGTACCAAGTGAGGGGAATGTATGGTGACCAGTTTGATGTAGATTTGAATACTCAGTTGTGTTCTTGTAGAAAGTGGCAATTGTCAGGCATTCCATGTCCACATGCAATTTCGCCTAAATTCAAACCAACTTAATCTGAAGAATATGTGGTCGATTGGTATAGAAAGGATACTTACATGAAATCCTATGAGCACATAATTTATCCTTTGAATGGAAGAGACTTATGGCCCAAGACTGGGTTAGAATTGTACCCCCATTTGTTAAAAAGATGTCTGGGAGGCCTAAAAAGAGAAGAATCAGGAAGCTTGATGAGAGTAAAGGCAAACCAAACAAATTGAGAAAGTACCAAAAGACTGTGAGGTGTAAAATTTGTGGTGAAGAGTATCATAATGCTAGAACTTGTCCTAAAAAACCACCACCAACTGAAACTGAAGAAGGAACAGAGAAGGCCCAACAAAATGCAATAACAGAGACATTGGAAGCTGGAAGTACAATGCAGGTACTATATTGATTTTAGGGCATTCAAGTTAATACATAATGATTGAGATTGTTACTTTTGAAATTATTTAAGATATACATACACTTTGTATTTCCAGGTGCCTATGAATTCAAGTCAGAGGGATGATTTGAATGGTGATTCAATCAGACCAACATGATCAAAAGATGCTGGAAGTACAATGCAGGTACTATATTGATTTTAGGGCATTCAAGTTAATACATAATGATTGAGATTGTTACTTTTGAAATTATTTAAGATATACATACACTTTGTATTTCCAGGTGCCTATGAATTCAATCAGACCAACAGGATCAAAAGATGCTGGAAGTACAATGCAGGTACTATATTTACTTTCAAAATTCATACAGATCACAGACTATTATACTTGCATACTAACATCTATAATATTACTCTGGTAGAAAATTGTCACAAGTCCAGGAAGAACAAAAAAAAGTGCAATGAGAGGGCTAGTTGGGACTCCAAATGCTTTTTCCTATGGTCAACCAAGAACACTGTCTCAAGATTTTGCAATAAACTTGGTAAGTGTTAATTTAAACAGCCCAATATGTTTGAATGTCATCTTATGTTATAATTGATATCAAATTATTTTTCCAGGTAAAAACTGCTCCACTGGTAAAACCTATAGCTTCATCCCAAGATGCAACAATTCCAGTACCTGTAAGAGTAATAAAACTTTAACTCTATAAATTCATTATACTGTATACTATCAATATTATACTTGCATACTAACATCTATAATATTACTCTGGCAGAAAATTGTCACAAGTCCAGGAAGAACAAAAAAAAGTGCAATGAGAGGGCCAGTTGGGACTCCAAATGCTTTTTCCTATGGTCAACCAAGAACACTGTCTCAAGATTCTGCAATGAGAAACTTGGTAAGTGTTAATTTAAACAGCCCAATATGTTTGAATGCCATCTTATGTTATAATTGATATCCAATTATTTTTCCAGGTAAAAACTGCTCCACTAGTAAAACCTACAGCTTCATCCCAAGATGCAACAATTCCAGTACCTGTAAGAGTAATAAAACTTTAACACTATAAATTCATTATATTGTATTCTACCAATATTATACTTGCATACTAACATCTATAATATTACTCTGGTAGAAAATTGTCACAAGTCCACGAAGAACAAAAAAAAGTGCAATGAGAGGGCCAGTAGGGACTCCAAATGCTTTTTCCTATGGTCAACCAAGAACACTGTCTCAAGATTCTGCAATGAGAAACTTGGTAAGTGTTAATTTAAACATCCCAATATGTTTGAATGCCATCCTAAGTTATAATTGATATCCAATTATTTTTCCAGGTAAAAACTGCTCCACTGGTAAAACCTACAGCTTCATCCCAAGATGCAACAACTATTGGTGCCACTTCAATTCCTACTGCAAACTTCACTTGGAGGGGGCATAGATGTGTAACTTTTGGAAGCTTGGAAGCTGCAAGGAATTTAAAGAATACCAAGGATGATAAAAAGTGTGATGGATATGGGGATGAACTGGATTAATATATGTTTGTATTTGTAAAGTTGGTATAGCTCTTTTGGTCATTGAAACATGTTGGTATAATTCTTTTTGCAGTGTTGGTATTTGGTAATACCTTTTGGTGATCTTCAAACTATAGATATGTGAATGTAAATGTCCTTTAAAAGGACCAACTCTTACATTGGTATAGCTCTTTTGGTCTAGTTCACAATGTTTATGTATTACCAACTATTTTCAAGTTGTGAATGCAATGAATGACAATTTACATAACTTTATGTTGTTATGTACTCTGTTGTTAGTGTCTTTGTTTTAAATGTTTATAAGTTTCAAGTTGGATGGAATGATGGGTGCATCAGAATGAAAACTGATGGATGGTTAGTGCCATGCCAACTGATGGATGGTTCCTGTCATCAAAACTCTTAGGTAAACTGGCTACATCAGAATGAAAACTAGAAGCATTAACAGAACATTATCATTGACCAAATTTGTACATCAATTCACCAAGTTTGTCTTAACTGAGCATTATCATTGACATTCTCATAAACTTTCATAGCCATAAACAGATTACATAGATCCTTTAGTAGCCAGTCAATGTCTTTGTTATTCATGCAGACATGCAGTTGCAAAGTCTCGCCTCCCTTTAGTAGCCGCTAGTGTCTTTGTTTTAAATGTTTATAAGTTTCAAGTTGGATGGAATGATGGGTGCAAACAATCTTAATTGATGAAGGTTCCTGTGCCTTCCCATATTCACATTTGCCATGCCAATCGATGGATGGTTCCTCGCCATCAAAACTCTTAGGGCAATCACAACTTTTTCATAAACAGAGCATTATCATTGACATTCTCATAAACTTTCATAGCCATAAACAGAGTACATAGATCCTATTACATAACCTTACTTCCCTAATGAACTTACATTTCACAAATCCCTCACTAATCATAAACAAAAACATAGGGCAATCACAATTTTTTTGCCCTCACTAATCATAAACAAAAACAGAGGGCAATCACAACTTTTTTTTGCCCTCGCTAATATTAACCAAAAACAAAGGCCAACTGAATTCCTTCATTTACACAATAAGAAGAAGAAACAACAACAACACAATGAGAACTAAACACCCAACCAGTAGACACATGAAAAATTTCCATTCTCTAGCACGATTGATTTTCAGTTGGGTAATCACTTCTTTATGTTCATTGATAGATTGTAGAAGACCTGGAATAACAACTATCGATCGAGGGCACATTGGGGGATCGTACCAAGCAAAGTAAAGACATCCGTCCTGTAACTCATTAAAATTAGAAAAGAGAAGAAAGAAGGTGTATTCATTTAACCAGGGCTTTTTTTGCCCTCACCCAGAAAAGAAAAAAACAAAACCTAAGATGAATCACTCATCGGGTTGTCCATTTATAAACCCTAAAATAATGTTAAACACTTACATAGCCATAGTTTGGGCAGCCAAAAAATCTTCGACCAGGATTTGTAGCAGTCCATGCCGTCTTAAGCACACTACATTGACCACAATAGCAGCTCGCGTTTGACATGGCTTCTTGCTGGATTTTTCTTGTACACAGAGAGAGAGAGAGAGAGAGACGAGGTAGAAGAAGAAGTCATATTGAAGGTTTCACAAGCTTCAGATCGTATATAATTAGGTTGGAAAAGACAATATTATCCAGCACGTGTATGAACATGTGCCACTTAACGTACCTTTGTAAACGGCAAGTGACGGAAGGGGGCACTATGGGAAAAATGAAAACATCAGGCATGAACTTGGGAAAAATTTAACATTGGGGGACATTATGGGATTGGGTGGTTACTTTGGGGTGATTTTCATATTTTGGCCTTTAAAAAACATGAAAATCAATTGGAGAGCCCATCTAAGCCCGTGCCCGTTCAATGCCCGTTCAGTGCCCGTTCACTGATGCCCGTGGGCTTGTCTACGGTACTGGGCTTTTTAATATGATGTCCGTTTCCATATGGGCCTATACTGGGCATTACTAATGCCCGCGAGCTTAGGGCCCGTGCACACCCCTACCCAAAGTGGAGATCCACCAATTCAATTCCTTCCAAATTCTGCATCTTTCTTTAATTTGGATAGTTCTTTGAGAATCAACTCACATTATCTCTCAAATAAATTAATCTATAACAAATAAAAATTAGAATTGGAGTGAAAAACCAATAACTTGTTTTTGTTTAATCCATATCGTAATGGATCAAATCATTGTAACCTAAATTTTGAGTTATGCACATGCAACGATTGGAGAGAAAGAAGTTCAAATTAATTATGAACAACTCGAATAAGGATATATGAAGTAAATCAAAAAATAACAAATGTACATCGGTAAACCAAATGCAAAGAAACAAAGTGAAATCAATTGATACCAAATTCACAAATTTGAGAGAGAGGGGGAGAGAGAGCGTGTGTGTAGAAAATAGAGAAGGCTTATGGATTATCAATAAGGATGAGAGATTGATGTGGTTTCAAACAGAATCAATCGGTTGCAATAAAGAGAAGAAAAGAGAGAAAAAAACAAAATCAGTAAAATACACACAATTTTTTTTTTCTTTGCGCAAAGCATAAATTCAACCTACTGGCTCTATGGCAACATGAGATCCATATATTGGGTTAGGGCTCGAATCAAATCTTCAACTAAAATCTATTTCCATATAAATTATAGAGATGGGTGTTGTCGCTCAGAAAGGAGAGGGGCACCATCACAATGAAGAGAGAGAGAGAGAGAGGCAAGTTGTTAGGGGAGACTTTTTCTCAATTGATGTGGTGTGAGAGGGAGAAGGTGGGAGATAAACCACCCGAGTCCTTTCGTCTCCTTCCACGGGTATTAGCTATGGTCTTAAGTAATTGTTTACTAATTAGAAGTCTTTAGATAAAAACTTATATTGTTATAGATACTAATATTCATATCCCATATCATACTAATTATTATTATGCATTATTATTAGTAAATGATTAGGAGATAAAAAGTTTTTCAAAACTCCACATGGATGATTCATGATGAAGATTTATCAAAATGGGATGAGGTGATACAACTTCAAGCTTCCTCGATCACCAACTTTATATATATATATATATATATATATATATAGAGAGAGAGAGAGAGAGAGAGAAAGAGATTTAAAATTGGTAAGGAGCACTATGGTTGTACCACCTCACCCCCTTTTGTTAAATCTCAATTGTGAAGGTATGACTCATGAATTTATGAAAATTCTTTGTTTTCCAACCATTAACTAATAATGATACTTAGTAATAATTAATATTATAAGAAGTATTAATCCCTTCTATTGTTAATAATAGAAGTCTTATAGATACAAAAAAATTACAACTAACATTACTATCAGACCAATGCGTGATACATCTCTTCTATTGATAATAAAATGTGAGATTTTAAATTTAATGACTTTTAAAACCAAAATCAATTTATAAACAATATAAAATACATCTCTACTACTATTACGAAATAGAAGAGATGCATTTTAAAAGTCTTATATTAAAAACTTCTACTCTTATTACCAATAAAAGATATGTATCTCACATTGTTTGAAAACAAATGTTGGTTTTGAAAATATTTAGATTAAAGACTTCTTATTACAAATAGAATATATGTATTTATCTCACAATATTGGTTACAAAGTATTATACTATTATTACCAATAGAAGAAATGTATCTCGCATTGGTTAGAAATTAATATTGGCTTTAAAAATATTATTATTACCAATAGAAGTGATGTATCATATATTGGTTGAAAAGTGATTTTGGTTTTCAAAGTCTTTAGATAGAATACTTCTACCGTTATTACCAATAGAAGATGTATATCTTACAATGGTTAGAAAGTGATGTTGACTTTAATTTTAGATAAAAATACATTTACTGTTATTATCAATAGAAGAGATATATCTTACATTTATTAGAAATAGATGTTGGTTATTATTAATAATAAAAGATATATATCATACATTGGTTAAAAAGTGATGTTGGTTTTAAAAATATTTAGATAAAAGACTTCTACTTTATCATCAATAGAAGAGGAGTGATGTATCCCACATTGTTTAGAAAGAGATGTTGATTTTAATTTTTTTAAAATAAAAGACTTATACTATTATTACCAAATAAGGAGATGTATCCCACATTGGTTTTAAAAGTCTACCATTATTACCAATAGAACATAAGTATTTTACATTGGTTCGAAAAATGATATTGATTTAAAAAGTTTTTAGATCATATATCTCACATTGGTTACAAAGAGATGGAACTCACATTATTTAAAAATGAGTATTTGTTATAAAAGTCATTAGATAATGAAAATTTTATGTTATTACCAATAGAAAAGATGTATCCCACGTTGTTTAGAAATAGATGTTGGTTTAAAAGTCTTTAAATAAAAGACTACTATTATTACAATATTACTAATAGAAGAGATATATCCCATATTTGTTAGAAATTTGTGTTAATTTTAAAATATTATTATTACTAATAGAAAATATGTATACCAAATGGTTAGAAAGTGATGTTGGTTTTAAAGATTTTTAGATAAAACACATAAACTTTTATTATCAATAGAAATAGAAAACAAGTATCCCATATTGTTTAAAAATGAATAATGATTTTAAAAGTTTTTAACAAAAAGACTTATACTATTATTATCAAGTTAGATATTAGTTTTAAAAGTTTGTAGATAAAATATTTTTACTTTTATTACCAATAGATAATATGTATCTCACATTAGTTAGAAAATTATATTGATTTTAAAAATATATAGATAAAAAACGTTTACTATTAGTAACATTAGAAGAAATTAAATTATTATAACAATTGAAGAGTTTAATGATTTATTTTTTTGAATAAATTACAAATAATTCCCAACTATGAATTATATTTAAATTACTTCCTCAACTATTAATTGAAGCAATGTTTTCCCCTTAATTATAACATTTTCTTAAATTGTACATTCTATTTAGGCAATGTCGCTTGAAGTGACGAAATTTGCTCACTTAAGACTAACATGATTGTGCTTTACGTTATATATTTACCACAATATTGAATATAAAGATAAGCAATTTTTTAAAACCATCTTTAGATACAAATAAAGTTTTAGAGCAACAAAAGTAAAATAGTAAATTCAAACAAAAAAACATTGTGGTAAAAAAAAACTAAAGATGGTCTCATGAGTTTCAGTTGGATATTTTACGTCAACTCAAATAACATTACATAAACAAAAACTGTAATTAAAGAAAATATTATAGTTAAGGGGGTCACATTGCTTTAATTAATCGTTTAGGAGGATAATTCAAACTCAACCCATAGTTAAGATGAGTAATTTGTAATTTACCCTTTACTTTTTATTTTTATTTTTATTTTTATATAGCTAGAACATGAAGTATTTAATATAATTAAAATAAAATATTATTCTACTCGTTCGTAAACTTTAGTAAATGTAAGAGAGTTGACTATTTGATCATTTTAGTACCACAACGTCTAGGTTAATATCCTTAACATCCCCTACTTATATTAATATATGCTAAAAGTAGACTTAATTAGTAACGAAATGAACACTCATTTAGAGATTTTTTTTAAAAATAAACACTTATTTGAGAAAGAAAGAAGTAATAAACATGGTTGTTAAAAAGTAATCAATTTATTTTATCTTTTACCTGTTAATTAGGATTTCATCCTTTGCATGATGTTAGATACTCCATATGTTCCACCTAAATAATTTATATTTGAAAAGTCTAATAATTAAAAGATATATTAATGTGATTGAAATTTGGTCTAATTAAATATAACCATTATACTTACAATATAAGTATAGAGTAAAAATAAAAAATAATAGAAATTGTAAGCATTTGAAAATAAACCCTTTATGTGAAACATTCAAAATAAAAACAATAGACTCCTTGACTGAAACGGAATGAATATATATCTGTTCATTTTTTACCATAGGACTGTTAAATTGTAATACCACAATCCCACATTGGGTAAATGTGAGACTTGTGTGTGATTTATAAGGTAGTCATGTGATACTGCTGGGTACCAATATCATCTATGGACTTTTGGGTCGGCTTGTGGTGGGTCTGATGACCGAAGGTGCCGGACCGGGCTCTCGGGCTCAAATTGTTACAAATGGTATCAGAGTGGGTCCCGGTCAAAAATATGGGAACAAAGTGCTGTGCGGGCCAAAGTGCTACACCGCAGAAGGTGGGAGCCACCTCTTTCTCCCCGTACAAGCCACCTCTTGATTCCTGCATCGCCCATGTTACGATTCAGCCTTGACGAGGACGTCAAGTATTTAAGTGGGGGAGATTGTAATACCCCAATCTCACATCGGGTAGATGTGAGACTTGTGTGTGATTTATAAGGTAGTCATGTGCTACTACTGGGCACCAACATCATCCATGGACTTTTGGGTCGGCTTGTGATGAGCCTGATGACCCAAGGTGTGTGTGCTCAATGGGTAAGTGTATGGGCTACACATAGCGGATCGGGCTCTCGGACTCAGGTTGTTACATAAATATATTTGTACTTTCCTAATAACTCCATCTGTTCCCGACGAAGAATTTAGTATGCCGAGCAAATTAATATTTTATTGCTAATGACTACTAAAAATATCATTATTTTAAATGATTAAATTATTATTTGGTCCCTCAACTATCCCAAAACTCTGCGTTTCGCCCCTTAATTTTTTTTATGTGTTTGGTACCTCAATTTGATTTTTTTGGTCAATTCCCCCTTTCTACCGTTACCGTTACTAAAAAATTTAACATTGGCTAACTTTGCAAAATATTCAAACTATAGGGAATTAATGTGTCAAATTGAAAAATGAGTCATCTTCAGTTGAGGCGGTAGGCAGTCCCCTGTTCTTCTTCACGCCATTACCCCGTCCTCAAAAGCCGTCGGAAATAACAAACTAATCGTGGCATCACAAACTATGAATTGAGATTTATGTAGAGACATATTTTTCAAAGTCTAAAATGATGGAAAATACAAGAAAAATAGTGGCCAGATTGAAATGCACAACAAAAACTGAAACCAAATTTTAAAGTTAATTAGCAAGAATTATGAATGTAATAGGTTTCCTGACAAGGAATACAATTACCATGGGAATTGATTGAAGGGAATTTTGACTCATATCAAGAATCCGCAATTTTTGTAAACTCCATAAATCAGATGGGAGATATCTGCATCAGTCAGTTCCATCATCTCTCACGCTCGATCTCTCTCTTTCTTCATGTCTCTATCTCCGGCCCTCCAAGTCCAGCCCGTCGATCTCCCAAACCCGAGTTTAGAATACAGTTACCATGGGAAGTGATTGAAGGGAATTTTGACTCAAATCAAGAATCCGCAATTTCTGTAAACTCCATAAATCAGATGGGAGATATTTGCATCCGTCTGTTCCATCATCTCTCACGCTCGATCTCTCTCTTTCTTCCTGTCTTCATCTCCGACGCTCCAAGTCTAGCTCGTCGATCTCCCAAACCCGAGTTCAGATCTTTCCATCCCCTTTCGTTCTCACCCCAGATCTACAAAAGCAAGCCGAACATCGCTTTCTCTCTCTCCCTCATCTCTCACACTCGATCTCTCTCTTTCTTCCCCTCTCCATCTCCGGCGCTACAACTCCAGTCCGTCGATCTCCCAAACCCGAGTTCAGATCTTTCCATCCCCGATCGTTCTCACCCCAGATCTACAGAAGCAAGCCCATCGCTGCCCCTTCTTCAAGATCCGACCACGATCAACCCCATACATCTCTCTCTCACTTCTCCTTCATCTCCTCCGGCGTCGTCTCTGCCCACCATAGCAACTGGATTCACTCTCGTCTCCAAGCTGCACATCTGTTCCACCAGACCTCCGTCTCCAGCACAAGGCGCTCTCTAATTCACCAAGAAAACTTTTTGTGTTCACAACTTAACAAAATAAATAAATAAATAGTAACAAATCGTTGACTTGGAGTAATACCCAATTGCTAGTATCTCAATTGGATCTGTTTGAATTCCAATTTGGTACATGTTTCGTGGGAACCAGATCTGTTTGAATTCAAATTCCAAGGTTAAAGATGAACTCATTTTTCAATTGACACATTAACACCCTATAGTTTGGACAGTTTGAAAAGTTAGTCAATATTAAATTTTTTAGTAACGGTAACGGTAGGAAGGAGAAATTGACAAAAAAATCGAATTGAGGGACCAAACACATTAAAAAATAGTCAAGGACTAAACGTAGAGTTTTAGAATAGTTGAGGGACCAAATAATTATTTAATCCTATTTTAATTTTTTTTACTTGCGGAGGAGCAGTTTAGGAATGAGCGCATAATTGTACTTACGTAATACACGAGCTTTTAATTTTTAATAATAATAATTAGATTTGCTGTAAAGGATGTCTTGAAGAATGAACGTGTCTGTTTTACTTTATTTCATTTTTTAAGTACAATGTATAAGGTTAACAAATAGGTTACGTGTCTGATTTTGATATAAGGCATTAATAAATTGCATATGTTGACGGTTGTAGGCAAGTAAGCGTGGCTTGAGGTGATGAGGCCGCGTGGCTGTATAATCCGGCTTAATTCGTTATTCAAGCCGTTGACACCATTACGAATAGCAATTGAGGACCGACATAGCTTGATGCATCCAAGAAGCCGTGGCCCATGGGTGATTTTAACCGCGTGGGTGCACGCGCGTCCAATCCTTCACCAGCTTGGTATATAAACTTCCCCTACTGTACCAGATATTTTCCTCTCTCTTTCGACTCGTACTCCTGGGCTTTAACAGGTAGATTTACTGTCTCCCTCCGTGAAACACTGTGTTTCTATCTCCTCCTTCCCTTCCCGGCCATTTTCCGGTCTATATCCGGTTATATGCCGAGCAATTTGACTTCTTCTTTGATCGGATTCGATTTCTCCTTGTAATGCACCCGCATGTTTCTCTCCGCCTTTACCGTTTCGAGAAAGTGACGAACCGGAAAAGAAGAAAACGAGAAACGAGAAGATCCTCCATTTCTGGTGATATCCCGGTCAGAGATATATAATAATGTTCATTTTCGGTGTGTTTTCTTTTTGATGATTACTTTCCTTTTTCTGATCATCATTCACTTATAGATGCTTGTAGATCACCTAAACGAAGGAATGATATTGATTCGAAGCGCAATTGCATCTAGTTCACTCTGAGATGCGAACGGTCTATTTTTGTGTTTATTCAATCCCTATACGCAACATAAAAAGTTTGCCTATAGCGGGTAATGATTACGGCTTCTGCTTTTTAGGATGCCACTTTTCTCTAGAAAAATCTGCGCTCCATTTTGAGTGTAGTTTGTCATTGCTTGATCTTGTTATCAGCTTCCTATACCCTTACCCGGTGTGTGAAAACTGCAGTGACCTGAAAAAAGTTTTTCCTGGTCAATTATTGGCTTGTTCCTTGCTTTTTACAGTTGCTTGCTTAATTTTATTTTATGAGCTTATATATATATATATATATATATATATATATATATATATATATATATATATATATATATATATATATACATACAAATATATTATGACCATGGCCTGTTACTCCATGCTTTGCCCTCTAGGCGTGTTAAACGCCTAACTTGTTTGTTAGAAGAAATTATTACATTGCGTACTTTCTGTCCTTAAAATTGGCCTTAATATGGTGTTCACTTGACATCTGAATAAGTTAGTTTTGTTATATTATACTCCCTCCGTTCAGGGCAATGAGTCCACTTTTCCATTTGAGATTTTTCGCTTAAAGAGTCCAAGAGTAGTAATAGGAAAAGCTGGCATGAGGAGAGTCACGACATAGCGTTGGATGGAAGATATTATTGCTTCTCGGTGTGTAAAAAGTTCCCATTATTAGGTAGTCTCTTTAGAGTAAAATCACCTAGCTTTTAGCAGATGGCCTTAATAACTTGTAACTGAAATGTTGAAAGTATTGAGTAAACTATATTTTTTGGGTTTTAACAGATGGTTATACTTTCTTTCATTGTAGGAGTAGGAGAATTCCTTGTCCCTAAGTCTCATCTTCAATTGCTACACAACATATTTATTTTGTAAATTTTAGGAATCAAATGATGTATAGTTGTCTAGTTAGAAATTATAATATAAGATGTTTACTCATTTATTATTGTACTCACTAATCCCGATTTTGTAACCTTTGTTCCACATAAATCTTTATTATATAGTTCATAATCTGGTTATGTGTGAACGTAACTCTTTATGTATGTTGCACTTATTAGTATCTTGATATCTTCCTCGACTTTTTGTTGTTTGTACCTAGTAATATTTTGCTCTTTAAGGATCCTTTATTACATTTGGTCATAGGACGCATCATTTGTTTTGACGCTTTTTATAATACTTTAACTTAACAAAAAAAAGAAAAGAAATTTTATTAAGTGATATAAGAGATAATAGAAGGCGTCCACCTTAAAAGTTTTGGAAACATATAGAATGTAACAAACCCAACAATGCCCTAGGAATGCTCTGCTCCTCCATACCCTTTGGCTATAAATATTATTTGGTGTTTACAAGTCTTCATTGTAAAAGCTCACATAGAATCTGAAAATATAAACCTATTTTTGATAAAGGGGAAAGGTAAAGATTTCTCGCGAAACATTGTTGGATTCTAACATGCTCATAAACACCAAATTATTCTTAAAAATTGCATAATGATAGAAATAGATGCATCTTTGTCCCTCTCAAAGGCTATAATGTAGGAGGGAGATGCCTCTAACGAAGAAGAGGGGGAAAATCCAAGCTTCTTCATGAATGCCAAAAACAATGCAACTAAAATTCCATGCTTAGGACAACATAGGAGAAAGGTAAGCATGAGTTTCATTAACCCATGTATGAATACAACACTCAAAGATAAGATCGGGGATAAGGTTTTAAAATGCCTCCATATTTAGCTTCATTCCTTGCTATTTAATTGATTATGCACAACGAACCGAATAAAGTCTTTACAAATGTAACATAGCTTAAAATTGCTATCATTGAAGACACTAGAATGTTTTTTTTATAGGTAAGTGTAACCTCTTGTTGGTATTGGTCTTTACCTGGGTGCCCTTGCCATCTCTCCCTCCTAGGGGTCGAAGACACTAGAATGTTGCCTAAGATGTTTTGCATAAGTGGCATAAATTAATGCTTGCATTGGTCTAGAGTAATTAGCTGACAAATTTAGTTCATGCCTCTCATGGTATGACCTAGTAGGGTGGCCTAAGGGATCACTATTTTGCTTGGTGGTGGATAGGTACTTGTCTCATGGCTTTGAGCTCAACTTGCTTGTATGTTGCTTTACAATGTAGTTCTCATGGACTATGGTTTTATGCAGTATGATATATGGAAAATACTTGCAAAAAATGTTTGGCAACTAGTCTAGAATGGATCGGGGGAATGGTGGGGTTGTAAAATATTAAAATGTGCCTTGATTGTAGTGTACATTTGAAAGCCCATTGAATGCTGACTCTTGGTTGTGGGGGAGGGGGAGTTGGGTTTGGGGTGTTTAAACGGAATGCGCTGATTCAAATGGATTTGGAATTGATGCTCTCGGTTTTGCAATTGTATTGTATCAGAACAATTCTGATTATGTACATGTAATGGACTTTTGATCACAATTTGATATAGTTGAGGCTAAGCAAGGGACATAATGGAGCTAGGTGTAATGCCAGGAGCTTCCTTAATTCAAACTATTCTCATTCTTTTGAGTAAATTAGGCAGTCCGTTGAATGATTTGTTTATGCACATTTGGTTTGCCTCATCCTGCTGCGAGTCCTTGGTAAAGCTAAGTCCATAAGTGTATGTTGGATAAATACAAGACTAGTTTCTTAATACAAACGATCATAGTGTACACCACGCTCATCTAATGGTTTCTAGTTGGAGGTTGCTTGCCGGATAGTATGTTAGCATACTAGGCAGAAGCCTTTCTGGATACAGACACCATGGCTAAAAAATGAAAAAAATTTGGGTTGCTATGCATCTTAAGAGGCTAGAAAAGCTAGAGAGAGAATTTTAGTGGGAAGGCCAATTGGTGGAGAGGAAGTACCATTTGATGAAATGAGAGTCGGTGTGCTTGCTCCATCTTGAGGATTGAAGGTTTAGGGGTTAAGAAGCTTAAGGATTTTAATTCCACGTTAATGGGGAAATGGCTTTGAAGATATTTGGTTGAGAAAGAAGCTTTATGGAAGAAATTGGTGGTGGGTAATTATGGTGTAGGAGAGCATATGTGGGCCCCCAATGAGGTGCAGTCGACTTATGGGGTGAGTGTATGGATGAGAATTATGAGAAAATGAGATTTGATGAAGCGGTTGATTTCCTTCGAAATTGGAAATGGGGAGTCGGTAAGATTTTGGAATTTGGAGTGACAAGTGGTGTGGTGATATGGAACTGAGAAGGTTTTTTTTTTTTTTTTCTTATAAGAGTATTAGTATATATATGAAGAGCATCAAAATCGGTGACACATCCTTTCTTCCTGAAGTATACCAAAGCCTACACAAACTAATCAATATGGAATGAATTTACAAATTCTTCAAAAGAAATACTAGAGGTAGGACCAAGATCCATTGAATCAGAACACCAAAAATACAGATTGTGTAGCAAATTGTTTTTTAGCTGGTCCATATTCCCTTCCACATTTTCAAAAACCCATCTATTCCATTCCTTCCAAATGGCCCAACAAACCCCCAGAGGAACAGCGTCCCAAATACCATTTCTTCCTCCCAAATACCATTTCTTCTCCTCCTTTTGTACATAGACCAGCTAAAAAATATGTCTTTGACTGTTCTGGACATAACCCATGAGATATTAAACAACCCAAAATTCATGTTCCATAACCCTGTCGCCACTGGACAATACAACAATAAATGATTAAGAATTTCCTCACTCTCTTTGCACATATAGCATCAATTGACATAGGTTTTGGCCCGATTATGCAAAAGTTGTCACCTGTTAGAATTGCTTCATAAATTGCCTCCCAAGCGAAAAAAGCTACCTTGCTAGGTGCTACCGACTTCCACATTGCCTTCGAATGGAAACAAATGCCGACACATTTTGAGAGGATATGGAAATAGGAGGAAACAGTGAACTTATTCCTTTTAACACCCTCCCACCGTGCATTGTCTTCCCTCTGCCCACTTGCTGCTCATAATTCTTAGCAAAAAATTATTGGCACACCTTGACTTCCCAATCTTGTAAATGTCTCTTAGCAAAATTGGGGGATTCATTTGTTAATATTTCGGATAGTTTTTCGGTCTTATAATTCTTTATCTTGTATACCCCCTGTGTACAAGAACCCATCACCTTTTTTGACACTTTTCTATATATATATATATATATATATATATATATATATATATACATATCAAAATAAATTGGGTTCCACACCGTTTTATCCCCATCCACCGTCAAAACCGAACGGACAGAACAATCTTTATCAACTGCCAAGTCACAGATTTGGAAACATATTCTGATACTCCTCAACTCCATCTCACCACACCATCTATCCTTTTAAAATCTAACCAAAGACTCATCCCCTATCTCAAATAATCTCAAATGAGATTTGTGTTTCGAAAGCATCCCAAACCTTGCGAATTCCTCAAGAAGAGTTTTCCCCTCGTTGTTTAGCATTTCGGTTAATAAGGTGGAGATTGTTAGTTCGGTTTTAGTTTCTGAAATGTGGAGCATTCTCTTGGAATCCATTGTTTAGAAAAAACATGCAAGATTGGGAGATGGACACCCTTGGGAATTTAAGCTCTTGTACAAGCAGAAGGTGAATGGTAACGGGGAGGATATAGTAGTGTGGGAAGGGGAGAAGAGCAAGGTTTTTTCGGTAAATCCTTGTATCAGAAGATAATGTGCACTAATAGTGTTTTCCCGTGAAAGAGCATTTGAAAATCGAAGGCTCCAGCTACGGTGGGTTTCTTTATGTGGGAAGCTACTAATGAAGCTATATATATATATATATATATATATATATATTTTTTTTTTTTGATAAGTAAAGTGAATAAAAATGAGTGTCAAATCAGGTGACGCTTCTTTTGTACACTAGGGGTATACAAACCACTCAATTCTAAAGCTATTCACATAATCCACAAAAGAATGACATGCGAAACTGAGAGAATGGTCTGTCACCGATAGGAATGACAAAAGGGCATTTCGGGGGAGGTTATATATCATACAACCCCTATTCCCCAATTTCAGCTTGATACCCCATAACCGCCCCATTCCCGACTGGGTAATCAATTTGTCATACCATATCCATTCCCCACGGGTAACGGTTAATCGGGGATTACTCACGGAGAATTGGTCAAATTAACAATTTTGTTTAAAACACTTTAATGGTTAAAAAAATTCAAAAAAAAAAAAAATCAAAAAACATACTATATAGCCGAGTTCATAAAACTTGATAAATGATATTATTTTTACTTACAACTCTTCGTAATCTTGTCTATAAAAACTAAAGAGTCTAATTATGTTGTGCACGTAAGCCACAAATTCACCAAATATTAAAAAAAAGCTTTATTAAGTTTCAATAATAAATTATAGGTAACGATCTAACATCTGCAAAAACTTCCAGTTTAAATTTATTCAATACCTACAAAATTACAGATACAAAAGTATCTATTACATACATAAATAGAATCATGGATGGTTCGGAAAATCACATAAGAATTATTTAACAAGGAAACATTCATCAGAAGGATGCAATCACCGTTTCGTAATAATATGTCATATTACTAGTAAACATTGATGCGAATTAAAATTTCTTTGGTTATGTTTTACAATAATATATAAACTTAGTTTTAGTTCAACATTCTAGATGCATATATGGATGTCGAGTGAAAATATGTAAATTTGTTTTTACCCTTAGAGAATAAGGGGTATTATGAAGGGTGTTAATTGTAACATTATTGTCTAATATGTTCGTATATATAAATACCCCAACGTAACCATTTTAGGGTTACAGCTTCCAAACCATACTTCATTCTTCTTCTCTTTTCTAACCATACTTCATTCTTCTTCTCTTCTCTGTTAATTTACATGGTATCAGAGCTCGAATCTCCATAACAAATTTGTTCTGATCGACTCCAAACTTCTTTTTCTTTTTATTTTTTTCTCCATGATACATTAGAGTTTACATCCTCCTATTGCGTCGCCTGGGTGTGTGATGTATTGAGTCGCCAGATGGTGCGACCTTGATCGAGAGGCAAGCCAACCCAGGACGTGGTGTGGCTGGTTGTGTTCTGCGCGCAAGAAAGAGTTTGGGTTGAACAGCAATGTATCGTACGCAGGTCGTCACTCTCAGTCAGAGCTCGTCGTGTTATTTGGCCCTGTTTTTGTTGCTTTTGTGACCCACGCGCTACAGAGGGACGGTCGTCTTGTTGAGGCGATGATGGAGGACCAGTTTTTGTTGTCGAAAAATCTCACCATCGCCGGAGCTCGGTCACGCGCCAGTGCGTCAGTCGGATTTTCGCCGGAATTCAAGGCTCGTCGGAGTTTCCCTGGTCACTGTATTCTTCCTGTGGTTCTTTTTTCTGATTTGGAACTGTGTTGAGACTCTGCAGCTGGTTTTGTTCCTTGGTACCTATCTCTTGTTGTTGGGACTATTGGTTGGGGCTTTCTTTTGTTTGTTATGTCTACACCCACGACTTTCATGACCGAACGAAAGATGGCTATGATGTCAGATGAAAAGTATGCTAGGTATAACCAGTTTCAGGTCTCTCGTCCATCTTCCTCTTCCGCAACTACCCTTATCCATTTAGGTAAACCCAGTGCATGTCTTTCCTCCTCGAGTCACAAGTGGGTCATTGATTCTGGTGCTACCGATCATATGACCGGTGATTCAGGTATTTTGTCCTCTTTCACCTCTTCTATATTGCCTAGGGTCGCTTTAGCCAATGGGTCCGTTGCATGTGTTTACGGAAGTGGAATCGCTAGTATCACTCCAACTCTATCTTTGTCTTCTGTCCTTTATCTTCTTGGTTTTCCGTTCAATTTACTATCCATCACTAAATTAACTCGTGATTACAACTGTAGTGTCTCATTGTTTTATGATTCTTGTGTCTTTAAGGATCTTATGACGAAGAGGATTATTAGTAGAGGCTACGAATCATGAGGGCTTTACTTGTTGGATGATGCTCTCTTTCCCGTTACGTGTTCCAGTGTTACTTCCCTTACTCCACATCAGCTTCATTGTCGTTTGAGTCATCTTTGTCTCTCGAATTTGAAGAAATTATGTCCTAGTCTAGAGTCTTTGTCTATGTTAAATTGTGAAGCTTGTCAGAATGCTAAACACCATCATGTTTCATACTTTCCTATGGTCAATAAAAGGGTACGTGTCCCGTTTTGGTTTATCGTTATTTTGTTACATTTGTGGATGATTTTTCCCGTGTAACTTGGATTTTTTTAATTAGAAATCGTTCCGAGTTATTCTCCATTTTTTGTGGTTTTTGTGCTGAATTAATACCCAGTTTAGTGCGCCTATTAAAATTCTTCGTAGTGACAATGCTAAAGAATATATCTCCACCCTTACTCCACTTTTATGCATGATCATGGCATGACCCATGAATCACTGATACACCTCAACAAAACGGGGTGGCGAAGAGAAAGAATTGCCATTTAATGGAGAGTGCTAGGGTTCTTAGCTTTCAAATGCACGTACTCTAGCCATTTTGACTGCATGCCATCTTATTAATAGGATGCCCTCTTCTCTTCTTGGGGGGAGATTCCCTATCGTGTCTTATATCCTTCCAGTTCGTTGTTTTCCATGTCACCAAAAGCCTTTGGTTGTGTCTGTTTTGTTCGGGATCATCGTCCATATATAACCAAGTTGGATCCCAAGTCCCACAAATGTATCTTCCTTAGCTACTCTCGGTCTCAAAGGGGTATCGTTGTTTTTCTCCCGAATTGAATGGCTATCTCATTTCCCTTGATGTCACAATTTTTGGATCCCAATCATTCTATCCTCTGTGATTTGTCGACCCATCCTCTTCAGACTCAAATGATGATATCCTTGTCTATCACTTTGTGCGGTCCGAAGCCACCCCTGGACCTCCCAATCGTCCCCCTGTTCAGCAAGTTTACTCTCACCGTCAACGAGAGGGACCTCCTTTGCAGTTATGACGTGGATCCGCCAAATACTTGAGGAGATGGGGTTTGGTAGTTCAACCCCTATGCAGCTATTGTGTGATAATTAAGTAGCCATCCATATTGCATTGAATCCTGTGTTTCACGAACGCACAAAACATATCGAGGTTGACTGCCATTTCATTCGCGAGAAGCTACAACAAAAGATTATTTCCACAAGTTATGTCAAGTCCGGCAAACAGCTAGATGACGTTTTGACGAAGTCGGTGGTTGGAAATAGGTTGAGTTATATTAGTAACAAGTTGGCCATACATGATTTTTATGCTCTAGCTTGAGGGGGAGTGTTAGAGAATAAGAGCTTTATGAAGGGTGTTGATTGTAACATTATTGTCTAATATGTTCGTATAACCATTTTAGGGTTACGGCTTCCAAACCATACTTCATTCTTCTTCTCTTCTCTTCTCTTCTCCGTTAACTTACAATTACATATTTAATTTCATAAATTATATAAGAATCATGAAGCACTACTTAGAGTTTCAAATGAAAAATGTTTTAGGCATATATAAATTGATACTTGTCTAATTGAATTATTGAATATAATGCATATATAAATTGATACATGTCTAATTGAGAAAATTATTGAATATATAATGCATATATAAGTTGATCAATATTTCAAAATAGGAGGCAATGTTACTAGATTACAATCATTCAAAATAGGATGCAGTTAGGTGGGAGGGTAACAGAGGAAGAGTGTTCTTAGTCAAGTCCGTCTACTCCCGGTTGCTGAATGCAAGAAACAACATTTTCCCTTGGAAGTTGCTGTGGAAGACTGAAGCTCCCAGTCGCGTAGGCTTCTTTTCTTGGGAGGCTTGTCATGGAGCCATCTTAACCGGGGATAATCTGAGGAAGCGGCCCAAGATCTATGTTAATTGGTGTTATATGTGTAAAAGGAGCGATGAAAGCGTGGATCATTTGCTGATTCATTGCCCCATGGCGACGGATTTATGGAATTGGATTTTTGGCCTGTTTGGAGAATTGCCTGGGCTATGCCTGGATCAGTTTTGGATTTATTCTTGAGCTGGTCTCTATACAAAAGAAGCAGGAAAAATTCTCTATGGGAGGTTACTCCATTGGCGGCTTGTTGGGTCATTTGGAAGGAAAGGAATAGGAGGGCTTTTGATAACGAGGAAGGGTCTTTAGAGAAGCTTAAAGATACTTGGTTGCGCACTATTTCTTCTTGGTGACCTGAGTCAGTGGACCTTTCCGAGACTTCTACTCACTATCTAGAAGTGATAAGGAATTCCCTCCAGCTCGTGTAGCTTGAGATCTCTTGTATCTTCTCTTTATTATACATAGGCCGCGCCACCTATTTTGACGCTATTCGTATATAATACTTTTACTTATAAAAAAAACAAACTCATTTCATGGATCGAAGTATCTATTAATTTAGGCACACTTTTTTCAAACTTTTTTTCTTCAAACTTGTTTGTCAACATAATAAATATTGTGTGAGAGAGACTCGGTGGTTGATCAATTGTTATTGTGTCTATAAATAAGTTTGATTGATAGAAATTTGATTGCCGAAGATGCAGACATTGAGGTGATAAAGAGGAGTGAGCGATTAAGTGCACAGAAAGGGAAATTTGCATGGTTGAGAAAAATGTTAGAGATTTTCTATTTTTTATATAATACACACACACACACACACATATATATATATATGGTAAATATTTGTATGAATTAAGATTAAATCTATATTAGTAGTAGTTCGGGTAATGGTTCAGGGAATTGGGCGGGTACTTCTAATACCAAAACCTAACCATTCTCCAATTTTTCATTTCAGTTATTCCCCTTTACGCGCCCCATATCCAGTCAAACCTAATAACCATAAATTTCGGTTCGGTTCAGTTAAGTTTGGGTATCCACGGTTTGGTTCGAAATTGCCATCCCTAGTTGCCGAACATCATATAAACAAAGTATGCTGAAGACAAACTCTCATATGGTCCATCGAACCCTCAATATTATCATAAATTCTTTTTTTCCTCTCTTTTCAAATGGTCCACCAAACACCCACTGGAACAACATCCCAATGAATGTTCCTTCTACGATTGTACAACGACCAACTCGAAAGCATCCCCCGAATAGAACTGGGCATCACTCACGAAATCCCAAAAAGCCCCAGAACCGTATTCCATAAAGAACAAGCCACCGGACAATGCAGTAACAAGTGATTTACACTCTCTCCATTGCATTTACACATGAAACACAGTTCACATATATCATCCTTCTTTTATGTAAGTTTTCTCCTGTTAGAATAGCCTTATGGCAGGCTTCCCAAGCAAAAAAAGCAGAATGATTGGTAGCGATACTTCTCTATAAAGAATACCCCCCTCTTCCTGAAATAGCAAGAAAATAAGTTTTGACAGTGAACCTTTTGCTATTTGACGCTACCCATCTCGCCTTGTCATCTCTGCTGCCATCTATCTAATGCAAGTATAATTTCGTGAAAAATTTAACACAATTCTCCATCTCCCAGTCTTGAAGAATCCTATGAAACAAAGGATTCCATACCACTCTTCCTTGCTCTATATTAGTGGGAGACGCAAAAAAAAGATTTATGTTAATTGGTGCTTTTTGTGCAAGGTAGATGAGGAAAGTGTCAATCATACCCTGTTACATTGACCTGTTTCTAGGGAGTTATGGGATTTTGTTCTTAATTTGTTCAAGTTGTATTGGGTGATGCCTAGATCTGTTAAGGAGTTTATGCTGAGCTGGTCTTTGTATAAGCAAAATATTGTTATTGTGAAGTAGCTCCGTTAATGGTGTGTTGGTCTGTTTGGAGGGAAAGAAGTTGCCCGAGTATTCAAGAATGTAGAGAGGAGCGTAGAGGAGCTTAAGGAGTTGATTCTCAAGACTTTGTTTTTTTGCCCAATAGGCTAAGTACTCAGTCAGTTCCCACTATGTGTTGCTCACGTCCTTAAATCTGATTGATCCAAGTTTGAGTGAACAAAGACAACAGCTATGATATGTTGGATATTAGGCATAGCAAATAACTTTTAAATGCAGCAGATAAGTATTATATTATATATCCAACAAGTGTCAAAAAAGGTGATGCGTCCTGTGTACACGAAGAGTATACTCAACCAAAAGAGAAATCTAGACTATAGAATAGTTAATTCACAAATTTTACAAAAGGATTTGTGGGGTTAGAAAATGAACTTGCCGTCTCAGAACACCAATGCAGCTGTATTATCTTGTCATAAAGAGAACATGCAAAAGCATTTAACTCGTTTTGCAACTGAAATTAAAAACTGTAACATGAGCCTTTTACTTTGTAACTTGAAGAAGTTTCACCTTTACTACGTGATGCTTGATTGTAACCGGCAGATTCCAATATACCCATTGTGCATTGTGGCAATCCATGACCTGTTTATGTTGCATGCACCCCTTCATTGATCTTTGTGGGACCCCTGCTGTATGTGAAGGAAACCATTTAGTACTCCCGAATAAGATAATTGAATATAAATTCTACAATTAAGTAGCCTGGATATTTTATGGGGTTCATGCGCACTGTTTAGGAGTAATAGTTGGTGTCTTAAATCTGTTGGCTGCTTTTGTTTGGGGGATGGGTGGGTGGAGGGGCAGGAGAGCAAATGGAAAAATACAGTATAACTTGGTCGTCAATAATACCGACCTCGTCCATGATCATCTTATATGGTCTTGTGTGACAGCATGATATGAAAAGTTGCAATCTTTGTTGATATTTGTTTGGGTTTCCCTTGATTTGCTGTAAGTCCACAAGAGGCTTTACTAAAGATAAAATTCAAGGAAGTCTTTTTAGTTTTTAGTCTTTTTATTCAGCATTGGATATTCAATTATTCATGATGTAGCTTATCATGGGAATTCGCTTGTTGTAGCTAGGAAAATGTTCAGCTTTGTTTGCCTGGTTGGAGCATCAATGGCTTCAAATTGCTCTGAGATATGGTCACTGTGATTTCCATGTTATATGTGACAGACTGCCCCTTTTTCTTGTCTTCTGCTATTTACTTAAAGTGGGGCAATCTCATTAACAAAGATGTCTGTTTGTAATCCTGGATGATATTTTTGCTGTTTCAGGTGTACCTTTTAGCTGAATTTAACATAATGATGATGCTCGAATAAATTGATTTTCTGTTGTTTACTTGTTTGCCTTTGAGTTTCGACATGCGTGCTTCCATCCGTGATATGTCAATATACTGCAGCTCACTGTCGATGGATCTATATTCTGAAATAGTGGGTTGGATCCAAATAATGGGGGTGAACAAACTATATTGCACATTTAAACTGGATCACTGAGTATCTTACTACTACTCATGTATGCAATATTGAAAACCAATGAGTGCTTTATATGCAATTATGGACTGATCGGTAGTAAAAGAACATCTCTGCAAGTAATTCTATTTGTGTTTTATGTTGAATTGGTTGATGTACATTGAGTTCCATTTTATTCAATATTCTCGTGAGCATAATTCGTGATTTAATTAGTTTAGTTTATTTCCTCAAGTTTTGAAATGCCTTATTTCCATCTCACTTTTGTGGTTTATCTTGGTGCTACTGGTGGCCTGGTGTTCAACCAGAAATGATGTACATTTATTTTCGAAAGGCCTTTGCACAGCAAGCACAGATCCTACTTTTAGCATCAATTTCATCTCAAGCTTGAAGAAAATATTCAGGGAAATAATTAACACCTGAAGCATACAGTTCTTTAGCCTTCTCCTTTTTATTATGTGTAACCTTGACCTTATGTGGGTAGCTGGTTGTTTGATCACCTCCAAGTGCCGAAGTTGATTCCACCAATTATGTCTATAGAAGTCTTTGTTCTGAATGATCAGAGATCTAAACCACTCTTCATTGATATGAACAACTTTACAATCATGTGGGCCTTTCGTTGATAAAAGTATCATTTACTCCCTTCCCCGTCAATTCAACTTCTCTCTAATGTAGATGTAATCTGCTACAATTGTTTGACAAAGCGTTGATCAAAATACTAACGAAATAATTGGCAAATCTATGGTTGAGATAATGACATGGGTCAGAAATTACCCCAAGTTTGTTGCTCGTACTGGGGTTTCATGCTGCTCTGGCTGGGAAAGCTGGAGCTGGACAGGGGCATATGGATCCTCTCCAATGCTTAAACCGTTTGGGGAAAGTGCATTTCTGTTTGTTCCATCTGTGTTCCTTGTTTCGTAAACCTGGAATGTATAGAACTTTTTTGCTGAGGGCGCATCAAAAGTGCTCATCTTTCATGGTTTTTTGGTGATTAATATATTTTTCCTTGGTCGTGCTTTAGAATCTTGTTTGAAGCTTATATTATTTACATGTATACCTTTTTCTTCAGTTCCATATTTTCTTGACGAAGATGGTTTACCTTCTTATACAGTTCCAAATTATCTTGGTGAATGAGAGTCCCCTGCAACAAATCCAATGAATTCATTATGAAGATATGTCTGCTAGTGGGTAAAAATGCCAGTTTCACAGATTTTAGAGGTGACCTTTTGGTTTAGTTCTTCTATTTCATCAAATAAAACCTGGTCCTGCAAGTTAAAAGCTTATTGTAATGCACATGTATACAGATCAGAGGATAAACATTGTCTAGTGGATGGAAACTTCAAACCTTTTTCATGCGGACACCCCGAAGACTCATTTCCAATTGGTTCTCCAAACTCTGTAAGTCTCTGATACTCAAACCTGAAAGCTCTTCTCCCATCATTTGCCTGCACTCATCAAATGCATGTCTGATGAACATGTTTAAGAGGTTACAATGAATTATTCTATAGTGCCCATGAATAAACATTCTATGAGATGAGATCTCTTTTTCCATCATTGTATCTTGTGGGTGAGCCTTTTCTATGCCAATTAACTTGACACATTAATATCTGACAAATTCAACTGGCGTTCTAAATTGTATTCTGGTCTGTTTATAGAAGAGCTTCTGGCCACCAGCAATTTACAAGATTACACGTGTCTACACGTCACTTCTTCCCTTCAAGAGCTGTTCATTTGAATAGGTTTGTTATCTTTTGAATTCCTATTATGCAAGTATCTGTGTCATGATTGTCCATTGCATTGCTGGCATGCTGTTCAAGTTTTGAGGTCTCTATTATCCATTTTATGGATCATTCTTTGGCTTCCTCTTGGTTGAAGTCAGATATCTTTACCTCTCAGAGGAACTATATCCCTTAAAGGAAGTATATTTTTCACCTTAAATGGCTGTTATGGTAAGTTTCTGTCAAATCTTACCATTTTCTTTATGACAGGAATGACACGGCAGCATTAGGTGTATTTATGGTGTTACCAATTACCAAGCCTTGAATTATCGTGATAAGCTTTCTTGAGTTTGCCTTCTTAATGGAAGTGATTTTTGGAGTTTAATGTCAGAATAGGTTATAGTTAATGTCTGAAATTACGAATCCAAGAAGTTAAAGCGTAGTTTTCCTATTTTTCTCTTTTACTAGTATTTATTTGAAATTACTTCTAGTATTTTTCTCTGAAATTACGAATCCAACATGAGGTCACACTTACCTATCAAAAAAAAAAAAAAAAACTTTGAGAGTAACATTGGGCCATTGGCTATGAATGTTGTTTTGAAGCTTATCTTTGTCAGGCCTAGCATTAGAACATCCAATATATAGTAGGGATACATAGTGCAAAAGAGTATTTGTAATACACTGAAACTATCTATCTACATGAAAATGTATGTATAAACGTAAACGGATATGGGTTTGTACTGTACAACCTCCTGATGCATCTAGAGTAGTACAGCCGAACTATTTAACACATGCTGTTCACTTCTCTGTACAAATTTTGTGAGCACATCACTATTTTTCTGTTTTAATGTCTCTAGTTTCATGTCGGTGGGTTCAGTGGTTTCCTTTGTCACCTTTGAGGGGGAGTTACCTGAGTTTTTGGATGGGATGCCCACTGTGAAACCAAAGTACAAGAGGTGTAGAAAAGGTGCAATGATACAACACAATTCTGCTTTGGCGATCACCATTTATTGATGCATCAGGACATTGTGTGTAATAATCTTTCATTTGGTTTTAATTTTAAGACTAAGAAAAAGAGCATTATGTTTATATAAGAAGGCATGACTGTATCTGTTACTTTGATGTTGTTTACCTACCTGAGGCTTAACCCATACGTTCTCTAATTGAACTGGATTGACTTGCGTAAATGATTATACGTGCATGATATCCGTACCACTTTAGCCCTATCAATAATGTTATATCAGTAGCCTAATGGCTGGACTTAATTACAATGTAGTTAGTCATAAGGTGCATTTCTTGAAAAAGAAGAAAAAAAGCCCTATGATAAGTTAGAATTTTGAGGTTCTGAGCAGTAGGTTTCTCAGCTGATGGCTTTATTGTACCAATAGTAAAGGGTGAATCTAGGTATTGATGATTAGGCGTAACTTCACCACAGGTTTCCCAATGTATACAATATAGTGATTAATAGGGAAGAAATGGTTAGTTCCATTCTTTCAACATTAAATGGGGCAGATTCGTGGAATCCAGTATTTCGTAGAGATCTCCAAGACTGGGAGCTCGAGGAAGGGGTTCAACTTTTGGAGGTTCTGTATGCTTTTAAGAGGCAAGGATCCAGTGAAGACAAAGTTGTTTGGGATGGTTCTAAGGATAAAAGATTCTCAGTCAAGTCGTTTTACGCTAAGCTAAATGAAGATGACAACAATCTTTTTCCTTGGAAAGAAATATGGAAAGCTAAAGTTCCTAGCAGGGTTGCTTTTTTTGTTTGGAAAGCGGCTAAGGAAGCTATCTTAACGGGCGATAATTTAAGAGTCCGCGGAAGATCTACGTTAATAGGTGCTTCATGTGTATACAAAATGAGGAGACTGTTAACCATCAGGGAGATATGTAGCTGGTTTTTTCTCCTAGCAGGTGTCTCGTGGGTGATGCCTAGATCTGTCATTGAGCTTCTTCAAGGGTGGTCTTTATATGAAAATGGAATTTTTGGTGGGATTCTGCACCTTTGGCGATTTGGTGGACCATTTGCAAGGAGAGGAACCAAAGGGTGTTCAAGAATCTGGAGTCTGAAGTTGCTTAAATTAAAAAGGATATGTCTCAGACTCTTCATTGTGGTGTTCGGTAGTTGACCCAAATACAGAGAACTCTTTTGTAGATATAGGGAACAGGACTTTAGTAATTCTTTTGTCTTGTACAAGGACGCGGCACCTGTTTTGACGCTGTGATTTATATATACTTATCAAAAAAAGAAAAAAAGTAAATCAATGAGTCTTGGAGCTGTTTTTCAGGTGTTAACATGTAATCCCATGACTTGTTAGTTTTAGTTCCTTTAGCCGGTTCAGTGTTTCAGGGTTGACTAATGTTTAAAGAGTTGATGATTGGGAGGATTGGTAAGAAGTTATGGGGAGAGCTCTTTCTCCTTTCAAGGTTGGCCTTAATTTTCATTTAGGCTTGTGTTTTCATGACTGCTATGTAGTAGTTAGGGCTGTCTTGGGTTCAGATAATTGAAAGAATATGATACTTTTTTCCGCTGTTGATTGGTGTGTGTGTGTATACACACACACACACATATATAATGGGGGTGGGGGAAGGATATCTTTCTAGTTTCCCTCCCTGTTACTCATCTTTTTGATTCGGTAAATGGGTCTAAGGGATGATTAGAGTTTTTCTGTGGTCTGGGGTGGTTGACTATGGGGAGTCATCATGGTTTGCGTCAATTAGTTTTCGAAGTGTGGAATAGAAGGTGGGAATGACGCTCTTACTAGAAATTATTATTAGAGAATAAATAATTGTATTTATTATTTAGTGGTTACTACCGTATATAGTTCTTTCCTTGTATAGTTTTTTCCTTATAAGAACTCCTATCTTGTATAGGTTTCTTGTATTCTACTCTTTGTGTAACCCTAATTTGTATCTCCCTATAAATAGGTAATTCAATTAATGAAAGACTTATGCCATTATTCTCTACAAGGTATCAGCGCTTTGCTCCTAAACCTTCATCCTCTTCCTGTTGCCGCCGCCCAAACCACTCATCGCCATGGCTAACGGAAATCAAACTGTAACCATTAAAAACCCCGTTGATCCAACCCAAACCTTCGACCTCATAAACATCTCTCATCACAACATCACCAAACTCACCTCCACCAACTATATCGCTTGGAAACTCCAAGTTAAGGCAACCCTCATTGGCTATGACCTCTACAAGTTTGTAGACGGCTTACACCCATGCCCGCCTCTCACCTTCCTCGCCAAGGATGTTCAAACACCTAAGGACGTCCCAATATCCAACCCGTACTACAAACCTTGGATTTGGCTGGACAAACTTTTGTTTGGTGCTCTTGTCGGCTTTCTTTTTGCTCCCTTGGTTCTCTTGATCCAACAGGCCGCCACTACCCGTGATGCATGGCAAACACTTGCTCACACCTATACTCGCCTAACTCAGTCATATCAAGCAGATTAAAGACTATCTCAAGCGAGCTTCCAAGGGCACTGGTCGATCTCCGATTACATGCAGTTTGTCAAAGGTCGATATCGTGCTGATGAGCTCGCTTTTCTTGGAAAACCACTCGACCGGGGGTTTGGATGATGACTACCGCCACATTGTTGATGTGGTCGAAGGCCGAGACACCCCTATTTCGTTCGATGAGCTTCATGAAAAACTCATCAATCGCGAGCTGCTTCTCAAACAGGCACATGTCGTGTCCTTCTCGCATCGTGCTTCGGCACTAACTCGTCTGCTCGGCAACCATCCTTGCAAGCTCGCCAACGGGCCTCGTAACCTCGACAACCTTCCTACTCCTCGGCAATTGCTCCTCGTCAAGGATGTCGCCAACAGGGACACACGGTTGCTTGTTGCCCCAACTTTCAACTGGTTGCCACCATAGGTCTGCCCGCTGCTCCGAACTCAACCAATGGCTCCAAGTGGCAACCATAGGCACACCTAGCAACCACGGTAGACATAGGGACACCGAGCTGGCTGCTCGACAGTGGTGCTTCTCACCATATCACTAGTGACCTTGGCACCCTCTCCCTACACTCCACCTACACGGGCACGGACGACATGGTCATTGGTGATGGTACTGGGTTAACTATCTCCAAAACTGGTTTTTCCTCTTTTCATACATCATTACACACTTTTTCCCCGCATAATTTGTACCTGACATGAAAAAGAATATCATATCCATATCTCAATTTTGCATCTCCAATAATACTTCTATTGAGTTCTTACTATCTTCTTTTCATGTGAAGGATACTGCTGACTGGGCACTCTAAAGATGGTGTGTATGAATGGCTGACCACTGCTCCCTCTCCTCGCTCCTCTACTTGTGTAGGATCTAAAGTCTCTCACCAAGATTGGCATCATCGATTTGGTCATCTGTCTGAACCCGTCCAACGTTAGCTTCTATTTATTTTTGGCCTAGCTTTAGACTCTTCTCGCATTAAGCCATTGTAATGATTGTTTATATAATAAAAGTCACAAAATTCCTTTTTATCAATCTACTCGTGTGTCTACCTCCCCGATTCAAACTATTTACTATGATGTTTGGACCTTCCTCCTTCACTTTGTTGATGGGTTTAAGTATTATATGATTTTTGTTGATCACTTCACACACTATATATGGCTCTACCCACTCAAACGGAAGTCTGATGTCGCCTCCATCTTTTCTCGTTTCAAAGCCCTGTAGAAAAATATTTCAAAACCAACATTGTTACTTTTTACTCGGACAATGGAGGCGAGGACACGGTCTTGCCCGGGACACTGGCTTGGCCGCCTATTTGTCCGCCAACGACATCTCCCTTCTTACCTCACCGCCTCACACTTTGGAACACAATGGGTTCTCAAAACGTCTCCATCGTCATATTGTTGAATATTGTTGAAACATGCCTCTCTCTGCTTTCCAAGGCATCTCTTCCGTTGCCCTTCTCGTCGTTTGCCTTCCAAACTACGACTTACCTTATAAATCGGCTACCAACACCAACCCTTCAACTGCTATCTCCTTACGAAAAACTGTTTGGGTCTCATGCCAACTACTCCAAACTTCGTGCCTTTGGTTGCCTCTGCTACCCGTGACTTCGCCCATACTTCGCCCACAAGCTCGCTGACTCCACCCCATGTGTTTTCCTTGGTTACTCGCTCACCTAACGTGCCTACCTATGCTATGATCCGAACACCACAAAACTGTATGTTTCCCGTCATGTTCGGTTTGTCGAGTCTGAGTTCCCCATGTCTAACCTTGAGTTGCATCTTCCTCGGCCGACTGACTCCATACGTGCCACCTGGTTACCACATGATACTATCTTGGCTACATACACACCGTCCGCTACCCGCTCCAGTGACTCCACCTCTGCTCTCCCATACACTAACGTCACTATACCCCCTACCAGCCCAGTGCATACCGCTCAACCCACGAGGACCCAACACCATGCCCAAAGACAGCTCTATGCCCGCTACTAGCTTTTTCCTGGCACCTAGTTCCCCGCCCGAGGAAAGCACTATACCCAATACTACAGTGCCCGTTGAACCCAAGGATAATATCGTGCCCGCTGCTCCAGTTCCTGTGCTCGAGAACAATCTTGTGCCGGCTGTTGCTGGTACCTTGTCTATTGTTACTCGCTCCAAGAACAATATTTTCAAGCCAATCACTAAACTCAGTTTCTCGGCTCACCTAGCAGCGGGCAGCGAACCGACCTGTGTCACTCAGGCTTTCAAAAATGTCAAGTGGCGCCAAGCCATGTCTGAGGAGTATGATGCACTGAATGGAAATGGTACTTGGGATCTAGTCCCCTCGGTCAGTGCTCGTAATGTTGTTGGCTGCAAATGGATCTTCCGTATCAAACGTCATGCTGATGGCACCATTGATCGCCACAAAGCTCGCCTAGTTACTAAGGGGTTTCACCAGCGGAGCCTGTTGTTGACTATCATGAGACTTTTAGCCCGATTGTTAAGCCCACTACAGTGCGACTAGTTCTCTCCTTGGCCGTCTGGCAAGGATGGGCTCTTCGGCAGCTCGATGTGAATAATGTCTTTCTCCAAGGTACTTTCTTTGAGGAAGTATTCATGGCTCAGCCTCTGGGATTCATCGACAAGGGCAACCCTCAGCATGTATGTCGGTTTCGCAAGGCCAAGGTTCCCCGAGCATGGTACAACGAACTGCGACAGTTCTTCATATAGGGGGCTCCATCATCTATCTCCTTGTCTATGTGGATGACATCATCATCACTGGTAACCAGTCCGTTGCAGCTTCATCTCTGTGCTCGTTGGTCGCTTCTCGCTCAAGGACATTGAGGATCTTCACTATTTCCTTGGTGTTGAAGTTGTTAAGCGACCAAGTGGTTCTCCTGCTCTCCCAGCGCGGATACATTGCTGATCTCCTTGCTCGCACGGGCATGACAGATGCTCGCCCGATAGCTACTCCCCTTGCCACCTCGCCTACTTTGACACTTCAGTCGGAGACTGCTCTCACGGATCCTACAGAGTTTCGAGCAATGGTGGGGAGTCTTCAGTATCTGTCCCTTACTCGTTCTGAAGTCGCCTATCCCGTCAACAAACTCTCTCAGTTCATGCATAGGCCGACTACCGAGCACTGGAATGCGGTCAAGCGTGTTCTTCGGTATCTCTGTGGTTCTAGCATTCTCCTTTCATCGTCAGTCTCCTCCAGCTCTCCATGTGTTCACTGATGCTGACTGGGCGGGCAAAGATGACTACACATCCATCAGTGCCTACATTGTCTATCTTGGCACCAACCCGATCTCTTGGAGCTCCAAGAAACAACGCACTGTTGCTCGCTCTCCTCGACTAAAGCTGAATACCGGGCAGTGGCTGCCATTGCTGCTGAAGTCTGATGGGTTGTGTCTCTCCTCGGCGAGCTCGATATAACATCCTCGACTCAACCTGTCATTTACTGTGACAATGTGGGCGCCACTAGTCTCTGCTTGAACCCGGTCTTCCATACTCGCATGAAACATGTGGCCCTTGACTTTCACTTCATTCGGCAACAAATTCAAAATGGGCTCTTACGGGTTTCTCATGTTTCCTCGGCTCATTAGTTGGTCGATGCCCTTACAAAACCGCTTGCTAGCGGTTCCATCAGTTACTTCACAAGATTGGTCTCTCCTTTCGGACATCCATCTTGCGGGGGCATTTTAGAGAATAAATAATTGTATTTATTATTTAGTGGTTACTACCGTATATAGTTACTTTCCTTGTATAGTTCTTTCTTTATTAGAACTCCTACCTTGTATTGGTTTCTTGTATTCTACTTTTTGTGTAACCCTAATTTATATCTCCCTATAAATAGGTGATTCAATCAATGAAAGGCTTATGCCATTATTCATATACTTTTATCAGTTTCTACAATTATGGACTTGCCAGAATTCTAGGCTCAGCATGATATAGCTATGAGTGACATTTAACATTTGCGACTCCATTACCAGTAGGAAGCATAGTTGCATGTTATTCCTTCTTACATGTGGAATTCATGATATAACCAGTCATTGATTAGCTCAATGTCTCTATATATAGTTTCGTAACAGATAAAAGGTGCTGGAAAGATTACCTATGACTCCGTTGCAGGTTTTGCAGTTGTTGCTTCAACATTGCTGCCTCCCTTTGCCAAAACTGTTGAAACAAAATCACAAACATGGAAAATAAAAACGAGAAGCTGTTAATATGGATAAGCTGAAATGTAATTGTTCTAAAAATAAACATTATCTTAACAAGTAGATGCATTTTAGTGATTGCTTCCTCGAAAATTTCTGAGACTGGCAGTGGTAGGACGGAAGCATGCTAATAACACCTTTAAGGCACTTATAGAGGTAGATGGCACTTGTGCTATTATGTGACCCTTTGGTGTATGTGCATGTGCATCTATAGCAAACAGTTTTGAATCCTTTTGATTGCAGTTCTGGATAGAGGTTTAAAAGTTCTATTACTTTAAGGACAGACTTCCATTCGTTCTTCAATAACAGTGCTTTTTTATTTAGCACTATCCACACAGTTTTCTATGTTCACTTTCAAAATCTGAAGAAAATATTCTATTTTGGAATTTTCGATAAAATAAACTATTTATGCACTTTGCTTTTGTGCAAAAAATTAAGAGTGAAATCCAAAATCAAGAATGAAGAAAAAATTCTGAAAACGTTGAAAGGAAAAGGGTGTAGGTTTCTTTGCATTTTGCAGATGATTTAAATGTAGTAGATTTGAGCCCTGGAAAGTACAATGGCATTTGGAGATCTGTTTTCATTTTCAGAATGCACAATTGTTGTGCATATATGAGATTGAAAGTAGTAGCTTCACAGTACCTATGTATATAATTATGTTATGAAGCACATCATTAACTTTTTATAATTGTTCAAAACGAAATTCAAATTTTAATTTTTGAGAAAGGAAACAGAAATACTTTTGGCAACAGTTAATGGAAGGCACTAAACAGCTCTCACATTTGGTACCTAAATTTATCTTTCCGTTAAATGCTTGAGCATGTCACAAGTCTTGTGTAGTGACATACAGATTTTCAATACTAGGATTGTTGTATTTATGGATGCGTTGGATTGTATTCAAGTGTTGGCAGTGTGTCATCTTGGAAGGATTTGCCTAAAGGCTGAACCTTGCATCTGCTTGCTTATATAAATAAATTATACATACATATATATATATATATATATATATATTCTTACGAAACTACTTGGTTCTTGGTTAAAAGTTTTCTACTTGCCCCGTGCTGATTTATTGACAGAATTACCGTTTAGTTTTGAAGGAATCGTCAATGAAAGCCCAGGGATTGTGTTTATACCATCTTTATAATGGCAATCCATTGAAACATAATTTGTTTGTTATCATAGTAATTAATTTGTGGAAAATGCAGACAAGTGCTCTTACAGTTTGTCAAGATCCCTCCCGATAGAGTTGCTGCAAAGCAAAAGTTGATCCTTAAAAGAAATTTTTGGCATGAGCCTAAGATTTGTACGAACGGATAGTGAGGGCTTGTAATTTCTTGCCAAAGAAGTTTGGTTTGAGCCCCCCATGCTTTGGTGGGGTGAGGTAGACCCTAACATGATGATGTAAATGGACATGACTTGGGCATACAGACAACGTTGATTGGGAGACCACACTTTCCCTAGGTTTTTTGGTTTCAAAAAACAAAACAAAAAAGAGAAGAGAGAGAGAGAGAGAGAGAGAGAGAGAGAGAGAGGAGGGTGGTGTGCCCTTTCTCTAGTTCGTTGACGTGGTGAGCTCTTCCTTGTTTAAGGTTTCCCATTTGGGTTGTGGTTGGTGGTTGATAATGTCACACCTTTTCTCATAACACCTATTAATTTATTGAGTATTTATCAATGCGAAAAATATGTAGTAGCTTGGGGATTCCTTAGAGATGTTGATTATCTACATGTTGTGCTTGCTACTACGTTAGCTGATTCCTCGGCTTCATTTTCACATTTTCTGATGACTAAATTACAAACTATAGTAATCCCGATGGCTAGTATGTGTGGACCACAGCATTTCTCCATCTGTTATGATCTAAGTCTAATCGGTAACTAATATGTTAGTACCCTTGGAGGTGGTCATAGTTACAAAAAGCTTGAGCGGACCCACGATGCTTGTATCGCGTGTGGTTAAGGCTTCGTTTGTTTCACGGAAAATGATTTCCAAAATATGTTTTTCGCATTTTTCGACGTTTGGTAATCTCTTGGAATTTTGGTCAGACATATAATATTTAGCAGGTCAATGGAATTAACCCAAAACATTGGAAATTAACCCAAAACATTAGTAAAATGACTTATTGAGCTCCACGTCGGTAAGTTGCTTTCTGAAAGCAGGGTGCCTCGATTGTTATACCTTTATCTTTTCTCTTATTGGTTGCTTCACTTGCTATAATATCTCCATCTATTATCTCTTTGTTTCATGACAATCTCTCACCCAAATTGATAAATCTCTCCAATGACTTCTTTGCCCACCAGAATTCCTCACAACCTCAATCACGCCTTCATTGTTTCAACATACATCTCTTTAGATACCCAACTCAAATCCTCGAATCATATCTACAAGAAAAATTGACTCAACCAAACACAAAAAACATTTTCCTACGCATTCTTAAGATGCAACTCAAACATAGAAAAATAAGATATTTTCATTGTCAAGAAAACATATTCTAGACATCATTTTCATGATGTCATTTTCCTTGAAATTAATGGGGCCTAAAAGTTGAAAGGTTATGGTGATTATAGACATGATTTTTGATAGTGGATTCTTTAAGTAAATCATTTATAAATAGAATAGTCTAAAAAGTTTCCTAGAAAAGACAAGCATCGTTGCTCTTCTTCACATGGAATAAACCAAATAGAGTGAGAACATGCACTCCAATATTTTGGGTACTAAATGCAAGCGGGGATGACTTGAACCCATGACTTTGCCAAGTCAAAGCTTTGATACCATGTTAACTAACAAAGAATAAGAAAAGAATAAAGTATGATTTGGAAGCCATAATCATAAAATGGTTAGGTTAGGGTATTTATATATACGTGCACATTAAAAATAATGTTACTACTAGCACCCTTCATAATACTCCATATTCTCTAACAAGTATTCCCTCCGTTCCAAAATTATTGTCCTGCCTTCCTTTTCGTCCGTCCCAAAGTGAGTCTTGTTTGTAACTTTCCTTTTTAAGACAACACTTTTACCATTTTACACTTACTTTTTCTTCCTACCCTAATTATGGGCCATATGCACATGGGCTTTAAAGGAAACTACATCTCTTACCAATATTAATAATCAAGTCAATTGTTTTTCCTTAATCCGTGTAACAATAATTTTGGGACTGAGGGAGTATGATAGAGACATTATTTACTCTCTAACTTTTGGTGAAGCCTAAAGATTTATAGTTTAGACATTTATCGTATAGGAGTGAAGGTTTTTATAGTGATTACATAGTAGTTCGGGTATTTATGGTTTTAAATTAAATATTCATGCAAAATTTGGTGATTCTGGACATGAGCTTAAATCGAGTTAACAAGCATAGTTTTCCTTCTGATATTGAAGATGTTATTGGAAGCTCAATTTGTGTGTAAGTTGAGCTTAGACAACTTTGTTGGTTGAAGTTCTAAGAGTAAGGAAAGGTAACTTCAATATCAAATGATAACAATATTGCCAACAACGCAGAATCCTAATTCCATGGAGAACTATTTGGAAATCTAAAGCCCCTAGAAGAGTTACCTTTTTTGTGTGGGAGGCGGCGAATGAAGCTATTCTTACAGGGGACAACTTGAGGAAACGTCATGTGGTGCACGTGAATTGGTGCTCTATGTGTAAAGGGAATGGAAAAAGTGTAAATCACTTATTGTTGCACTGCCCGGTGGCGGCAGAGGTATGGACTTTACTGCTGAATCTTTTTAATCTTTCATGGGTGATGCCAGCTTTAATTATAGAATTACTTCGCTGCTGGTCTCTTTATAAGCGTAGAGGGAGAAATAGGGCTTGGGAGGTAGTTCCTTTGGGAGTGTGCTAGGTTATTTGAAGGGAAAGGAATCGAATGGTGTTTGACAATGTGGGGAGGTCTATTGCTGTTTTGAGAAATTCGCTGCTGCACACCCTTTTTTTTGGTGCACTTAGAGAGTGGAGAATCCCACTTCGTATATTGATTCTTGTGCAGAATTTGTGCATAGCCTAACTTTAGTCTAATTTAGTTTATGTATACTTCTAGTGTACAAAGGGCGTGCCACTTGGTTTGATGCTTTTTTATAATACAATTACTTACCAGAAAAATGATATCATTATTGCCTTGCTGAATATAAGTTTTGACAAAGCAATGTAGATTTGGTTAACTATTTAGCATGATTTGCCAGTATCTATATGAGCTTAGGTATTAGTCAACCTTATCTCAATTGCAAAACCATTCTGAATTCCTAGGAGAAGTGCTCCATCTTGTTTTTTCCATTGCAAGGAAAATAGGGGCTAGTACCGCACAATGGCTTGGCTGCTCCATTATGACATAGAGTTCATGGGTTTGAACCACGGAGCTTGCAGAGGTAGGCTGCATACATAACACCCCATAAGAGGTAAGGTTGCGCGCCTTAGGTCTAGCAACGGTCTGAGTCTAGGGCGCTGGGTCTTCCTGCTTGTTAGGTTGAGGAGTACTTTTTGATGTCATAAATCAACTGCTAGGGAGAGATAATTAAGTCCAATATAAATTATTGGAGTAACTTTAATATAAAATAAATAAGGAGAGATAACACAACCCCATAAAGATCAATTATTGGAGTAACCTTAATATATAATACAAATGAGAGAAGAGAACATTAAGTATGAAAAATAGATTGATGCTTTGAGTTGAATTTGTAATTTTGGTGTTAGTGTCTTAATGACAAACCAAGCTACTCGAGTTTGAATTGTGTTTGGTTTGATGAAAAGCTCGTTTGAGATCGGCTTGTCTAATAAACTTATCAAGCTTGAACAAGTTTTCAGGTTTGTTCATCAATTATGCTCGTCTCATCAAGTTCACCACTATGATAATCTATTAAAAGTGCCAAGCTACATGAGCTCAACTCGATCAGGAGCTCGTTTGAGATTGGCTTGAGAAAAATTCACCCAAGCTTAAACACTTTCTCAAGTTAGCTAACATTATCAAATCAGGTTTGATTATTCAAGTGTTTGGCTCGAATGAAATCGTTTGCGGCTCTATTTGAGGTTGGAAGTCGAAATAGGGTGCAAATTTCAGTTATAGCATTCTGAAGATTGACGTTTGTGGACCCATATGCCTCAAAGCGATTGGATGCTGTTTTCATTGACACGGAGCAAGGAGCTAGAGAGAAAGTGGGCTATGATAGGCTTGTTTTGAAAATTATAGCTATAGATGTAAATGGAGCTTGCATTAAGACTTCCAATTTTGGTAAGCACGTTGATATGATAACTTCTAACCATTGATATTTTTGTTAGCGCTAGGGGATCAAAACCGTTCTCTCGGACCAACCTATAGTCTGGATACTAAATTCTCAGGCTCTAGTTTTTCTTCTCTCTTGAGTTTTGTGTTAAAAGGATGTTATTAGAAAATATTAACTTATATAGATCAATGTATTACATTAATTTCTTTCCAGAACCTCCGTTATATGTTTAAAGAAGGTGATTATGTTGTAGGTTCCATTGTCGAAAAATTTAGGATTGATTGCGTGGTTGATTTTCTTATCAATGTTACAAGGAATAAGGCTACTTGGTGCGGAAGGGAAGAGTGCAGAATGTTGCATATCTCAAATGTATTGGTAATTACTACAATTAGATTACTTATCAATTTTTTTTACTACAATTAGATTATGTAGCTTTTCTTCTGAGCGTTATGTACTCAGTTAATGAAGTGCCTTTGGGCAACTTAAGCTGAATAAAGATAAATTACGATGCGTGTTAGTATTTGACACTAGAGGAATTAGAGGTTCTTCATTCAGATGTTTTTGTATATTCTTGTACATACCCTTAGGTCAATTTTGTTGTCTGCCTAGCCTATTTTTGATGTTCTTTCTCTCGAAATATCTCTGCTCTAAGTGGAGCAGGTGTCTTGTTTGGTTGGTGCTCTATTTCTATGGGTTTTGGACGGGATTTACTTTGAATATGTAGAATATACAGATAGTTACCTGAAAAATAAATGTATAATTGAGCTTACAATAGTTATTGAGGAGGAAGGAAATGATGATTATCAATACTGTTTGGATAATGTTTTAAAGCATGTTCCTTGATTATTCCTGATGAGGGACTGCTCTTTCAATGTGTGATCTATTTCGAGCTGAAAATATGGTTTTCAGGCAGAGTGGTTTGCTGTCTTCAGGTGCTTGAGGTTGTTGCATATAAGATGTATGAAATATTCCTATTTAACACAAAATAGAAAAAGAAATATGATGTTTGAAATCTTCTATCATATTGTAGCTATTTTGCATAGTAAAGGCACGTGAATGGCCATAGCTACTTTGAATTGAACTGAAAGTTTGAAAACAGCAAGAGAAGGGTGGCCAAGAAGAAGACATCATAAGTTAATGAGAAGGGATGCTTATAATAAGGAATGCTGCTGTTATGCAAGTATTTATGAAGTGATTTTTGAGGCGGGTCTAGGGTATCATGAAGATAAGATGACAATGAAGGCCAGAAGTGAATATTTTATGGATGTAATAAGACGTAGACTCTGCTTTTGAAGACAGGGAATTTTGCAGTAGGGATGCTGATGTTATTTCAATAAATCTGCTGTTCATATACCGGGAGGCACCATTTCGAGTGAGGACAAATTGTTAAGAAGAGAAACCCTATGGGCTATGAGTATAATGCCAATGATACACCTACACCTAATAGGTTGTGGGTTCGAGTCATCATGGTGGTAAGTGAGGAACCACTATTGATACTCTTTTGAAAAGAGAAAAAAAGAGAGAGTATAATGGCAATGATAACGGGTAGGGGGCAAAAGGACAGTTGTCTTGGCAGTTGACAAGAACTTGCTTTGGACGTAAATGCGCTTCGAAAAGGATTCATGTAGCTGATCGCAAGGAGCTGGATCAAAGGCAATTCAGTACACTTCAGTTAAGCTGTAAAATTTACCGAAGCTTCATTTGTATCTATTTTTACAATATTCCTTAAACTCGAGTTGATAGTGGTGTGAACTTGAAGGATCCGGATAGCCTTACTTGATACAATAGCTTTAAACTCTAAAACCTATAACTTAATCGGTTTATTTCATGATAAGAAAGTATGAACATTGAGTTGCTCATTCTGCTAAGCAGAAACCAATTTGACCCGTACTTTTATCCGAATCACTTATCTCCCAACATTTAATGGAAAATGGGAAAGGTTTAATCTGAGAATTGTATGTGATTGCATCTTACAGGGCATTTTGGGTACCAATGCAAGAAAACATTTAGAGTGTGCTTCATTGACCGTTCCTCTCTAGCGAAAGCTTTAATTGTTCAACTTATCATGAGTTATAGTCAAATTTTACAATCTATTTCACATTTTGTTTTGTCTCTTTGGTCTTTCTTTGTATTTCATAGTTAAATTAGAAAAAAACAAGTTACTGAGCTTAACTACACAATCTTTATCAAAAAAAAAACTACACAATCTTTATTATTGACAAATTGGCATTTTAACGCCGTGGTCCTTGTTTCCTTTGATTTGAGAATGAGGAGCACTGAGTAACAAACGAAGCCAAGGACCTTGTCATACAGGAAATGCTAGCAATGGCTAAAATACTTATACAAGCTCCTTTATGTGTGCTAATAGCGGTAAATATTGATTACTGAAAATGTTGGGAATCAATGCTTACAGGCTGTTAGTGGATAGTTTCTTGATTGGGAGCTCGGTTAACTATGGTGATAGGGAATCCCTTCACAAGAAGTTGATGTCGTATGAAGTTGGCTTCAACGCTCATATAGGATCAAAGCAGAAGCTGGAAAGGATGAGTTGTCAACTTCCAAAGGATGAATGGGCCAAGAGGTAGTGTTTTCTTATTTTTCGGGTGAGACTTCGAAGAGGAAATAGTGTAGCTTGGTACAACATTTGGATAACATTGGTTATGTACCCATCGTTCTCTATTAGCAAATGTAGACCTTCTTGTTAGGGTATTTCCTCTGTTGAAGAATATACTCCATTAACTAAAGTATCTTATGCCTAGAAGATGACAAATATTTCTGTGGAAGTTAGGCCGATGTCCTCCATTTTTTCTTTATGTTCTGAATTAGGAGTTGAAGTTGAAGGTTTACTGATGCCTAGGTATGTAGTAATCTTTGTCAACTAGGGTTCGGTTGCATCTGTAGAAAGTATGTAGTTTCTCTTTGATTTTTTTCTTTGTCTAATGTTAGTAGTGACGATCCCTTGGAGGTTGGAAATCCTACCTTCGTCCACTTTTGGGCCGAGCTTATGTTGTATTTAATGATGCAAATTCATTGCCAACGTTTGGGTGTGGATAAGTCGTTTATTCTGTCCTTCCCATACATAGACACAGACAGTCTCTAGACTATGTTCCGTAAATATTTCAAGCGATGCAGAGCAGCTATGTGCTATCATTCTAGTCTACCTAATTTTTCTATATGTTGTCGAGATTGAAATGTGATGCTCCCTTCGTCTCAAAGGAAAAGGATGCTTTGACTTATTGCACATGCTCAGACAATGTTGAAAATCCATTCTTTTTCTAAAGTGTATATATGTTTCACCTGGCATTTCTTGATGCAAAAACTTGTAAGCTCATTTTATTGTAATCAAAATTAATTGATGTGTGGTCTGGTGGGAGGTTGATGTAAGGCTCTGTTCCAAATCCTTAAGTAGTTCTTGTTCTTAGCACAATACTGTTTGAAAGTACGTCTTTGAAATTTATGGGGTTGAATTTGTGGCCAGAAGTTAGATACTTTGGCTGAATTTGTGAAACTGGAGAGGAGATCCTAGTTGAGCCTAGTTCATGTCAGCGTTTCTATCGAAATGGGAAGGACAAAATGAAAGCAGCATGATAGAAATGTCTCAAGTGCTTCACCTGGGATGGATCTTCCCAGAAATCAGGAACACAGTACTCCCTATTTTGCTGCTCCTTGGCCCATTGAAACTTCTTCAGTTCCATTTCTTGGATATTATCTGTTTCAGTAGACGTCACCTGTACACTAGAAGCAGCTCGTGACATTTTGAAACTTTGATGCGGTTCTAACTATTTTTGCCAGGCAGTACTCTTCATACAGTGTCTGACATTGGGAGGTCAGCCACACACCTCTCTGCTCCAATCTGCTTCTGTAGTCTTTTCATTATATGTGTGAACTTGCATACTGATCTGTCGAGATAAACGAACTATTTTTTAATGGAAATAAAACTTCTGCAGTTTCTTGGGAGCTTCTTCTAAACTTCTGGTATTTTCTCTGCCGCTTCCCCTCCTTCCTTTTGCAACTGTTAAAGAAGGGTAGTAGATTGCTGCTTTACTGATTCAGATCACAATCCATGCTAGTGTTAGTAGGCTGGGTATCTTCCTGGTAAGCAATGTCTTCCTTCAATTTTCCTAGTATTCATGATGATCTTAAATGCTCACACTGTAAGGAGAATCAAGAGCATAGAGAGATGTACAATAATATATACTGTTCTGTGTTCAGATGCGTAACACTCATCCTGGTGTCGTTTTATGCGTCTATCTGATATGATTTATAATGCATGCATGCTGAAACTTTTTCCTCATTGATCATTCCAAGCTGCTATGATGTCACTTGTAAGAAAGATATTGCTTTGGGAGGGAATGATAACAGATGATGGTGTAGAGACCAAAATTTTGTCCTTCAAAATGTCTTTAAAGTCTGACGTATCCAAGATCATATAGCTCTACGAGGGGAATGTAATAAAACGGGAAGAAAACAAAGGAAAAGTAGAAAAAATTGGCTGGAACACTGCAGGATTGCTTTTGTGCTCACTTTCGAAATTGTGTACTGACAGGGATAACATGGAAATAGAAGGGCATGCTACACCATAGCGCTGAAACCTCAATGAAGAGGTCGGACCATGAAGATAGTGTGCAAGAATGGGCACACTGAAAAACTTTACCATAGTTATTAAAAGCATTACCATAACATGGAAATAGAAGGGCATGCTACACCATAGCGCTGAAACCTCAATGAAGAGGTCGGACCATGAAGATAGTGTGCAAGAATGGGCACACTGAAAAGCGTTACCATAGTTATTAAAGGTGGAAGGCGAGAGGCGGGCGACCGAAAGGCGAACAAAGCGAGAAATTAAGAAAAATAGTATAAATAAATATTTATTTTATTATAATAAATTTCAAAACATGTATAAATGAGAATAAAATATGAAATTAAGTTCACCTATAATACAACAAAAAATCTACATCCAATAATCACAAAGTAAAAGATCAAATTCTGAGTTAATTAAAACTACAAATAAAAAAAGCAAAGCAAATAGAAAAAATAAATTAAATCCCAAATTAAAAATATGATCAAAAAAATGAAAAAAGAAGAAGGAAAGGCAGTAGAGTGTGTAGAGAGTAAGAAGCAAGGTACGAAGAGTCTAGGAGGTAATTTTTTTTAAAATAATCAAACAAACTTACGAAAACTAGGTTTTATATCTCAAAATAGACAAACCGACCTCTGGATATAGCACAAATGGGCCGGCGAACACGTCTGTCTAAGTCCGGCAAGGAAACTCTGGTGCCGGCGCGTGGGGCGCGTGAACCCTTTTCCGGCCACCTCCAGTGATGGCGAAGGTACAGAGTTTGCCAGGTTGATTAAATACCATCTGTGGTCTTAGATTTGATAGATAGTGAAGAATGGAAGCTAGATCTGAAAAAGAATCCTTCAGATCTAGGCCGGAATCCGTCAGATCTGGGACGAATCCTTCGGATCTGGGCTGAAATCCTTCATTGCTTGCCTTCAGTCACATTTTCAAGCCTTTCGCCCTGCTTCTAGGCGTGAAAGTCGACCGCCCTAGGTGACAAAGGTGAAAACGCCTCGCCTGAACATATTTGAGGCGTAACCCTCTTGCCTCAGGCGAAGAGGCGCTCGCTTTTTGTAACTATGGGTGTTACTATTGCTGAAAGGCCCCTTACCATGCTTTTTGCGGAATATCGTGACATTAAGGAACCACCAGATATAATTATGCAACACCTGAAATTCGTATTCATTTGAGTGCATTTCCTAAACATTCAGGGGTGCATCTATTGATGTCCTTCTAGAGGTTTCTTTTTGAATGGGAATGTGACGAGTGTTATTTTCAAACCTTTGACGAGGAAGTTGGGGATGAACGAGAGTTGATTTTTACTCGAAGGATATGGGGAATTTCACTAGGCATTTGGAGGTATGACACAACATGTAGTTCTTTACTTCACGATAGGAAATATCACAGATCATTGTAATTTCAGGCAGAAGATGCAAGGAAGAAGATGCCTACCCCTTCCAGGATTTAACCATCGTGCGTAAGAGAAGAGTACACTTCCTCACAAACACACATTCATTATTCATCATCTCTGAGCACTAGTATAAAAATACTCTTTTTATTTGGCCGAGAATTGGGGAAGGGGAGGGAGAAGAAACCTCCAGAATTATTAGTTTGATAATTGCTGGGCGTTCAGTAATTTTAGAATTGTTCCTTGACCTCCATGTTGTTGCTATCCGCAGAACTGATGAAAGTGTTGTTGAATTCCATGCCATTTTTCATGCTAAGTTTTTGGTGGCTTATCCCGATTTACTCTACAGTAATACGGGTGCTGCCAATCACATTTCTTCCGTCTTGTTTTGTGGGAACAGTGGCATATCTTTCTCTAGTTTCTACAAGTAAAGCCAAGACATACCCCAGCCGAGTTCTAACATTAGCAATGGCATAGGTTAATTTGCAGTTTATGGCCACTGGACGAGTTCAAGAAACAGCTTCCATCAAGCTCTTAGTTGATGTGAGGCGTCTGAAACACAAGGTTGACTTGCAGATTGACAGGATTGTATTCTTGTGGGTTTAGTGTTCTGATTACATGTTTCTGTGAGAGCTTTTGAGTGAATTTAAATTTTTAGTTAAGGTTCCATTTCTATTGATGATTGGTCATGGGACGCACAATGGATTTTGGCAATAACGTGCAGTGATGACAGGATGGGTCATGAGAGTATGTGCAATAAAGGAACTTGAAGACAATTTTGTGTCAATTGTGTTTGACAATGAAGGAAAGACAGTATACTATGTATTGTGTTGGGAGGTGCGCTGATCAATACTATGTGACTAGTGTTCGGATACAAAGCAAACATATGATTTATGATTACCAGGGGAAAAGTAGCAGCAGCACAAGTAGAATTGTGTTTGTGCGCTTTGTATGGGAAATGTACAAGCCTTTACAAAGCTGGAATCAACTAAATCAGCATCATTGCCTTTCAAAACTTGAGAAGAGATGTTGTCTGTGCTTTCTTCAGAGTGTGCTGTGTCTAGTGAAGGTCATGCGATGTATAACTGTCATTAGAATTTCCCAGGCAGCCATATCTTAAGCTAATGAGAATGCCAAAACGAAATTTTGGTGTTGAAGATGGCATTTAAATTTGGTCACTGAATATCAAGCTTTTCTATGCAGTTACTTTCTGCACTAAAGCCACGTGACACTCATATGTCATTGATAAATGAACGCATTAGTATTTAATTAGAACGTTGCAACCTAAATCAACAAAATGCTTTTCGTACAGCCAACGGAAACTTCCTTTCAGATTATTCAGCACTGGACGTGCAGTTCATCTACGTCTTCTGCTTTGACCATCATCTCTCCAAGAACCCTATGGATAATGAAAAATAAATTTCTTATTGCTTGAATCTAGCCGCTACTGGACCAGCCACAACCACCCGAACCTGATTTATTGTTCTTTGGAGAGGGCAACTTCTGTGGAGACCTTATTTTCTGAATGCACTTGACAAGATTAATTTCTGTTTCATGGAGAGCGCAAGTCAACCGAAGCTGTAAGAGGTTTTCTGGAGCCAGGTGAGAAGGTTTGAAGAGGAGAGCTCCAGAAGATTTCTAGAAGAGATGAAGGAAGGATTTTTGAAGGATTTTGGTTACATTGCAATGAGATGGATCCGTTTGTTTTACCAAGTTGTGATGGCTGCAGTTGTCAGGTTGGGTAGTTTGAACATTGGAGATGGTGGAAGTTGAAAGTTTCATGGGATGGAGTTATGGTTGGTGAAGGTTGTGGTTAGGTGGTTGGCGATTGAAGATCTTAGTTTCCATTGTTATATGGTAATAGCTATATTGAAAGTCTAAAATATCACATTAGCAAATTTGTATCCACCTAGCAAATATTTGTTAACTGTCTCGCTGACAGTGTAAAATTTGGAAATTCGTTGTGTTTATCGTGAAAGTTTTTATTGTCAGTAACCACCTTTGAGAAGGTATAAACATCAATGACAAAGCTACAGTTTCGGTGGAAAATTAATTTCTGATTAGTTGGTTTAGGTAAAATGATTGTGCAATCATTCTTCTGCACCATAGCAGACACTGGAATGAAACATGCAAGCGTCCACGCTGACACACCACAAAGAGTGTGAAAGGATTAAGGCCTGTTGAGTCCTAACTGGGAAACCCCGCAGTTAACCTTAGTGTGGACCCCCCTCTTCTCTGTATTTGATGTTAGGTGGTGCTGGTGTTGCCTTAAGGGCAAGTCCAGTGGTGGTACTTGTCCATAGGTATCAAAACCAAATTTTGATACCTATTGATCACTATTCATGAGGTATCAAAGTTATATCTCCAACCATAGGTATCAAAACCAAATTTTGATGCCTATCATCTCCAACCATAGGTATCAAATTTGTAGTCTCACATTTATTTATTTTTGTTTTGAATAGTTGCTTGAATATTTAATGTTTGGATCAGAAACTTGTTTGACCACATTGAAAATAGTTAATGTTTGGATCAAAAAATGATGAAAAAGACACACACTGACACGAGACAAGCCCATGTGGATGGCCAAACTTAACAAAAGTGAAAGAAATCAAGCCACCCGCGCGCGAGTAATTGTTGGGGAAGAGCTAAGCTTGGTATCAAATTTGGTACCTCAGCTAGTACTTATCCAAATTTTGGTACCTTCATAGTTTACCATTGGAGAGCCTAATACTCTTACATAGGTATCAAAATTTGGTTTTGACCTCTACCATTGGACTTGCCCTAAAAGTTACTTAGAGAAAATATACAAAATTCTTTTGTAAATTGTCTGTGTGTCGTGTTGTTGCGCCTTGGTGTATTTTACAAATTGATTTCCTGAGTGTAAAGAGATACTTGTGTGATTTAATTTGCAAAGCTTTTTGCAGGTTCTTTATGCTCAGGATGACATTACCTGAAGAGTGTCTTGCATAGAAAAGTTAGATGGATTCCAGGTTATTCATACTTCCAACTCTCTCAAAGCCCCAACATACTTTATTTCTATACTTTTTTTTTATAAGTATTATAAATATGCTAGCGTCAAAACAGGTGACAGGGAGTATACTATATACAAGAAAGTAATTAATCACACGCTATGCTATCCACAAACTCTACAAAAGGGTTTGTACCAAAGAGAAACGACTCATGTCACCAAAACGATAGAGTATGTAGAATAAGCTCCTTAATCTTCTCAAAGGTTCTCTCCACGTTCTCAAAAATTCTAGCATTTCTTTCCAACCAAATAATCGAGCATATCGCCAAAGGGGCAGCCTCCCACACATGACTTCTCTGTTTCCGTTTATACAGGGACCACGATCGCATCAATTCCTTCACCGAATTGGGCATAACCCACTCCACTTTAAACAGATTGAACACAAAGTCCCAACACCTCCTAGCAAAATGGCAATGAAGTAGCAAATGATTTACACTTTCCCCATCACATTTGCATAGGCAACATCTATTAACAAAGACTTTACCACGACGTTGGAGATTATCGCAAGTTAACAAAGCTTCATTAACTACTTCCCACATAAAAAAAAACCTACCCTTGAAGGGGCCTTTGTCCCTCACACACTTTTCCAAGGGAACGAACCATTACTACCCAGGATCTTTTGATAACCGGATTTAACCGAGAATTCCCTGATTTTTCCACTTTTCCACACAACAATATCTTCTCTATTTCTATCTACCTTTTGATTGTAAAGTAGCTCAAAGAGTTGCCCGAGAGAGTCCAGCTCCCAATCATGCATGTTCTTTTTTTTTTTTGTTGATAAGTATGATATAAAACAGAGGGTCAAATCAGGTGACGCATCCTTTGTACACTAGGAGTATACATATTAGTCAAAAGTAATACTATTAACAAATTCTACAAAAGAATAATTAGTTAGAATAGCCTTTGAAGACTCAGAACACCAAAGAAATAAAGTGCAAAGCATGGTGTCTTCCATCTTAAGCATATAACTTTCCTCATTCTCAAACGCCCTTTTATTTCTCTCCCCCCAAATAGTCCACACCACAGCTAAAGGAATCGTATCTCAAAAAAATTCCTCCTTTTCCTCTTATAAATAGACCAACTCAGCGGCACATCTTTAAAAGAGCTAGGCATCACCCACGCAATCTTTAACATTCCCAGAATCAGATCCCAAAAATGCCTAGCCACTTGGCAGTGAATCAACATATGCACATATAACATCTGTTTACAAAAATCTTGTTCCTTCTCCGTAGATTGTCACCCGTAAGAATTGCCTCATTACACGCCTCCCAAGCAAAGAAATCAACTCGGTTAGGGGCTCTAGTTTGCCAAATTGACTTCCATGGAAAGTGATTGCAATTACTATGAAGCAGCACCTTGTAAAATGACTTGACTAAAAATATCCCATTTTCTCCTCCAGCCCACCCACCTGACTTCATCCACTCCGCTTCCCCCTATTTGCACATCATGAATTTTTTTGAAGAAGCTCATAAAAGATTCCATCTCCCAGTCTTGAAAACTCCTAAAAATCGGATTCCACACAGCTTTGCCCTCATTCATTTGAAGGACTGAACTAATCAAACAATCCAGTAGGTTCCTTCTAAGAGAGGGATTCCAAGTAACATTATCACCATTAAAAAGCAGAACAGAACTCACAGTTTCCTCCTTATTGTTGGCCAGCGTGTAGAGCAAGGGAAAGACCAACCCCGCAACTCCGTATCTCTGCACCAAAAGTCAGCCCAAAACTTAACTAAATTTTCATTACCCACAGCATATGCTATGAATCTCTTCATGATATCCCACCTCTTACTAATTCCTTTCCACGCTCCCACCCCATAAGAACAGTGAACCTCATTCGGCTCCCACTAGTGATCACCTTTGCCATATTTGCTCAACACCACCTTCTTCCAAAGGGTATTTTTGTCACGCAAATATCTCCAGATCCACCTACCCAACAAAGCCACATTGAACAGTTTAATCCTTTTAATCCCCAGACCACCATCTCTCTTGCTAGAACAAACCACCTCCCATCTAATCAAATGGTACTTCCTATCCACCGCTTGACCCTCCCTTAAGAAATCCCTTTCCAACTTTTCGAGTCTCTACATCACCGAAACCGGCATAGCAAACTAGGGGTGTAACGGTTCATTTTGATTCGGTTTGGAGCCAAAACCACAAACCGAACCGCCCATATCGGTTTCACTTTTTTTCAAACCCAATCGAATCGTGGGACTCTTGGAACCGAATCGAACCAAACCGAATGGTTAGGTTTGATTTGGTTCGGTTTGACAATTTAAATAGAAAAATGTAGAAAACAAATTAACAGTCCATTGTTTCTGGCTTTCTGCGCGTGAGTCACCACCATTCATGGAAATTGTCTCTCACAATTGTTACATGCTAGGAAGGGATAACGCAAAAAGCCCACTTTTACTCAATAATTTTCCTTGAATAATTATCACAGCACTATTTAACACTTGTCTTGGATCATTATAAAGGGTGCGGCTGGGGCATGAAAGGCATCAAGGATTTCCAATCAAATAGCACAGCTTGAACCAAGGGAAATAGATCATGAGGAGAAACAGATCGGTGGCAGGAAGAAACAAATCGAGAGGAGGGAGGAAGGGAGAAACAAATCGAGGAGGGAGGCAGGAGGGAGAAATAGAACAAGTGCGGGGGAGGAATAAATCGAGAGAGGGGGCTGGAGAAATCAAGAGCTTACCGGTGGTGACGACGGCACAAGATCAGTCTGAGTGCTTGAAACTTTGAAGACTAGAGTGAAGAATGAGGAAGAGAGATAGAGAGAAGCATTGGTCTGTGAAGAGTCTGGAGAGAGAGAGGCCTACAATTAGAATTAGGGTTTAGTCTTATATAGTGTATATAATAATAATAATTTAGTATGGTGGTTTGGTTTGGTCCGGTTTGATTTGGTTTGACATTAAAAATCGCAAACCGAACCGAGTGGTTTTAAGATTTTTCAAACTTAAACTGAACCGTTATACTCCAAAACCGAACCAAACCGATCGATTTGATTTGATTCAATTCGGCGATTTAGCGATTCAGACTTACACCCCTATAGCAAACAACGACATAAAATAAGTAGGCAAACTGGAAGAGTACTGATTATGAGAGTTAATCTACCACCCTTTGAGAGATATTGTTTTTTCCACCCTGCTAACCTAACCTTTCTATAATTGGATTCCACAACAACTTACTGCTAGGGTTTGCACCCAACGGGGTGCCCAAGATAAGTTGTCGGAAAACCACCCACTTTGCATCCAAAAAACGCAGCCAACTCATCCACCTCCTCGACCTTGCCCATTGCCAGCAATTCACTCTTCAGAATATTCACCTTCAAACTTGAGGCTGCCTGGCAGGATCATCCTAAGATAGCCCAGCTGATTTGTCTTTGCTTCGCAAAAAACTAGAGAGTCGTCTGCAAAAAGCAAATGAGAGACCAACATCTGACATCCTTCCTCCCTACCAATAGAAAAGCCACGAATCAGGCCCATAGAAACAGCTACCTCAATTATCGGACTAAGGGATTCCATAACGATGATAAACAGAAACGGGAACAGGGGATCTCCTTGATGTAGACCTCTCGAACTAGCAAAAAACCCCGCTGGCTCACTATTCACTAGGACTGAATATTTCACCGAGGAGATATAGAACTTGATCCATTCCCTCCATCGTTCCCCTAAGCCGATCTTACCCAAGATATACAACAGAAAGTCCCAATTCACGTGATCATATGCCTTCTTAATGCCCAGTTTAACAGTCACACCTGCTTCCCAACTGCGAATCCTCCGGTCCACCACTTAATTCGCAATCAAAGACGCATCTGTAATTTGTCTGCCACCCACAAAAGCATACTGAGAAGAAGAAATAATCTTTTCTAGCACTTTCTTCAATCGGCAAGCAAGAGTCTTTGCGATTATCTTATACACCCCCCCTACAAGACTAATTGGCCTATAAACTCTTTAATGTCCTCCGCCCCTATATGTTTAGGGATTAGGGCAATAAATGTAGAATTAAGGCTTCTCTCGAATTTCTTAAACTCAAAGAAAGATTGCAACAGATCCATCAGCCCCCCCTGCACTAAATCCCAATAATGCTGAAAAAAAGCCAACGGAAAACCATCCGGACCCGGAGCCTTATCCCCCTTCAAACTGAACACTGCCGCTTTCACCTCATCTACAGTGAAAGGTAATTCCAGATTATCTCTATCCACTGGGTCAAGGAGGCTGAAAGTAACACCCTCCATTTTAGAGCTATTATCCTCTGAAAATAACCCCTTGTAATAATCTGCAATACCAACTTTTATTTCAGCATCGTCATCCAGTAACATACCATTAATCTGGATCTTTGATATCTGATTTGCTTGCTTGTGGGCCTTTGCTACCTGATGGAAAAATCTAGTGTTATTATCTCCCTCCTTTGACCACTTGATGCTAGCTTTTTGCCTCCAACAGATTTCCTCACACCTAAGTAGTCTCTGAATTTCTATTTGAAGAAAATTCCATCAGGCCTGATCTACGTCACCCCAAACTCCAGTCCCTTCCGAGCATCCAGGTACTTAACTTCCTCCATCAACCTATCCAGTTTCAATCGAACGTTTCCAACAGTATCCTTATTCCACTTCTTTAAGTACTCCTTCAATATCTTCAACTTTTTAGCTAACCGAAAACCAGGATTTCCCTCCACTTCATAAGCTTGCCATTTTTCTTTAAACCAATCCATGAAACCTGGTTCTTCTAACCACATCATTTCAAACCGAAAAGGAGATTTCCCTTTGTTCAAACCACCGCATTCCAAACGCAGCGGAACATGATCCGACGTCACCCTTGGCAAAACAGATTGAGAAATCCCCCCAATTTTTTCCATCCAACAAGTTGACACTAGAAACCGATCTATTCTCAAGCAGTGGGACCCCTCACTGTTTCTGGTCCACGTGAACTCCCCACCTTCTAAAGGGAGATCCACCAAACTTGAATCATTTATAAAGTCATTGAATTCCATCATTACCTGTGTATAAACTCTGGCCCCTTTACGCTCTGCGGGAGATCTGACAACGTTAAAGTCACCCCCGATACACCACGGAAGCTGCCATCTAGCAGATACTACTCTAAGCTCAGCCCATAAATTCTGACGAGCCAAATCTGCACAAGGACCACACACTCCTGTAAAGATCCATCTGAAATCATTGTCCAGACCCTCAAAAACGCAAGAGACAGAGTGAGAACCATTCAAACAGTCCTTCATGGAGACCACCCTACTATACCACATAACCAAAAATAGCATCTACATGTTCCCAATGCGTCCCACCTCCCACCTCCCACCTCCCACACTCATAACCAGTTTTCTGTTCATACTATCCACTTTGGTTTCTTGAAGACAAATCACATGAGGATTCCATTTGCGAATCGCTGCACTTAATACTTGACGCTTTGACACATCATTTATGCCCCTCACATTCCATGATAATTCTGATATGCATAATTAAACATTAAGATTTGACTCCTCAAAACCTTCCACCCTCCTTTTAACCCACAGAGAAATATCTTCCTTTTCTTTTGCATCCTTCAGTAGCTCAAAGCCTTGAAAATCCTCAGGTCTGACCACTGACAAAGGTGAACACACTAAAGGTTCTTCTAAATCTTTCGCACATTTTCACCCATAATCTGAACTGAGTCTGCTTCTAACAGGTTATTTTCCTTTAAACTGTGTCCTGGCGACGAGCTCAAAGCAATATTTGTCGGTTCTAACACAGCCCCAGATCCCTTCCCCCTACTGAAACTCTGACTCTCTTCCACAATTTCAATTTCACTCTCCGAGTCGACATCTGAAATCAAGCCATCAACGAGAGAAGTCAAAACAGTCTTCTTTTCAGACCCCCTTACCTGAGATTTGTTCCCTGCTTGCGTCTCCCATCTACTGTGGTTTTGATTCACATCTTCGTACTCGATAATGACTTCCGGCACAACTTCCGTAGCCACACCGTCGACCATGTAGGACGTATCTGTCTTTTTTATGGGCTCCCTGTTTTGAGGAACTGGGTCAGCCTTCTCCAAAGGTCCATTACTCTGGGCTTCAAGTCCCTCCATTACCTCTGTAGGTAAAAGTCTGCTAAATGAACCCAACTCCCCTTCTTGAGTGCTCCGTCCAATACACGAGTTTGGGCTGTCAATAGGCCCATCCTTGAGTCCACTACTTTCCCCCTAAGTCTTGGCCCAACCTGTCCAAAGAATTTTGAATTTTGTGACGTCGTTTACCCCATCCGATTTGAATTTTGAATTCTTTACGACCCATGTGCTCCTCAGTTCTTTGTCTTGTCTGCAGACCTGCGCCTTCCCTTTCCCCTTACCTATACCCTCCCTCACCCTCGTGTGAGACTCACTCGCCTTCTCCACCCTAATCTTCCCCATTCCAGAGTTAACTTTACTACCTACTCCGTCGTTACTCCTCCATGATCTACAAAAGGTCGAAGATTCAGCCCAGATTGGAGCGACAAAAAGTCTATCACCCACTTTGATGCGCACTGTGCCCGGGAGGTTATCCTTGCACCGCACCAAAATTCTCGCCCACCTGTATCCGCCATCGGCCTTCCCAATATCCTGGAAAACCTTCGACCTCCACAAATGAAGAGGTAACCCTTGAGCCTGTACCCACACCAACTCATCTCGATGACAGCCGAATTCAGGATTCCAACAATCCAAATGAAGATGATTCCAGCAATCAAAGTCCATGTTCACAAGGTAGGATTAACCAGTCTAATCCATTAAATGTTTCTACCACAGTTTTCCCCTGCCCCTTTTGACACCTCAAGCTATCTTCCAGTAGTTCAATTTCAGGACTCCGCACAGCATATGAATATTGTACAACATATTACCATAAATAGTATCTTGTCTGGTCTCCCATATCACAGCATAAAGGAATTATTCCATTTAAGACCAACCTGAATCCCATCACAATATAAACCAGATAAAGTGATTCTTCACATTTCTGTGCCAAGATGTGTATTCGTTTACATGGTTAGGATGTAAGTTTAGTAAAATACTTCAATGAAACATCCTAGGCTTGTTAAACCTTTTTGGTTTTCGTAGTTAATACTTTCCAATTGTAGAACTCGCAGCTGTGGAATGTGGGTAACCACAAAGTTAGTGATTTATTGCTATTTCCTGTGAATAACTTATAGCTTGTGATTCAATTCATGGGCGAATCTGTTGTTTGGAATCCATCTTTTAGAAGGAATCCTCATGAGTGGGAGCCGGAAAGTATTGGACGCTTCTTTGAGCTGCTCTATAAACAGAAGGTGGATAGAGGGATAGAGAAGATTTGGTGGTGTGGGATGGTGGAAAAGGCAACGTTTTATCAGTTAAATCCATGTATCAAAAGCTGTTGGGCAGCAATATGTTGTTCCATTGGAAGAATGTGTGGAAGACGAAGGCTCCGAAAAAGATATGTTTCTTTATATGGGAAGCTGCTAGAGGAACATTACTAACTGGGGATAACCTGCAACGTAGAGAGGGAATTTTTTTGTAATTTGGTGTTGCATGTGAAGGAATAATGAGGAAAATGTGAATCATTTTCTGCTGCATTGCACAGCAGCTAGGGTGCTCTGGGACTTCGTCTTGAATCTATTTAAGGTGGTGTGGGTAATGCCCAACTTTGTTAAGGAAATGTTGAGATGCTGGTCTCTGTATGAAAGGAGAAGGAAGAGTCACTTTTGGGATGTTGCTCCGTTAGTGGTTTGTTGGTCTATATGGATGGAGAGGAACACAAGGATTTTTGAAAATATGGAGAGGAGCACAGAGGGGAATAGGGGATTAAGGATATGATTCTGCAGGCCATGTTCTTTTTGTGTCATGAGTCGATAATACATGGAGTAAATCCTTTTGTAGAGTTTGTGAATAGTATATTAAGTAGTTAGTGTTTTTGTTCGGATACTTCCAGAGTACATAGGACGCGTCATCTGTTTTGGCGCAAGTTTTTAGTAATTGATTCTTCCTTGTATAAACAAAATCTTATAGCTTGTGGTTCATTAGGGTACATTATGTGCGAAGGATAGAGGAGATAAATCAGGTTGCAGGCAAACAGTAAAGTAGATGCAGCGTTGGTTGTGGATTGACATAGGTAGGTAGAAGTTGAATGCGAGTAGATGGAAACACAAGTTAATACAGATGGTTGAGAAAGTGCGTAAAATATTGTTAATAAGATCCAACGACAGTTTACCCATGCATTCTGTTTCACGATCAAATTTTGATCAACAGTTGCTATTGCTGTTTAATAAAGACTATCCAACATAGTCAGCATCATCAAACCTGCTTTGTAACACCTTGTTGCTGTTGTCAAAATCACAGGTTTTATGTTTCAGTCTAGAAATTTTTGGTTCTTACCAGTTTAAACCGAATTTCCTCTATGCCGAAATATTGTTAAGATATCTGCGACCACTTACTACAAAAATCGAATTGTGAGATTATAGAATCAATGGGGACTGTGTAGTGAAGATTACCTTGACCTCAGAAGTTGGGCTTGTCAATTGATGATGTTCCTCTTTTGCTTTGTTGTAGCGGTCAATCACTGACTTCATGCTGATAAGCAGGAGCATCATACTATTAGATTTCTACTCTACAGTGACTGAACATGTTTACTACATCATGTCATTGTCTTTTGGTGCAAGGACAAAGAAAACAGAAATTAGGTCAATAACCACAGTTCCTTTCAAAAAGCTGATTAATATTAACATCCTAGTCTGCTGCGGTGTCATTTCTGTCATGAAATTAGACCATTGCAGATCATGTAGATGATTTGAAATAGACATGATTTTGGTTGTGAGCTTGCATATGTATATAAATAAACTGTTATTACTTTGCTTGGTTCATTCACATTGTTTCATTTCTGTAATTCTGTAATTCTGTTCTCCTATCCAGAAAAAACAAGAATTCATACGGAAAATGCTATGTTAGATAGTTTTTTTTTTGATAAGTAAAGTATTATATACCAAAGCGTCTAAACAGGAGACGCGACCTTTTTACAAACTATAAGCATACACAAAACGGCCTAATCTATAGAAAGACTATTCACAAAATCGATACAAGAAATGTTGTGAATGTTGGAAGAATTAGTGTCCTCAACCCCCCAAAAAGACAACGTACGAAGTAACTCATCCTTTAACTTATCCACCGTCCTCTCCTCATCCTCAATAACCCTCCTATTCCTTTCCCTCCAAATGATCCACCAAATACCCAGAGGAACTGCGTGCCAGAAGCTGATCCTTCTTCTCCGCTTGTACAAAGACCAACTCAAAAGGAGATCTTTAACAGATCTCGGCATCACCCAAGCAACAGAGAACAGACCAAGCATTAAATTCCAAAGCATAGACACAATAGGGCAGTGCAGCAACAAGTGATTAACACTTTCTTCACATCCTTTGCACATGAAACACCAATTCACATATATCACTCGACGTCTCTGCAAATTATCCCCTGTAAGGATGGCTTCACTAGCAGCTTCCCATGCAAAAAACAAAACTCTACTCGGAGCTTTCACTCTCCAAATACTCCGCCAAGGGAACACAATCTTCTCTCTGTTTGAAAGAATATGATAATAGGATCTAACAGAAAAAATCTTCCTCTTCGAGCCCGCCCACACCACCCTATCCTCCTGCTGCCCCACCGAGTGAGAGTATAACTTAGCAAAAAACTGAACACAAGAGTCCATCTCCCAATCTTGAAGATCTCTCCGAAATATGGGACTCCAAGAGACTTTCCCTTCCTCTATATTCAAAATCGAACTTACTAAGCAATCTTTCTCACTTGCTAAATTAAACAAATCTGGGAAAGATCTCCAAAGCTCCCTGTCATCACACCATTTATCCTTCCAGAATCTAATTGTAGACCCATTGCCAACCTCAAAAGAGATGTGTCTCTCAAACTGAGCCCAACCCTTCCTAACTCCTTTCCAAACCCCCACCCCATAGCAGGTAGAAACATCATTCGGAAACCACAAATGCTCTCCCTCACCATACAAGCTCACCACCACTCTCCTCCACCAAGCATTCCTATCCACCACAAATCTCCAAAGCCACTTCCCCAAAAGAGCCAAATTAAAAAACTTAAGATTTTTTATCCCAAGCCTCTATTTCTCACACTATCACAGACTTTCTCCCATCTAACCAAATGAAAGTTTCGCACCTCCATAGACCCATCCCACAGAAAATCTCTCTCCAATTTTTCAAGTCTGCTGCGGACCGAAACTGGAAGCACAAAAAGAGACATAAAATAAGTGGGAAGGCTAGAGAGTATTTTTCACTAGAGTTAGCCTTCCCCCCTTTGAAAGGTACTGTTTTTTTCCAACCCGCCAATCTCCGCTCGAACCTCTCAATGACAGAGATCCACATCTCTTTACTTTTATGCTTCGCTCCTAAAGGTAACCCAAGATACACTGTCGGAAGGCCCCCAACCTTGCAACCAAAAAAATTGGCCAAGGGAATCAAATTAGCCACCACGCCAACCGGAATAATCTCGCTCTTAGCGATATTAATTCTCAATCCCGAAACCGCTTGAAAGAAAAGGAGCACAAGCCGCAAATAACCTAACTGATGAGAGTTAGCCCCACAAAAAACAAGCGTATCATCTGCAAATAAAAGATGGGACACTATCACTTCCTCTCCACTACCTCTACCCGCATTAAACCCCTTCAAAAAACCACCCCACACAGCTCTATCCAACATCTTGCTCAAAGCCTCCATCACAATGATAAATAAAAAAGGAGAAAGAGGATCTCCTTGCCTCAACCCCCTCGAACTAGCAAAGAATCCGGCAGGCTCACCATTCACCAACACCGAAAAACGAACTGTCGAGATGCAAAAACGAATCCACTAGTACCATTAGTAGGGAAGACATCAGAGCATTTGTAGACATGCAACAGTTAAGATTCCCACAAACTTTCTTTTGCTGGGTAATACAGAAAGAGATGTGTAGCTAGCATACAGTAGATGAGAAATTGTGCATTCAGGTATGGTTGATATTCAACATGAAGATAAGAATCTCACTAGAATATGTCATTTCCTTGTTTGATCTACTGTTTGAACTTAGGACAGTCAGATTTGACCAATGTATAGAAAAGCATACTCAGGTACCCAATGTGAGGAGATGTAGTCGTATTATAGGGAAACTTTGTTTTCATTATGACTTGTGCTTTATTAATCAACACACAACATTTATTCTATAAAGAGGAAAAAGAGAATCAAGAGATAATAGAGAGGAAATAATATGAATTAAACTATCGACTCTCATATTAAACTTAATGTTTACAACACATAGATAGGCTGCTGTACGTAAGAGCATTCCAATACCCGAGAGCATTCCGATTGTGAGGAGATGTGGTCTTTAATGGAAACTTTACATTTATTACCACTTTGAGCTTTGTTAGTCAAACATATATGATATGAAGAGGAAACAAAAAGAATCAGGAGGTAGAAGTAGAGAGGAGATGATACTAACTATGTTTATCTGACTCTTATTAAACCCTGCAAATTACAACACATATAAAGACTAAGCTCAATCCTAAACTTAAGATGATTCCAGCATTAACTTGAAATTAACTCTTACATCACTCTCAAGGTAGACAAGAAATATAGAAGGCATAACTGGAAAATAATATTTTATCATCATCCATTCATGCTTTGATTTGAGATTGTCATTCAGGAAGGTATACGTCAAGTTGAAATCTAGATTAGTTGCAATTGATTTCATCTTTTGCCAACGTAAATAACAAAACTAGCACCTAGAGTAATTGACAAACCTAACAAATCAACACTTCAAATTGACCAAGTTGTCCATTGGATCTTCTAGATTAATTGAACCATCAACTTGAACAAACTGTCAGTCGCGCCTTCTTATTAACTGAAATTGTCATTGATCCTCCAACTAGCTCAAATTTCAATTGGCTGCTTTTAGATCAACTAAACTGTCAGTTTGACCTGATAACATGACCATACTTTCAAGTGGAGCAATGAGAACCGAAGTTCCAAATCCTTGCGAAATAGATCAATTTTGTTATGCTATTAGTCTTCCCCTCATACTTGCCCGACCACTCAATTAGAGTACCCAACTTCTAGAACTAATAGATTGCAGTCCATAATCAAGTTGTTAATTTGACTCTTCCAAGTTAACTAAATTGTCAAATCAACTGTTGAGGTTGACCAATATGTCAATCTAAGCACCAATACAACCAGAAACAACCCTACCTATCGCTCACATGATTAGACTATAGCACCATAGGCAGCCCCCTACCATTCCAAACGCCTAAGGCCTAAGGCTCTCAAAGCTCCTTTAATAGAATTGTTTCATCCATGTCTAATCTCTTAAGCGTGCACGCCCTCTGACTTAAATGTTCAAAAATCATTTATGGTTTTGATAAACCTACACAAAATCAATTAACTTATAGTGTTTCCAAATTACTTTCTCTCAAGGGTCTGGATTGGGAATTTTGACCCTATTCATTAAATCTCACCAAGAACCTCGCCGACATGCTAGGACTGGTGGCGTGTGACATTGGAAAACTTGTCCTTAGGTGATGTCAAAGATGGCATTGGTCACCCCTCACCAAGCTAGCCTCAACTCTAAAATCAAATTTGCGAACATATCTCAAAAACTCACCTCCATAAAACCTTTTATAATGTTATGGGATATTGCATAATTTTTGTTTAAAAATGAATCTGTGCTACTAAGATGGTATAATACGTAGAAGACAGATATATTATTTAAATAATATAATGTGCATTACTTAACACTTCCAGTGAGATGATTAGAAGTAAAGTTGAACTAAACTCAGCTGAGTTTATTAGATTTAATAAAGTTGAAATAGAGTTGATTCTGGTCAATCCACAAGCTCAACCCAGTCCCTTGTGTTGATAAAATTAGCATTATCACGATGATAGCTAAAGATAGGTAGTCTGGTCTCATGATGCATAGGCTCTAAAGGATTAGGGTCTAAGAGAGTAATTTATGTGAACATAAGAGTGTGGAACAGGGAGATTTTTGGAAAGATTGAAGTGAGAATTAAAGGGGTTATGGAGGAAATCAGTAGATTAGATATTCTGGAGAGTGAGGGCAGGCTGGGAGCTGCTGAAGACAGAAGAAGAGTAGAGTTAAATCTGGAAATTAAGAGACTTTTGCTAAGTGAAGAAATCAGCTGGAGGCAGAAATCGAGAAGCCTGTGGCTTCGGGAAGGAGACAAGAACACCAGATTTTTCCACCGGATGGCTAAGACCCACAACAGTTTCAATAAGATAAAAAGATTAAAGGTTAATGGCACTGTTACGGAAGACTACAATCATATAAAGACAGGGACTGTAGAGTTTTACCAGGAGCTTTATTCGAAGGGTGAAGGAGGGAATCTGAAGCTGGATGGAGTTACTTTTAAATCTCTTCCAATTGAGGATAAAGAGCAGTTGGAGAAGGAGTTCATAGAGGGAGAGGTAGTAGCAGCTCTGAGAAGTTTAAGAGGGGACAAGTCCCCAGGCCCTGACGGCTTTTCTTTAGCCTTCTTTCAGCGCTGCTAGGAGGTGGTCAAGGTAGATATTATGGAGGTGTTTCATTCATTTTTCATCAAGGATAGCTTCGAGAATTGCCTTAATGCCTCATTTATAGCTCTTATCCCGAAGAAGAAAGGAGCGGAAGATTTAAAAGACTTTAGACTGATTAGTCTTATTGGTGGAATTTACAAGCTGATTGCAAAGGTTCTATCGAAACGACTAAGGAGGGTTATTGGTGAGGTGGTCTCAGATTCTCAGCATGCTTTTGTTGGTAACAGACAAATCTTAGATGCTGCACTGATAGCTAACGAGGTCATTGATACTAGAAGGAGGAGTAGGTTCGTGGTGTGCTGTGTAAACTGGACATTGAAAAGGCCTATGATCACATAGATGGGGATTCCTTGCTTACCTCCTTTCAAGGATGGGTTTTGGGCATAAATGGGCAAGATGAATGTACTTTTGCATATCAACAGTGAGATTCTCAGTATTGGTTAATAGGGAATCAGCAGGGTTCTTCCCAAGTTCTAGAGGTCTCCGACAAGGGGATCCACTCTCCCCCCTTCTTTTTATCATGGTGATGGAGGCACTGAATCGTCTTCTTGACAAGGCAGTGGATGGAGGCTTCATACAAGGGTTCAAGGCGGGTAGTGAGACTGTGCCAAACTCTCCAGTGACTCATGTACTATTTGCAGACGATACTTTGGTGTTTTATTAGTCGGAAAGATTTCAACTTGGTTACCTTCGGATGGTTCTTCTATTTTTTTCAGGCAGGTGTCGGGGCTGAAAATCAACATCTCAAAGTGTGAAATTATCCCTGTGGTTGGGAGACCTTTCTTCTTTCTTTGGCTGTAAAGCAGGTTGTCTTCCAACTACGTACCTGGCCTCCCTCTTGGTGCTTATTTTAAGAAAGTAGACATGTGGAATCTAGTCATAGAGCACTTCGAAAAAAGTTTGGCAGGGTGGAAGAGACTTTATTTGTCAAAGGGTGGCAGGATGACTAATTAAAAGCACCCTTTCTAACCTCCCTACCTACTTCATGTCTCTTCTTTTGATTCCTGCCTCAGTCGCAAAGAGAATTGAAAAACTGGATAGAGACTTCTTATGGGTGGGAGGTAATGAGGAGAGAAAATTTCATCTTGTGGACTGGACTTCCATTTGTTCAAGTATTCAATGTGGAGGTTTGGGCAGAAAAAGCTTAAGGAAGTTCAATAGTGCCCTGACGGGTAAGTGGTTGTGGAGATACATTATGGAGAAAGAGGCTTTGTAACGCAAAACGTGATTGGTAAATTTGGACAAGGTAATCGTCGTGGTTCCATGTGGTTGTTAGATGCCCTTATGGATCTAGTGTATGGAAAGGAATTTCAAAAGGCTGGGAGAAATTTCATCGTGGCATTCTCTTTGACGTAGGGAATGGGAAAAATGTTAGGTTTTGGAAGGATAAATGGTGTGGGGAAATTTCTCTCCAACAGGAGTTTCCTAGGCTTTATAATCTAGTGGTTAATCGTGAGGCTATGGTGAGCGAGATGTTTGTGAATCTTGATGGTAGAGGCACATGGGACCCTACATTCAGAAGAAATTTACAAGATTGGGAGGTTGGAGAATTGGCAAGTTTTCTTGAGAAACTTTACGCCATAAAGAGACAAGGGCCTCTCAAAGATAGGGTGGTTTGGGTGAGATCGAAGAGCAGGAAGTTCACAATCAAGTCCTTTTATTCAGCCTTATGTCATACAGACAGAAACTCTTTCCCTTGGAAAGCTATCTGGAAACCTAAAGTGCCCAGCAGAGTGGCTTTTTTTACGTGGGAGGCTGCTAAGGAGGCTATCCTTACGGGGGATAATCTAAGAGCTAGAAATAGGGTTTATGTCAATCAGTGCTACATATATAAAAAGGATGAGGAGACGACTAATCACCTTTTGCTGCACTGCTCGTAGCGAGAGAGGTATGGAGTTATTTCTTCCTCTTAGCAGACATATCTTGGGTTATGCCAAGATCAGTAGTCGAGCTCCTCTGTGGCTGATCGCCGTATAAAAGGAGAAGGAACGGGGTTTGGGATTCAGCTCCGTTGGTGATTTGGTGGAGCATTTGGAAGGAAAAGAATTAAAGAGCTTTCGATAATGTGGAAGTTGGGTTAGATAAGCTCAAGAAGAATGTGTTTCAGCTCCTTCGCTTTTGGTGTTCGGAGACATCTCCGAATGAATGGAATCTTTTTGTGGATATGGAGGATAGTTCAATCCAATTGTAATTTATGTTTAGTATACTTCCCGTGTACAAGGTTGCGCCTCATTTTTTGGCGTTGTAATTAATACAATCTTTACTTATCAAAAAAAAAAAAAAGGTTAACAAACTTTTAATTAAAGTAATGTTGAGTTATAAATGGTTTGAGTGGTCAAATGTATATTTGCAGATAATCTTTTTGATCGTATTCACTCGTCTGTTTGACTGTTTCTTCTATATGTTGTCAATCTTTTGGTCAAATAAAGGATTCTTTAATTCGGAATGTTCCCTCTTGGCGCCTTTTCTCTATAGCCATCACGTGTGAACTCAACTTCTCTCAAAAGCACCCACCAGTCCACCACCCCTCTTACATAGACCGAAACTGTTGCCCTCAAAAGTCCATGTCCATATCAACAGTTAAACAAAAAACTTCCCTAGCTTAGTTTCCATAACCATAGTGGAAACAAACAATGGCTAATCAAGCGCTAGCTTTTACTGGAGCCAAAGAAACCATGTTCAAGCTGAGCTTGGCTAATTGCCTTTGAACCGAGTTGAGTATAGGCTTTAACTCTCACCTAGGTAGCATATTAAGCTCAAACCATTAAAATAGTAACCTTATTTAAGCCGAGTGGATTGGGTTTGATTATACCTTCACTTCAAAAACACGTTTGAGCTCAGTTCAAATCCAATGTAGGCGAAACTCTACCCATTTCGCGCTTGAGTTTTGTCATAATACAACATATCTGTTGTTTTCTTTCATTCTTTTTGCAAGTGGGTCCCAATTGAGGTTTCTTCTCCTTACTGAGTAGGAGTTTAGAAAGGGATTAGGAAAGGGTGGGGTTCTTTCGAGAGATTTATTTGCTTTGAGATTGGAGATGGCTCGTTGGTGAGATTTTGGAAAGACAAATGGTGTGGAGACATAGAGTTGTGGAGATTATTTCCGGACCTTTTTAATATAGCCAGCGATAAGAATTGTTTAACTAACCCAGGAGGATAACAAGGTGATTTGGAGTCCTTCCTTTTGTAGGAATTTCCATGACTGCGAAATGGATTCATGTGTGCTTTTCTTCGATTTTCTCTATTACCAAACTATGGAGGATAAGGGATAAGGTTTGGTGGAAGGGTCGTAGTGACAAAAGATTTTCTGTCAAATCTTATTTTGAGTAGTTGTCTCGTAACCATCGTTTCAAATAGATCGCAGTATGTTGACTTTACATTTCCGTACACAGAGTCGGGCGTTACATTGATTGTTCCAATTAGCAACGCTCATAAGAAGAATGCATGGATTGTCATGGAGCCCTTAGAACCCAAACTTTGGGTAACGACAGCTGCATTTTTCATCTACACTGGATTTGTGGTTTGGGTTCTTGAGCATCATGTAAACAAAGAATTTAGAGGCCCCCCGTACAAACAAATGGGGATGGTATTCTATTACTCCTTTTCTACACTCGTTTTCGCCCACAGTAAGTTATCCGAGGTAGGTGTAAGTTAAATTCGAAAGGTCCGACTCCTCTAATGACAATGACCTGTTATTTCTTGCAGAGGAGAAGGTGATTAGCAACTTAACCAGATTTGTGGTGATCGCATGGGTGTTTGTAGTGCTCGTGCTGACGTCTAGCTACACGGTGAGCTTGACATCAATGTTAACGGTTCATAAGCTTCCACCAAAATTTAACGATATTCGTGATCTCGTTCGGCAAGGAGAAAATATTGGGTATTCGGATGGTTCCTTCACTCTCGGGATGTTGACGGACATGAAGATTGATGAAAACAAAATAAAAAATTACAACACTTTGGAAGAGTACGATGATGCCCTTAGTAGAGGAAGTTCAAACGGAGGAGTTGTTGCTATTCTAGAGGAGCTCCCTTATATTAGGCTCTTCCTTAGCAAATATTGCACCAAGTACACTACGGTCGGTCCAATCTACAAAACAACTGGCTTTGGAAAGGTGGCTCTTTATTTACTTGGATTTCAATTTGGAAATCTAGAGCACCTAGTCGGGTAGCGGTTTTTGCTTGGGAGGCTTGAAATGAAGCCATTCTAACCGGTGATAATTTGAGAAGAAGGCACAATATCTACGTAAATTGGTGCTATTTGTGTAAAGGAAATGAGGAAAATGTCAATTATCTGTTCATTCATTGTTCTGTAGCCAAGAGTCTTTGGAACCTTATTTTCAGGCTCTTCAAAGTTTCGTGGGTTATGCCTAGATCGACGAAGGAGCTGTTTCTAAGTTGGTCATTTACAAACGAAGGAGAAGGAATAGAAGGGTCTTTGATAACGCAGAGAGGTCTTTGTCTCAGTTGGAAGAGACACTGTGTTGCGCACCCTTCGGTCGAAGATGCTAATACTTCCATTTCTCATTCACATTCCTTTGTAGATTTTGTTAATAGTTTTTCCTTGGTTTAGTTTTGTGTATATTCTTAGTGTACAAGGATGTGTCACCTTTTTTGACGCTTTCTAAATATCTAATACTCTTTACTTATAAAAGAAAAAGATTAGATTTATATATTACCAGGTTCAAGAGATTTCTTCATTGTCCAGATCGAAAAAAAAGAGTTGATTTGGAGGTGATTTTGTGGCTCAACTTGTGGAGGTTGAAGTTTTTTTTTTTCATATTAATCAAATTACCATACTAATTATATTTTGAGAAAATAAATTTATACCTGATTTTATAATATACAAAAATAGACAATTATGTAGACTCTCAACCTAAAAGGTTTATTGTTGGTGTATATTTAGCGGTTTAAGGGTCTTGTTAGCATATATTTATATGTTTGAAGGCTTAACGCTTCCGTATAATTCACAAACATATATAGTTGTGTAGAACATCTTCTTGTCCCATTGTCTTCTCAAACAACATGGAGCTAGAGTGATAATTTTAATGTTAATTTCTTGTGATGATATTTCCTACTTTTTTTTACTTCTCTTTTTCCCCTAAGATTATGTACGTGCCCTAAGAGCTCCTTGTATGTTATACTAAGCAATTCAAAGTTTTGGGTCAATTTCTGTATATGGAGGTGTTTGCATCATATGTAGTGTTGGTGTTCTAAGGTTAGAATTGCTTTGGTCATTCTACCAAGGTAATTGCATATGTGGTGTTTTTAAGGGAGGTAACAGAAGTCATTTTAGAGTTTAAAACAATCGCCATGAGCATGGATTGAGTGATTCAGAAAAGCTATCAAGGGCCACGAGTACTCTCAAGGTCAAATAAACTACCTGCCGTTCTATAAACACTCAAAAGGAAGGAGAAAAATAGTTTGAATTGTTTTTGTAGATGATATTATACTAACCGGGTGATGAGATAAATCAGCCTCATTCCTTGAGATGGTATTCCTTGGAATGATGGTAATTAAAAATCCCATGCATGCATTTGGACGAGTAGGAAAATATAGGCACAAGTAAATCTGTGAATTATTTCTCATTAGTCCGTAAAATATGTGATCGATTTATTTTCTTACGAGAGCCCAAAATATTTTATAAGTAGTGCCCTAGCTAAATTTTGGATTGCGTCTCTATATAATACATTGGAATCAGTTGTCACTAATTTTTAGTTCATTCACTTTTGTAAATTATACATTTTAAAAGGAATGTGATAGATACTCTTAATTTGTTAAAAAGATAAGTACTAATTGTAATAATTGGTCTTTCTCTTCTTATGTGCTTTCTAACCAGTCCTTGAATAATCATTGATTAGGCGAACAATAAAAAGATGCAACATGAGCTAAAAAGGAGAAAAGAAAAAAGAAAAAAAAGGAGAGTAGTAATCAAAAAGTGAAGCGAGTTAGTATTTTGTTTTATATGTCTAGTAAATGAAGAGTTTAGGAAGAAGATGTCTAGTAACCAGAGTGTAGTGAGTTATTGAGTTTTAGATGTCTACAAAATGTGAGTGTCTCATTATTGTGGTAATTGGATGCCCTAATAAAGATTCCTAATATATATCCAAACATTTGCATGATGGGTACGAGAATGAAACATGCTGTAAAGATCAAAAGAAAGGTATATAATGAGACATGGATGCAAGAAGATGTTGGCTTATATTAGAAGCTCAATACAAGCTCATGAACTGCACTAATGATGAGATATCATATTGGTTGCACTAATGATGAGATATTATATTGGTGGTACATACTGGGAATGTTCATGATCGTTGAGAATATTTAGATTTGGTGTGTAATGGGATCGGGCAATAACACAATACTTTGACAATTACAAGAAGCTAAAGGTCGAGTGGAGTTCTTTACTTCCATAGTGTGCAAATGTTAGTAAGATATAGCAACAATGAAAGCAACTCATTATACCAGGGTTCTTGTTAGTTTGAGGTCTGAGTTTGAGATTGTTCACTCATAGATTTTAGTCATACGATGTTGGCTCTTCCAAGGGTGTATTCATTCATATTTTCGCGCCTCTTTAGAGCCTGCGGCAATTCTTCCGCTAGTAGTATTGGTGAGTCATTTGCGCTTGTATATCGGGTATCCCATACACAATATGATGACAATATTGGAAGACATGGTAGAGGTACTGGTAGAGGAGGTAGGAGTGGAGGTTGAATATGATAGTAATAGCGTAATTATTTAATCATTATGGTGAAACGAGTTTGTACGTTATACACAAATTTTGGATAATGCAATCAATTGGATAACATCATATATGCAAGAACAACAGAATTCATTTACACATTCAATTCAAACCATGCATTATTGTGTTGTTACGGTTGTACATTACAACTCTCTAACTCTCTCTCTCTCTCTCTCTCTCTATATATATATATATATGGAGGAGTTTTAAATGGTTATTATCAATAATAACCATAAATAACCACCGATGGTTACTATTTATATTATCCTGGATCAAAAATTAATGGTGAGATTTATTGATCAATTGGATAATGCAATTAATGGTTTGTATTCTTTTGAGTTGTAATGTACAACCGTAACAACACAATAATGCATGGTTTGAATTGAATGTGTAAATGAATTCTGTTGTTCTTGCATATATGTTAACCAATTTTGGGTTACGACTTCTCAACTCTCTACTTTTCATCCCATTTTTCTTGAAGTTAAGATGCCCAACTTGCAATGGTAGAGAGTTGTCCATATTCAAATATGAAGGGGCTTAAGTATAAATTGAAGCTAAACAGTCAAAAACCAAATATTGAAATATTAAGCTATTGAAGTGTAAATATTTATGTTAGGGTTTTGAAGAGTTTATATATGATTAATTTTTTTTTTCCATAGCATGTTTCACTGAGAAACATGTGCTAACTTAAAGGCGTAGAGAAGAATTACATGTTAGAACTTCGGTGTCTTTGTACTTTGGTATGAGAACTTCCTACCTTTCGAAACTTCATTTGTATTACTGATATTGATATGGTTTATTCTTGTCTTGATGCACAGGAATAATTTTTTTTGGGAGACCTACTTGTGATTGTGCTTGTTTTAGGCCAATTCTCTTAGGACAAGACTTCTCATTTATTTGTCAACACATCAGGTGTATGAGGATGTCCTTGGAAAAATGATTCAATATGTTTACACAAAAACAGCCTTGACCAATGGATGGCGCATGTTCATTTTGTAATCTTTGTTTTCAAATTCCTTGTTAGAGTTACTAAGCGGGAGAGAGTTCTTAATTATCTTTCCAATTGTTCTTAGAAAGTTGAAATTGCATTAGCATCACTCATTGTTAGCTTTGGATATTAGTGTGTTACTTAGTTATCACAGTGTTCTCTAAGTTTGAACAATCTATCAAATTGGGCGTAATGACAACATTTAGACCCTTTTGCAAAACATTTCATTATTGAGATTTGAGGGTAGTGGTCAGGTGTTCTGGCATTAGTTTTATGTTGAATTTTCTGCCTTTTGGGGCCCCTAGTTTACCTATATTTTTAGACCAATTGGTAGATCATGGTATGTCTGCGTGATTCATTGATTTACACTAGATGGTTTAGAAGGATGAGTTGCTTGATTCTTTTCGTGGATACACTAATATTGAATTTGTTACTTGTCAACCTCCTCGTTCCTCAATGAAGAGGTATGTTTAGTTTCATGTGTATTCTTTGCCGATCCCCTCTCTTCCATTGCAGGTTAACACCTCAAGCATCTTGAGTTTGGATTTGGGATCGTGGAGCTGACCTTTTTGTTTATTTTTAAGTTATTTAAGTTATTTCTATTGACCTTAATTCCCAGTACCTTTGGATTTTGGTTATCTTAGATTATAATCTTTTGGGAGTATGTAGATGTAACTTGAAAGTGTGAATGTAACTCGAGTATTATTGTGTTTAGACCATTTAGTTGGCAGAGGATTGAACAAGATAGCTTTAGACAGAGGATGAAGAAGATGACTTATGACAAAAGAGAAGGAAGAAGGTGTAGGAGATGCATTCGAAACCAGTTTGCATTGTGATGCATCAATTGGTTGCTTAAATTGATGCATTGTGGTGCATAAAATTGGTGCATCGCGATCCAAAATTGAATCAAGTAATTTAAATCGATGGATCGCGGTGCATAAAATTGGTGCATCGTGGTGCATAAAATTAGTGCAGTGTGATGCAATATTGGATTAGCTAATTTAAATCGATACATTGCGGTACAAAAATTGATGCAACGCAATGCACTGAGTAAGTAATATATGTAGCGTGCCTTTGATTAATAAAGGGTATTGTAGTTTTTTTATCTCCAAAAATTACATTTTCCGTTTGAAAAAAAACAGTACTGTAGCAAAAAATATTTGGAAAAAAGAAACCGTCCCAAATTTCTCGTTTTTTATTAGGTTTAAATTGTATATGTATTCTCTAACAATTGTCAATTACACTTGACTTGCTAAGAGGGTTATCATAAGTAGGCATCGGAGAGTGACTCTAAACCACTTCAAAAAAGAAATCTTTTTTCTCTTACTTTATTCAAATTCTTATTGTGAACTTTATGTCTACATACAAATTGGGATTGCAACAAAATTAGTTTGCCTTAGACAAGCCAAAATTTTGTCCACGAATCACAAAGAAATAAAAATAGAAATTAGACAATAATTCTTGGCGATGAATAATTTATTTAGATGAGCATTTATAACTCGGCAAGTCAGTGACATTTAGGTTTCGATTGGTATACAGAAATAGAATCAATTATGCGAAATTGATTCCATGGAATTGATTAATAACTTTTGGTGTTACCATAATTTTATTTGGAAAAGAAATAAATTACTGAAATCTTGAAATTGATTTCTAAAATATAAGGAATTACAATCCTAGTAAAGGAGATATGATTTTGATTTCTAATAGTTGGAATCCATGTAAAATGATAATTATATCCTTCTATAGGTCAGATTTATGTTTTATATTTATAATCTAATTTGGTCTCAACTACTTTATGATTGTTTCTTTTTACTCTTTCTCTTGATGGTTATTCTTTGGCTCTTCATAATAAGGTTTTTCTAACTTGTCTCATCTTATTTAATTTGTTAATAATGATTGTTTCAATGATTTCGCTCATGTTTCAATTTGTTTTTGTTTTTTTAAGCAAAGTAGACTAATTGTTAAGCCTAGAAATTAGTTTCAAACAAGACCGAACTAAATGCTTAGTGGTGACCTCGTAGTCAACATTGATGTTCTTAATACCACTCATTTGATTGAGATGTCTATTTTTTTTTTATACTTCTTCGTATATTCTCAATTTCGATGAGATCAATTTGGAACGCCAGTTTGTTGTTTTCATTGAAATTTTCCTATTATGAAATAATTCAATTTGATGATACTCGTACTCGATTGAGATTTACTGGGGTTCTTCACAATCGGAGATGATGAAAAAGAAAAGTGGATGAATAACTTGCTTGGTACTACACAATAGTAATATATTTTACCTAAGTAGCAACACGTACTTTTCCCGAATTGTTTCAAATGTTTAAGCTATTTTTATTTTAATTAGTTCATATAACATTACCTTGTTTTTTTTTTAATTTTTTAATTTAATAAACTTTTCTTGCTTTATTGATGTTGGCTAATTTATTTATTTTACTTAAATTAAAAAGGAATGAATAACTTGATATTTTGTAGAGCGAATATCTAATTGTTATCTTGAAAGTCATTAATAAGTACTCCCTTCGTCCCAAACTAAATGATATTTTAGCAACAAAAAAATGTCCTAAAATAAATGATGTTATATAATTTCAAGAAAAAAATATTCACATTTTGCCAAAATTTTCCTTATTAATTATTCTCTAATTAAATGTTGTATCGGGAAAAAGTAGTACTCTCTACGTTTTTAAATTATTGTCCTCTTTGACACGACAAACCGTTTAAAAAAAGTAATTGTCTGTATTATAAATATTGGTGAAATGTGTGGTTTTCTTTAATGTCCTTGAATATGTGGCCATAATTAAAGTATGTAAAAAATAAAGATAAAGTGGTAAAATTGTTTTATTAAAATGAAAATATTTGAAAGAGGATAATTATTTAAAAAGAGACGAAAAATGAAAAAAGACGATAGTTTGAAAACAAATGGAGTATGATTTAAAATGAGATGTTAAGAGGAAAGAGAAAAATAATAATCAAATTTATCAACAATAATTGCACTTAAATACGGGTAAATTAGTCTTTTTATAAGTTTACTTAATGCGTGTGTAAATTTTTAAAATATAATTTATTTTGGACGGAGTTAGTACTCGTATGCTTTGGGGTAATGCTATCAATTGTCCTAATTTTGTTATTGTTGTTTTGTTTCTAATCAAACAATATAATAAAAAATAGTATTATATTAATAATCGCATTCCTTATATCACCAAACATTTTTTAAGAATCATCTTCCCATCTATTTCCGTGGAATCTCATTATTAGTAGTAATTGATTCCACGGAAATGATTCCATAAACCATTTCCGTGTAACAATGGAGGCCTTGCGACCATTGCCGAGGTACATTGCTTACAACCAAGTCTAAATGACATAGAGTAATATTAGGAGATTATGTTAAATATAGTTAGAAAAATGCTAAGAAGTTATATATACATTTATATACAGAGCGGAATGGCTGAAATCAACACTACCTTACACTATAACTTGAATAGCATAGGGCACGTGGAATCCATTGTAAAACAGTAAGAACCACCTTACAAGGCTAAATAAGTGAAGGCGATTGATAGCAAAGTAGCACCATGACGTGAAGGGTGAAAAGAACCCCCATCGACATCGGATGGTAAAATAGAAAATGTAGTGTAAGCTCCAAGGCAGCATTAGGAGACCGAGGCTCTAACCGCATGTCTGTTGAAGAATAAGGCGGCGAAACCTATGTAGTGGCTTTGGTTAAGGCAACCCATCATAATTCAGAGCCATATACATGTCTGATCTATACATATACATGAAGTATTAAATGCACTATTTCAACCATGTTTGTCTATTGATATTTCATACTTCATGCATGCACCATGTTGTAAGAACCCCATTCTAGGACCCATAATTCATCTTTGGTATTTTCTCTATTTGTTTTTCTTTTACATTTGATTTTATCTCTCTTGGTCATCCTCCATCCATGTTCTAGTTTAATTCAATGTAGTTAGGACTAATGGAGGTAAACGTTGGGTGGGTTAAATGTTTGGGAAAGACACTGAAAACCGTAGAATTCCTCGTGGAGCCTCCCATGCCATACGTGGTCAATTCTTCTTTCGGGCTAATTGCATCAGGATTATATATGTGCCATAAACCTATGTAATCATTTGCAAGATGTCAACTTTTGGCTACCACCTTTCCTCACCTACCTCCAGAGTTCTTGTGAGGAATTAATGGACCGGTCTTGAGTTTCGAGAGGCCCATGGCAAAAAAAAAAGAAGGAATCCTTTATAAAAATAAAATAATTTAAAGTATTAGGAAAAAGAAAGTAGAAAGTTTATAGCAAGAATTGAACCTAAAATCTCTCACAATCTTCCAAAATTGAACCTAAAATCTAATTCATTAAAATAATTCATAGACTAAAAAAGTAACAAATTAAAATAATTCATAGACTAAAAAAGTAACAGATTAAAATAAGTGACAACCAATGATTTGAACCTAAAACCTCTACCTTCATGAGCATCTTAACCACCAAGTAGAGTCAATCAATTGAAAACTTTTTGACATTATAATATATAAACTAAATATAAGATAGTACTCAAACATTTGAGACCCTAAAAATTAGCCCAGGGTCAGCCCCCGAATTATTACAACTATTTACAAGAGATAACCAAAACAAAACCCTAATGATTATACAATCAAAGATCTAACGCCATTCAGAACCATTGGATTAAGGTTTGAATACCAGTTTTACCGCTCTATTTTTTCATTTCTGTCACTATATCAAATTTTCTCTTTCAATTATAGCCCAAACCATTAGTTCTGTTATGAAATACTAACAAAATGATTATGTGGCATCCTAAAGCCACCACCTCTACTGCCCAAACCAGCTCCACCATAACCATCACCAATCACCAAGCCTTAAGGCAATAAATAAATAAAATTACATAAAATATCACTCTAACTCTCTATAAATTAAATCTAATTTCTTCTTTCTCTCTCCAAAATTCTTACATAGATCTAGGAAACCCTTCTAATGAAGGGAGTCATTAATTTGAAAATATTTTCAGCTAGCTGAAATGCACACACGTTTGAAATTTCTAAGCGTCCAGGGGGAGTTGTTGGGGCCGGTGGTGGTGAAGATGATGGAGTGCAGATGGTGGGGCTGAGGAAGGAGGTGACGAAGGAAGAGAATGGAGGAGTTTGCAAAAACGGTTGATTGCGTCACAGTGCTAAGTGAGATTGAGAATAGGGTTTAACTTGGAATGTGCACTACGGGTGTCGGCTCTTTTAGTGCTAGAATAGACATGACAATCGTAGTGGGGTGGAGGGGTGGAGGGGTGGTGGTGATTAAAGATTTTGGAGATTAATATACATTGTGAACTTGATTTCAGAGAAAAAGAAAGATAAAATGCGTTTCGATTTTTCTAGAGAGGAGGCAAAGTTTTGTATATAATTTGTGTTTTTAGCTGTTAGAGTTGGTGGTTAGAAGTAGTGCAACTTGTCAGTTGTGGTGGGAATGGTGGAGTTGGCTCAAGAAGTGGCAAAGGTACGTAGTGGGGATGGTGAAGATCATCATTTGGTTAGCGATAGATAACATAGGTAACGATTGAGCTAGAAATAGAAAGAGAAATATGGGTACGATGGCAAAGATTAAATTAAATAAATAAATAAAATGTAGTGATAAAAGTACCTTCGCGACTCTTTTGACATAAAATGTACCCTCTGCGAAAATCCTTAGGCATTTGAAAACACTTGAATTAAAAAAGGACGAGTAAATTACAAAAACTCAACACAGATATTAATTTGGGACAACTCTTAATAATATGGACCTTGGAGTAAAGTGGTAATGTCCACAAATCGTCTACTTCAATCAAAGTGGGATTTACAAGTCAATGCTAACATCTTTCTAGTGAAGTCATAATTATATTTTCCTTATCCCCGAGCCTAAATCATGGAGTGCAAGTTGTTTGGTTTATGTCAAAATCTGTTTAAATAAATTGAGTGAACACAATCGGTTTCATTTCTTTATAAATTGAGCCTTATTGAGTAAGACTTATAACCGAATAGAACCGACTGATTCAGTTTGGTTCGGCCGTTTAAATAAATTATTTACTAACCAAATTAACCAACATAAAAAATGAAATGCATTGGTACAGTAGATGACAAATAAAATATTTGACCTCACACTTCTCCTGCAAATTCCAAATTAAAAAAAAAAAACACAAACAATGAGAAAAAAAAGAGAGGCACCTTTCATAATTTCTTAATATATTTAAGAATATAGGCATACATCTCTCTTCCTTCTCGTATTCACAGACTTTTCTTCACCAATCACCACTGTACTAGTTTTACCATTTCACCAATTTTTCATTAGTTGGCCAGAGATTTCAATCAATTCTCATTAGGGCATTGTAGAAAAAAAGTGGTTCACATTGAACAAATGGTCCATGGAGGGAAAAACGAAAACAAAGAAATAATTATGGGGCCCAGAATTAACTTCAACATTCAATTTCTTCAATAGCAAATGAGTTTATCATTGTAGAGAATTTTGTGACCAAATGATTTATTTTTTTGATGTTGTAAGGGTATTTTAGGCATTGCCTAATTTATCTTGTTCTCACCTTCTTGGTCAAAATAGGATTTAATTTGGTATCTTTGTGTTAAGATTTAATTAGGATTTTCTGGTTAGATTTAGGTGATATCTTTAGTAACTAAATCCTTGCATAAGTATTTAGTTATTAATGTTCTCAAATTAGGAAAGGTAATCTTGTTTGATTTTCGGCTAAATCTCTTTCCTAGTAGGTTTCTTTGTTGCTTTTGGGATTCCTTGGAGTCTTGGTTGACAAGTCTTGCGGCCTATAAAAGATGTGAAGTCGTGGGTAGAGGGCAGAGGAGAGGAGAGAGAGCTTGAGCGAGAATCGGATCATATTCTATATTAAGAGAGTTTAAATTAAGCTTTGTGTTGTTGAAGCGTGAGGAGAATTCAAACAAATCATACACGAAGGCTGGCCTGAAAAGCTTCAGAACACGCCTTGTGTTTCCTGAAGGTTTTGTTTTGTGCTTCCAGTTTTTGTTATTGATCTTGGAAGCTGTTTTTAGTCTTTGATTATTTTCTTCCCACGTTTGGTCTGATAGTTTATGTGGGTTTTGTAATCTCCAAGATTCTATATCTTGTGAGATTTTTAACTTGTTAAGGTTCAAAAAGTTTTGAGTTTAATATAATTTGTTGCCTTGAGGCTTGATCTACAAGATTGATTCTTGTAGATTGTTTTTGTGTGATTTTACGTCTTACAAAGTCTCGTTAGATTTCAAATCACAAAACAATACTTGCTATTTTCGAGACACACTTTCGGTTCAATTGTTGCAACATTCACTGCAACATTGGCAGTAACATCGCTCCATATTGAGTTTCCGTGGCATCGCGTTCTTTCAGATGTAGCACACAAAAAACTGTGAATTTTTTATTAAAAAAATTATCCACTGGGAATGCCCTTTCCTTGTTAGATATCAAGTATTTCTTGAAATTATTATTGGCGGATTTTTAGAACAAAGCAACAGTCAAGGTTAGATTGGTAATAGAGATGTTAAATTGAGTTGGCCATAACCCTATAGGGTCGGCCCTACAGGGTTGTGACCCTATAGGGTCACGGGTTAAACGAGTCATTTAAACGGGACGCTCAAATCGCAACCCTAACCCTAAACCTGTAGGGTACAGTTTAACATGGTCAGCCCTATTAACACATGATATCTTATTTAAATCAAAAATTCGAAATTAAGTTACAAACATATTGACGGACAAGTGACAACGATTAACAATCCGAATTAAAAACATGAAATCGAGTTTTCTTTTGAGAAAGTATCTTCTTCAACATCATTATCCATTTATCCTCTTCATCTACAATAATAAAATAACATAAAATAAATGTTGGTAAGAAGTTAATACAATAAAATATTTTAATCAAATAGTAAAATATAATACTAAGGTCAAACCGTTTAGCACAGACTTTAAACGGGTTGAATTTTCCCGAGTCTAATCTTTTCCGATTCCCGATTAGCAGGGTCAACCATGTGATTCTCGGCCCTTTTAACATAGCTAATTATGTATCAAAAAATCTCATTTTGACCAATTTTGGAAACTTAATTATATGTTTTAGAATTGTAGTTACGACCATGTTTGAGTTTGACTTTCATCAAATACACATACATCATCACAAAGCTAACATGAGATAGACATTATTGGTTTATCATATGAAATGATAATATATATTATGCATTTGAATATTTGACAAATAAGTCAAGATGGTTGAGTGGTTTCAGCTATCATCCTTAAGTTCATATCCTCCAGAGAGGTTGTGGGTTCGAATCCCTCTTCAAATATTTTGAACCCTCATTTTAGCCAAAGTAAATCTTCCAGCCCAACCCAGCTTGCCCGCGATCCTACAGGGCAGCCCATACCCTTTTATGTTTCCAGTTAATAGGGTCGATCCTACGGTTCCCGGCCTTATTTGAACCCTCATTTTAGCCAAAGTAAATCTTCCAGCCCAACCCAGCTTGCCTGCGACCCTACAGGGTCAGCCCATACCCTTTCATGTTTCCAGTTAATAGGGTCGATCCTACGGTTCCCGGCCTTTTTAATATCTCTAGGTAGGAACGACAGAGCAAGAGCAAAGAGCCGTGTGTGAGGGGTATTTCTAATTTAGTATATATATATATATATGTGTGTGCGCGCCTGGGTGTGTATGTTTATCGGTTTGGTTCAATTCGTTTTGATCACAAAAATTGTGAATCGAAACAAATCAAGGTCTTTCTATTTGGGAATCAAAATCAAACCAAACTGATTGACTTAATTTGATTTGACCTGGTTCGGTGGTTAAGTGGTTTCGCTTACACCCCTATAAATCAATATCATGAACATATCATAAGAGCAATTATTGAGCACAACATTAGATATGGTTCACCATTGGTGAACACAACATTAGATATGGTTCGACAAATAAGTTTGTACGACAATTACAAAAATCATAACCCTCAAATAATAGGTTTGAAGTTGAACAAACCTAAAATGAGAGAAGTAATTACTCAAAAGTGTACTGGGAATTTGATACCATTTAGACCTGACAACTATAACCCATTAACCCACCCAACCAAACCCATTAATATTTTTGGGTTGAAGTGTGTAACTCGTTTCGACTCAATAATATTAATGAGTTGGGTTAAAGCGAGTCGAACCCGTTACCCATTTCGACCAGTATTTTTTATGCGATGGATTTATGTTTTTTGGGGGAAAGTTGGGTTGAGACAAGACAACCCGCTTAACCTGCTACACGTTTCAACCCGACCCATGCCGATCCAACTCATTTCAACTCATTTGACATTTGGGTTCTAACGGGTTTCGACTCGTTTCAACCCATTACTCATTTAAACCTAACCCAACCCACCCAATTGTCAGGCTTAACACCATTACATAAATGGTGCCAATAAGGAGTTAGTCTTCAGCATGTTAGTGGCCCATTATGTTAGGTGGTTCTTAGGCATCAAGTTAATTAGCGGAGATTATGGGTTAGTTAGTTGAGGTCATGTGTGTGTTAGTAAAATGCATGTTAGTTAGTTAGTTAATGCTACATTAAAAAAAGATATAGAAAATTGCTCAAAGTTTCCCTCACTAGTTCTGACGTATTCTTAATTTCAATATCTCCCATCTAAGCTCTTCTTGTATCAGAATCAAAGCATGCTTAGCTTCTATTAGAAAACTCAATATAGGAGTTTGTATTAGATGATTATTTGATACTTATGAATAATAACCAATATGTATCAAAATTTGGTTTTGATACCTATGGGAAATACAACCATTGGACTTGACCTTATAGAGCGTTCACACATACTTCTTGCATGAATATGAAATAGCAATTGGTGTTTCTTAATCTTGGCAATTAAACTGCGTCTATATCCTTGTGCACTTGAGGATCAAGTTCCAATGTTTTCGAGGTTTTCCTAGGCCTTTTTTAGGAAGCACATCAATATTTCTTTTATTCCCATACTTCATTGACACATCAAATTTCAGATCTCTTTGCATCTTCATCAACATTGTATATATCCTTGAACATTGCAGGTAAAAATGAACATTACAACTCAAGAAGAGCCAAAAACTCCTTTTCTTCTATTCTTCCTCATACACCATTGGGATAAATTTGAGCTTCGATAATCGATAGTCCATTATAATGGCCCAACACCTTCTCCTATTGAGAACCTCCATCACATATCAATGTAATCTGCACGCTGGCCTCCAATTCATGATTTTTTATTTAAAGAAGTAGCTATATTAGTCTTATAGGAAAATGATATCCATCCATAATAAAGGGCTCAAGTTCTGTTAGCATGTGGAAATTGCTTTGTATATGGTGATGAGGATAGCTGGATAGGTGAGACACAATATATTTAGCAAAAAACACCAAATTCCTTGGTTGCACTTTCCACCGTATACCATACACATATTGCATTTCTTGACCTTACACTAGGTTATACATAATTACACTGAAAGGACTAGAGACTCCTGCTTACACGTGGCCATCTAGATTAGATACATATCAACCGTACGACTTAAAACTACATTTGATAAACCGAGTTCTTAAAGACTTCCACACTCTAGCAATTCTACTAATCTAGAAATTAGGGATCTTAAGAATCAAATCAAACTATTGTTACACCTCCTCGACAAGATAGCCATTCTTAGTTGACCTACTAGGGTTCCATTACACTCCATTCTTCTACATGCAGAAAGATTCCTAGCTACCTTCAAGTTCAGCTCAGTTTAAGCATATAATTGAACACATAACATGCTGTGCGCTCAAGATATGCAGTAATACTGATACTTACACATATTAAGTTAACTATTCGGTTAATTAAATAATAATAATAATAATAATAATAATCTGTATAGTTTGTAATCTGTGTGCGAGCGTGCATATATATATATATATATATATATATATATATATATATATATATATTATCAGATCTCAATCACACATACGAAATAAACGAACCAAAACAAAATACAGAAACGAGATGAATTAGATAGGAATTATATATGCGTGTTTGTGTATGAAAGGGAAAGAGGAACCTGGTGTTAGAGAAATCGTAAAGTTTGCTGGTACTGGAGAAGATCATAACTCCGACCTCGGCGTCGCACAAAATCGCTAGCTCCTTGGCCTTCTTCAGCAATCCATTCCTCCTCTTCGAGAACGTCACTTGCCTGCTCGTCGAATTGTCGATCCTCCTTATCACGATCTTCCCTCTCCCCATCCTTAATTAATTTAATTTAACTTCTCACCGACTAGCCATAAACACCTTCCTGATCCACATATATCAATTCATTCATTCATCTTTACAATTATATACGTGTGTAATTTATAGAGAGAGAACGCGAAGGACGAATTAGTACTTTCTAGAGAGAGAATTATGTACAAATGTCTGTACGTATAAACAACGCGAGCGGAGAGAAATCGCGTCGTGCTTGTGTGTTTGTATAATGTGTGTGAGAGAGAGAAACGAATGAATCGGATATGGATGAGAGAGAAAATTGAGATGAGTGCTGTGTGTGTGAGAGAGAGAGAGAATTGGAAGGGGGTGGAGGTTGAAATTAGAGTGTTTGGGGAGAGAGAAAGAGAAAGATTTTCCGAGAAAAGAGGACTTACTTTGATGGAGGTTAGTGATGGAGACAAAAGGAGAGCGGGGAGTGAGGAGAATTGTTGTTGTTGCTGCAGAGTTTTGTTTCAGGATTTACTATCATCTTCTATATGAGGAAAGTCTGTCTAAATATGTTCCATGGTTTGAAGAACTTTTATAAAAACCACTAATCATCGGCTGCTGTATTGTACGTAAAACCATTAGTTGTTTCGATTAAACAATGCGACACATGGCACATTCATACTGGCGCATTCCTTTCTTTATTGGTTTTTTTGGTGCTTTGTTTTAGTTGCCGTTTACCATATAAATTTTCGACACGTGGACCATTAAATTTGAAACACTTCAGTTTCTATCTGGGAATATCGGTTTTCGAGATGTAGAATTAACAAGACAGTTTTGCCCTTGTCAGAATTTGTGAATGGAAATCGTGTTTGGAAATGTGTGGCAGAGGAAAAGGTTTATTCGAATCCGAATTTTATATTGTTGATCAATTTCTATTAACTCGACATATTTCCGTACTCAAATTATTACTCCATCCGTCCTCAAATTATCTTTCTCTTTTTTTTTTCTGTTTCAAAATAATTGTTCAGTTTGAAACTTTCTTTGTTAGAACATCACTTTTACCATTTTATCCTTACTTTTCACCCTACTTTAATTATGAGTCATATGCACATGAGCTTTAAAAAAACTACACATTAAACCAATATAAATAATCAAGTCAATTGTTTTTTTTTTAAACTGTGCGTCGGGTTAATTAAGACGATTATTTAGGGACGGAGGGAGTATTATTTTTTATACATCCCAAAATAATTATCTTTTTTAAAACTTTTTTTTTAAAACAATAATTTTACCACTTCAACTTTTTTATCATATTTTTATTATGAGACATATATACATAGGCTTTAAAGTAAATTACACATCAAACTAATATTAATAATCCAGTCAAATGTGTTTTATTAAACCATACGTCAAGTCCACTAAAACGATAATTTAGGGACAGAGGGAGTAATTCATATTCGAATCTAGTAGGTCAAGTCTAATGGTGGTACTTGCCTATATGTATCAAAATCAAATTTTGATATATATTGATTACTATTCATGTGTATCAAATAATCATTTCCAACTATAGATATCAAAATTTGATATAATAATAATTTTGAATTTTTTTTATCCGACACATATCATAATATAAAAACAAACTTAAAATATTGATATACAATAATTTACCTAGACGTATTATGACATAAATATATGGTCAAAATGAATGGTATTAAAATTAGGTATGATACTATGGTAGATATCAAAATTAGTACCTTCCTTAGTACCACACCTAATTTTGATACCTTTTACTTTACTATTGGAGAGCCTAATACTCTTACATAATTATCAAATTTTGGTTTTGACCCATACCATTGGACTTATCCTTACCAGTTAGCAATTCAACTAAATATCTTATTCAAAATAAAGATTTATGTTTTAAGAACAATGAGAATATGAAATGCCGTTGAAAGTAGGAACACCAAAAGACAACATCGATATATTAGTATATATAATGTGTATGTGTATAATTATATGCATACGTGTATATATATATATATATATATATATATCCCTATCTGATCCACAAAGTAAAGAAATTATTGGATTCGGGTTATTGAACTATTATACAAATTAATATCTGAAATTTTGGATCAGATTTAGACCAAAATCAGATCTATTGACACGCGTAAGTGTGAGAATTGTGATTGACTGATTGCACTTAAGCATGTCAATGGATTGGATTTTAGCCCGACTCCAATTCATATCTGATGCAAAATTTTGAATATAGATTTATACAATGATCCAATAAGTTAAATCCTAATCTAAATATAATAATCTATTTACTTAGCGGATCGAATATAGATTTACATATATGCAATTTGTTAAGAACTCAATTCGTTCCAAAAATAACATATTACATCCGTCTTAAAATTATTGTCTTGTTTGATCCAGTATATGAAATAGGAAAAAAATAATTAACTTGATTATTAATATTTGTTTGATATGTAATTTCTTTTAAAGCCCACATGTATGTGGCATATAATTAGAGTATAATGATGAAAAAATAAATGTAAAGTGGTAAACGTGTTATCAAAAAATGATAAGTTTCAAACAATACAATTATTTTAGAACGGATGAAAATGAAAAGTAGGACAATAATTTTGAGCCTAATGAAATATTTGTTACTATACATATATATACGCGGTATCTACACTAATTACTAATGTTTTCTTTTGGTTTTTGATCCTTCGTTACATATTTTCATTGTTTTTAATCAATAAATCTTTATTTTGAATCGGATCAGATGTTTAATCGGATATATTGACTAGTAACAGATTTCGATATGAATTGATATATACTTGATCCATCGGGTTAATAAATTAGATCGGATCAGCGATATAATGTTTCAAGTTCAGATATACCTATACATGATTTTTCAAGTCGGATTCATATATTGGTGTAAATGGTTCGATTCGATTCGGTTTGGCCAAAATCGCAAACCGAACCACCCATATTGATTCCAAAAAAATTCAAACCGAATTGAACTACGCAAAATCTGGAACCGAACCGAATCGAACCACTCGATTTGATTTGATTTGGTTCGGTTTCATGGTTTCAAATAAATTTTTTAATCAACATATACAAGGTTAATAAAAAATATTCACATTTCTAAGTAATGACAATCATTTTTCAAACAAACCTAAGAGGCTAGAAAGTAGCAGCACAACACCAATAAACAAATACTAGAATTTATATGCTTAGTGTTTACTCTCTTCACAAATTTCTTGCATATTACAAGTTATAAATAAACACGAATGAAAACGTGGAAACAACAAACATCAACAACAATAAACAAGAGTGACAACAAACAATAAATAAGGTTAGAAAATAGAAATATCAAAAAAATATATTATATATATGTATAATATTAGTATATATATAATATATAAAAAATATATTTTAAAAAGATGGTTTGTTCGGTTTGACATCGAAAATCTCAAACTGAACCGAACCACTCGATTTTTTAATTATTCAAACCAAAACCGAACCGTTTGAATTAAAAACCAAAAACCAAATCAAACTGCCAGATTCGATTCGATTCGATTCGGTAGTGTTCGAGCTTATACCCTTAATTCCTATATCTCGCCCATTGACATGCCTAACTGCACTTATATTGCGAAGAATCATGGTGTAGATTAGACCATTTTAATTCCTAAAACTTATGTGTTCTGTAGTACACCTATGTTCTTACATAATCGTCTTGATTAATTCAATACACCATTTAAAGAAAATAATTGATTGATTTATAAATATTGTTATATGTAATTTCTTTTAATGTCTTGTACACATTATCATAATTAAAGTAGGAAAAAAAATAAGAGTAAAATGGTAAATTTGTTTTTTTCTAAAAAAGAAAGTTTAGAACTGAAAGTTATTTTGGAACAGATAAAAAATTAAATCAAAACAATTATTTAGGAACAAATAGAGTATAAGTATTATCAATAGATGTATGATATTACGAGTTTGAGTTTGTGGTATTATTACATGTTTTACTGTTAGTGTCATTATGTCAAATTTACTTAGATTTCTATACCGTTAGATCAAATATTTTTTTTTAAGTAATGACATAGACATTTTAAATCATAACCAACTTAATCATCCAACGACTCTAACACTAAAGCTAAAACTTGTGATATTATTACGAGTTTTAATTAGTGTTAGAGCCGTTGAATAATTAAGTTGGTGATGATTTGATGAAATATTTATGACATTACTTAATAAATATATTTAATCTAACGGTGCAGAGATCTAAATAAATTTTATTTAGCGACACAAAGACTAAAACTTATAATAATACCACAAACGCAATCTCGTAATATCATACATCTGTGATTTATTCATATAAATTAATAAAATTATAATGATTATTTTCAAGAAAAAATATAGAATAATAATAAATATTTGGAATTTCAAAGCTTGCTTTACCAAAAAAATTAAAATAAAGAGAATGAAAGGAAATCTTAACCACGATCCTAAACCCTTTCTTAACATTCTCCTTTTACATTAAAATAATATAACAACTCCCCTTTTGGAAATTGATTCTTAAGAACTAATCTAAGCCACAATTAGTTACCCATTTCCGTCTCAATTATTGAAACTTGAAAGTTGGAACAGTACTTTTGAATTTTTATTCATTTACTTTTTCCTTCAAAAGAAGGTAGAATGATGTCCAATGAGCAGGCTTCTTTGGGTACGTTGAAGTCTGGTGGAGGTACATTTCTCAATTGCTTGGAGGGGAATTTTGCTTTTATATGATTTGTTTACAATTAACAGTACTTCCCAAGTGTTCCATTCATGTGGCTATTTAGTTATTCATGTCACTGCTCATTCCCATGTACGATGCACATAAATTACCGTAATGAATTGTAGTATTTCTCAACTTGCTCCATTCATGTGGTTATTTAGGCTCCGTTGTTCCGTTTGTTTCACATAAAATGATTTTTAGAAAACATTTTATTTTTATTTTTATGTGTTTGTTAATCTTAGGAAAATATAATCAACATAAAAAAATTCTGAGTCAACGTAAAAAAAATCCGAATTAACGGAAAATGAAAATTTCTTTTCATATGATTTGAAAGATATACGTCTTTTAATTTTTTTTTACAGCAAATTTTAATGTATATCTTTCAACATAAAAGCTTTTCCGACCAAAAAAGTAATTGAAAGATATACATTAAAATTTTGTGTAAAAAAGAAATTAAAAGATGTACTTTCAAATTTGTACATATAAAGGGATCAACAATGTTCGGTTTACAATTACTTTTACAACTATTGCTACAATTAAATTTTAATGAAGGGTAAAATTGATTTTCACTAAAACATATTTGTCATAATTATAGTTGCATAAGTAATGGAAAACCTATTATTTTTGTAAAAGAATCATGCAGAAAAATATTTAACAAAAAATTTCCACGAGGATAAAGAGAAATAAATTTTGTTTTAGTAATAATTATATATTGTAGTCATAATAGTTTCTCGCCGGACGTCACTTTGGAGTAAGATGAGAACATCTTTGCATCGCCGCATATGTGACGTGTGGCGCCGGTGTCCACATACCATTCACGACCCGTGCCGACCAAGTTTGTCCGGAAACCACGTAGATCATGCTGATGTCTTTATAAACCACGTTGGCTTCTTTGCGGACTCGCTTCTTTCCTCGGCACTCCGCAGCTTTATAGCCTTTCTTATCACAGTTGAGGCACTTGCCTTTGAACTTATACTTTTTCCCTTGCGTAGACGTCCCTTCACCGGAGCTTTTACGCTTCCCGTTCTTGGAGTCTTGCTCGACCACAAGTGCCCCTTCTATGGGGCGAAGCTGCTTTTTGTCGACGACCCAGTTATTCTGCTCAATTCTTAGTCTTAGGATCAAATCCTCCAACGACATATCTTTGCGTTTATGCTTGAGATAGTTTTTGAAGTCGTTCCACGCGGGAGGTAGCTTCTCGATCATTGCCGCAACTTAGAATGCTTCTGAAATTATCATCCCTTCGGCTGCTATCTCGTGCAAGATTAGTTGGAGTTGTTCAACCTGTGTCACTTTTGGAATCATTCATAAAAAATTCTAAAAACCTAGCAACTACGAATTTCTCCGAGCCGCCATCTTCGGTTTTGTACTTCTTTTTCAATGATTCCCAAAGGTCTTTGGCCGTCTTAAATGGGCTGTATACATCGTGTATAACGAGTTATCCAGTCCATTTAAGATGTAGTTCCTACAAAGGAAGTCATAGTGTTTCCATGACTCGACAGCGGCCACGGTGGTCCGATCTGTTTCCCTTTCTTTCAAGATAGGGGTTGTTTCCTTCAGGCACTTTGACAGGTTCAATGTCGTAAGGTAGAAGAGCATCTTTTGTTGCCATCGTTTGAATTCTTTGCCAACAAACTTTTTCGGGCGTTCACCATGGGTGTGAACGGTGGCATGCATCATTTGCGTTTCTGCCATGGGCTGTTGTACATCAGTGAGTTCCTTTCTAGAGTTGGAAGCCATGCTGCATACAAAACAGGATTATGCTAAGTTATATGAAACACTATTGTTTTTATACAATTAGCAACCAAATTTTAATAGACTTTCCTGTGCAGTCTATGTTGTTTTATTTTTGTGAAACAGATTAAAACTATTTGCAATTAAGACAGTTTAAACACTGTTACAGTTAATACAATGAAGTATAAACTGTAAGCACACTAAACTGAATATGTAATAAGGATACAACAGACTGATTTAGGAATACAAACAGCCTTAATCAAATTCTAGAATAGACTAATTTAAATGACAAGGATAAAAACAACCTTAATTAAATTTTAGAACAGACTGAGTGCACTTCCAGACTAATCAGTGTATGATATTTAAACAGAAGGATGGTATGAATTTGTACCCTGATTTGTAAAATCTGGAACATAAACAAATTAATGTAGGTTTCTGAAGTTTTGAGCAGAAACAAATGAATGCAGTAATGCAGTAAGCAGGCCTGAATCTGTAACAAAATAGATTAGTTCTGTGGCCTGAATATGTAACAAAACAGATTGATATATGGTTAATTTATTGCAGATTTCTGAATTTCTGTTAAACACAAACATATTAAAATGCAGTTAACATGAATGTCCAGAAACAGGTTGCCAAGCTTGATGAAAAACTGACTGAAACAATAATAAGTTTTTCAAAAAGTCAGAATACGATTTGAATATCTAGTCCAAGTTTCAGAACACGCATTTTAATAACCGGCAGGTTCTCAGAACACGCATTTTAGTTGTTGAATCTTGAAATTACAAAATTATTTTGATCCATTAAGATCAATTAGATTTTTAATAAAATTAGTGCACTTCAAAATCCAAGCACTTGGTAAGCAAGAAACAATTCGGTGTATGAATCTGTAACATAAACATATTATAAAAAACTATTTTGAATCATGTAAAGAAACATTATGTAACATAAAACATAATTTGTAATAAATGTTGGAAACAGACTAAACAATGTGTTTAATTGAAGCAGTTTCTGTTCAAATAGGTGAAGTTTTGGAACAGACTGAACACTTCAAACTAAGTAAGCAGGTTCAGAAACTATAACAGAAAAGGATTTGTTAACAGAAACAGAAAATCATAATCTGTTAATAGACTATAACGACATGCGAGAATCGAAAAGAAGATGAGGATCTTTGGAAACGAAAGCACCAAGCCAAAATTTTTTGTCTTAAGATTATTAGGAAGGTATGGCCTGATTTTCTATTTCCGGCAGTGTGTGTGTGTGTGCACAGAATGATTAATATCCTCGAGACACTTAAGCTCTTTCCTTAAGACAAAAAGCGCCTTATGCGAGGCTGGGCCGAGTCTTTGCCAGTCTCCGAGGTTTAGGATACTTACGTGATTGAAGAGGCGTCTTCCAAACTTCACCAAGGCGAATCAAAAACACGCTGATGTATCTCTGTAAGGGCAGAAAGGTTGTGCAGAAAAGATGAGAGTTTTCAGTGCCAAAATCTGTGGTTTGATGCAGTATTTATGTGGTAGTTTGGGGATGGAAGTTGGGAGCGCGGTTGGTTGTCAGCGGACACAACCCGGTATGCAGCGGACACACCGTTTCAGACATAACTGTCAAGGGCCGAAAGTAAAGCCTGTGGCCATGATGGAAGATTTTCTAGGAAGTTGCGTAGCCATTCGACTTCTTTTGCTATTTTATCTAAAGCGATAAATTCTGATTCCATTGTAGATCTTGTGATGCAAGTCTGTTTGGAAGATTTCCATGCGATAGCACCACCCCCGAGTGTAAATACAAATCCACTTGTGGATTTCGAGTCGTTAGTATCAGATATCCAGTTGGCGTCACTATAACCTTCTATTACTGCTGGATATTTGGAATAGTGCAACCCATAGTCTTTAGTGTATCGAAGATACCTAAGGATTCTTACAATAGCCTTCTAGTGATCATGTCCGAGATTGCTATTAATTCTGCTCAAACGATTGACTGTTTGAGCAATATCTGGCCGCGTACAATTCGTGAGATACATTATACTTCCAATTACACGAGAGTATTCAATTTGAGATATACTTTCGTGTAGGTTCTTTTTGAGATGAAAGTTTGGGTCTATTGGAGTTTTTGCTATACTATTATCACCATTGCTGAATTTCTCCAGTAATTTCTCGATGTAATGAGATTGTGATAATATGATCTCCTCGGATGTTCTAGATATTTTAATACCTAAGATGACATCAGCTATCCCAAAGTCTTTCATGTCGAACCTGTTGGCCAACATTTTCTTGGTGTCCTTGATCATGTTGTCGTTATTGTCGATGATGAGCATGTTATCTACGTAGAGGCAGATAATGACGTAACCATGTTGTGTATTTTTGACGTACACACATTTGTCACATTCGTTGATCTTGAACCCATTTGCAAGTACTACGTCATCAAAACGTTTATGCCATTGTTTTGGTACTTGCTTTAATACGTACAACGATTTGACCAATCGGCATACTTTCGTTTCGTTGCTCGGAGCTATGAATCCTTCGGGTTGATTCATATAGATTTCTTCTTCGAGTTCCCCATTTAGGAAGGCAGTCTTAACATCCATTTGATGTATGTTAAGACTGTGCAGAGCTGCAACAACAATTATTAGTCGAATTGACGTAATTCGAGTTACAAGGGCATAAGTGTCAAAATAACTTGAATAAGCTAGTCATGTAAAGGGAAAAATGGGAATCCCACATTGGGAACAAGATGAAACAAGCTCTACCTTATAAAGTAGAGCTTTGAGGCTTTACTTTCGGCCCTTGGGCCACTACACTTTTGTGTAGGAGGGAAGACCTAGCTAGGTGCAGGTCCAAACACACGCTGCGCGCGCCGGCCGCAGCCCGCCGTCCCGACTTCTGGCTGGTTAGTCGGTCGGCCTGGCTGGCTTGCTTGCTTGACTGAACCTTATCTTTTTGCTACCAGTTCAATTGGCGTGTGACCCTTTCAGTGTGAACCTTTTCTATAGAACATGTTCAGCAGCCTTCCAGCGATTATATGCGAAGTTCGGACACATGCTACGGTTGTGTCGTTTTCGCTGACAGCCAATCGCGCTCCCAACTTCCATCCCCAAACCGCCACATAAATACTGCATCAAACCACATATTTTGGCACTGAAAACTTTCCTCTTTTCTGCACAACCTTTCTGCCCTTACAAAGATATAGCAGCGTGTTTTTGATTCGCCCGGTGACTGAAGTTTGGAAGACTGCCTTCTTCAATCACGTAAGTATCCTAAACCCTGGGAGACTCGCTGGCAGCACCCGTCCAGTCTGCATACGGGGCCAATTTTTGTCTTAAGGGAAGAGCTTAAGTGTCTCGAGGATATTAATCATTCTGTGCACACACACACACTGCCGGAAACAGAAAATCAGGCCATACCTTCCTAACAATCTTAAGACAAAAAATTTTGGCTTGGTGTTTTCGTTTCCAGCAACAGGACAGATCCTCTTCTTCTTCTAGTTTTTGATTCTGCATGCTGTTTGTGTTCACTCACATTCTGATTTTGCATGTTGTTTCTGTTCACTCACATTCTGATTCTGCATGCTGCTTCTGTTAACAGATTCAGACATCTTATAGGTTGTTAACAGATTCTGCTTAATCTGTTTCTGCTTCAGTATTAAAATCTGTGATTAAATAACCTGTTTACTTAGTTTCAAGTGTTCAGTCTGTCTCTGAATCTGTCATCTGCATCAATCAGACTGCTTATGCTACGATTTCGTAACATACATAATCAATCTACAAATTACGATTCATACACTCGCTCGCTTCAATTTTCATAAACCTTGCAAACCTGATTCTGGAAAAGCCTGCTTACTGAATTATTACTGCATTACTCATCTGTTTCTGCTCAAACAACCTGTTTCTGCTTCTGTTTTAATCTGTTTAAGATATAGCCTATTTCTGCTTCTATTTTAATTTGTTTAAGATACAGATTCTGCATCAGTTTTTTATGAAAATGTGCATTCAGCCTGATAACAGTTTGGTTCTGAACCTGTCATAACCTGTTTAATAGATTCATTACCATAATAAAAACACACTGATCAGCCAATTTTAAAAATCTGAACAGTCACCTTTTCTGGATTTAAATCAGTCTGCTTGTATGCTTATTGATTACATTATACCATTCAATTTTAATCTGAATCTGTCCACTATATTAATCAGTTTATGTTACAGATTTTGTACATCAGTGTACAGATTCAGACCACATTAATCTGTTCATGTTACAGATTCTGATTCAGACCATATCTAATAATCTGCTTAGGCTACATATACAAATTTTGCTCCAGTTTTTAAAATTATAATCAGCCAGAATCCTTGAAATTGTACAGGCCTATCAGCCTGTTTTTGGCAAGTGCATTCAGCTTGTTCTAAAAATTAATTAAGGCTGGTTTTCCCTCTTAATTAAGGTTGTTTTAATTAAGGCTGTGTGTATTGACTAATTAATTGAAATCAACATATTATAGATTAATACTTAACTGTATTAATTATAGAGTTTTAATTTGTTCACAGAAATAAAACTAAATAGACTGCACATGAGAGTCTATCAATTCAAGTTGCTAATTGTATAGAAACATAAGTGTTTCATATAACTTAGCATTTTTCTAATCCTATTTTTTGTGCAGCATGGCTTCCAACTCTGGAAAGGAACCCGCTGCTGTACAATAGCCCATGGCAAAACTCAAATGATGCATGCCACCGTTCACACTAATGGTGAACGCCCGGAAAAGTTTCTTGGCAAAGAATTCAAACGATGGCAACAAAAGATGCTCTTCTACCTTATGTCAAAGTGCCTGAAGGAAACAACCCCTATCTTGAAAGAAGGGGAAACAGATCGAACCACCGTGGCCGCTGTCGAGTCATGGAAACACTCCGACTTCCTTTGCAGGAACTACATCTTAAATGGACTAGATAACTCGTTATACGATGTATACATCCCATTTAAGACGACCAAAGACCTTTGGGAATCATTGGAAAAGAAGTACAAAACAGAAGATGCCGGCTCGAAGAAATTCGTAGTTGCTAGGTTTTTAGAATTTTTTATGAATGATTCCAAAAGTGTTATGACACAGGTTGAACAACTCCAACTAATCTTGCACGAGATAGCAGCCGAATGGATGATAATTTCAGAAGCATTCCAAGTTGCGGCAATGATCGGAAGCTACCTCCGCGTGGAAGGACTTCAAAACTATCTCAAGCATAAGCGCAAAGATATGTTGTTGGAGGATTTGATCCTAAGGCTAAGAATTGAGCAGAATAACCGGGTCGCCGACAAAAAGCAGCTTCGCCCCATAGAAGGGGCACATGTGGTCGAGCAAGACTCCAAGAACGGGAAGCGTAAAAGCTCCGGTGAAGGGACGTCTACGCAAGGGAAAAAGTACAAGTTCAAAGGCAAGTTCCTCAACTGTGATAAGAAAGGCCATAAAGCTGCGGAGTGCCGAGGAAAGAAGCGAGTCCGCAAAGAAGCCAACGTGGTTGATGAAGACATCAGCATGATCTGCGTGGTTTCCAAGACAAACTTGGTCGGCACGGGTCGTGAATGGTATGTGAACATCGGCGCCACACGTCACATATGCGGCGATGCAAAGATATTCTTATCTTACTCCAAAGTGACGTCCGGCGAGAAGCTATTCATGGGCAACTCCTCCACCTCTGGAGTGGAAGGAAAAGGGCGAGTAATATTGAAGATGACCAGCGGACGGAATTGGTGCTCACCAATGTCCTCCATGTCCCGGATATTAGGAAAAACCTAATCTCCGGCTCCCTTTTAATAAAGCATGGGTTCAAGTTGGTCTTCGAGTCCGATAAATTTGTACTTACTAAGAGTGGAGTTTTTATGGGCAAGGGTTACCTCAATGAGGGCTTGTTCAAGTGTAATGTACTGGTGGTAACCCCACCCAACAGTAGTAGTATTAATAATACAACATCTACATCTTCTTCTTACTTGATTGAGCACTCTAATATTTGACATCTTAGACTAGGTCATGTTAACCATGATTCTATACGACGATTAATGCAGATGGAATTAATTCCAAAAGCTCGAATCAACACTAAGGACAAATGTCAAATATGCGTTGAGGCCAAACAAACAAGAACCTCCTTTCAAACAATACAACGTGACACTCGACCACTAGAATTAGTTCATAGCGATCTATGTGATTTTAAATCCATAGAGTCATGTGGCGGAAAAATTATTTCATCACCTTTATTGATGATAGCACACGTTATTGTCATCTTTTCTTGCTAAATAGTAAAGACGAAGCGTTCGAGGCATTTAAAATGTACAAGAACGAAGTAGAAAATCAACTTGAGAAAAAGATAAAAATTCTCAAATCTGATCGAGGAGGTGAGTACGTATATCCTTTTAAAGACTTTTGTGCAGCACATGGAATAATTCATCAAGTGACTCCTCCTCATACTTCCACAATCCAATGGGATTGCGGAAAGGAAAAATCGTACACTCAAAGAAATGATGAATTCATTACTAATTCAATCAGGCCTACCCGACGAAATGTGGGGGGAAGTAGTGCTCACAGCAAATTACTTGCTCAACAAGTTACCACACAAGAAATTGGAGCAAACTCCTTATGAATTATGGACTGGTCGAAAATCTTCCTACAAATTCATCAAAGTGTGGGGGTGCCTGGCCAAAGCGGCAGCACCATTACTTAAAAAGATGAAAATCGGTCCAAAAACCGTGGATTGTGTCTTCATAGGATATGCAGCTCGGAGTAGTATCTATAGGTTCTTAGTGCATAAGTCTGACAATCCAAACATTGAAGTATATACAATACTAGAATCAAGAAATGTCACATTTTTTGAAAACATATTTCCATTAAAAAATAATCAAAATACTAATGGAAAACACTTATTTCCTTGGAACACAAGCGAATATGAGAACGAGGCCCCCACGGACATTGGTCCCATGGACATAGTCCAAGAAGACCATCCAGATGCACCGGATGATGAACCAAGAAGGAGCAAACGGGCAAAAATAACTAAAACCTTTGGACCCGACTTTGTGACCACATGTATAGTGGACAATGAACCTCGCACGTTCAAAGAAGCAATGTCTACTCCCGAAGCTCCTCAATGGAAAGAAGCCATTAATGGCGAAATATCTTCCATTATGCAAAACTACACTTGGGAATTAGTTGATCTTCCCAAAGGGTGTAAACTATTGGGCTATAGATGGATTTTCAAACAAAAATTAAAAACCGATGATTCCATTGATAAGTATAAAGCACGATTAGTTGCAAAAAGGTTTAATCAAAAGGAAGGTGTTGATTATTTTGACACTTATGCCCCTGTAACCCGAATTACGTCAATTCGACTAATAATTGCTTTTGCAGCTCTGCACGGTCTTAACATACATCAAATGGATGTTAAGACTGCTTTCCTAAATGGGGAACTCGAAGAAGAAATATATATGAATCAACCCGAAGGATTCATAGCTCCGGGCAACGAAACGAAAGTATGCCGATTGGTCAAATCGTTTTACGGATTAAAACAAGCACCAAAACAATGGCATAAACGTTTTGATGACGTAGTACTTGCAAATGGGTTCAAGATCAACGAATGTGACAAATGTGTGTACGCCAAAAATACAAAACATGGTTACGTCATTATCTGCCTCTACGTAGATGACATGCTCATCATCGGCAATAACGACAACATGATCAAGGACACCAAGAAAATGCTGGCCAACAGGTTCAACATGAAATACCTTAGGATAGCTGATGTCATCTTAGGTATTAAAATATCTAGAACATCCGGGGAGATCATATTATCACAATCTCATTACATCGAGAAATTACTGGAGAAATTCAGCAATGGTGATAATAGTATTGCAAAAACTCCAATAGACCCAAACTTTCATCTCAAAAAGAACCTACACGAAAGTGTATCTCAAATTGAATACTCTTGTGTAATTGGAAGTCTAATGTATCTCACGAATTGCACGCGACCAGATATTGCTCAAACAGTCAATCGTTTTAGCAGATTTAATAGCAATCCGGACATGATCACTGGAAGGCTATTGTAAGAGCCCTTAGGTATCTTCGATACACTAAAGACTATGGGTTGCACTATTCCAAGTATCCAGTAGTAATAGAAGGTTATAGTGACACCAACTGGATATCTGATACTAACGACTCGAAATCCACAAGTGGATTTGTATTTACACTTGGGGGTGGTGCTATCGCATGGAAATCTTCCAAACAGACTTGCATCGCAAGATCTACAATGGAATCAGAATTTATCGCTTTAGATAAAACAGCGGAAGAAGCCGAATGGCTACGCAACTTCCTAGAAAATCTTCCAGCATGGCCACAACCAGTGCCAGCTATATGCATCCATTGCGATAGCCAAGCCGCAATTGGAAGGGCACAAAATAATATGTATAACGGTAAATCGCGACACATACGAAGGCGTCACAATACCGTTAGGCAACTTCTCTCAAATGGAGTGATCACCATCGATTACATTCGATCGAAAGACAACCTAGCGGATCCACTAACTAAAGGTCTGTCTAGAGAGCAAGTATGCAACTCATCGAAGGGAATGGGCCTAAAGCCTATGAAATAAAGAATAATTTAGCGGCAAACCCCACCTAGCTGATTGGAGATCCCATGGTCTAGGTTCAAAGGGACAACCCAACTAAATTAATCTCCAAGACAACACTACAGAACTTAACTCCTACCCATTCCTATGGTGAAACACACTAGTGTTATCTGTCACGGTAAAGGATAAGTTTTGCTTTTAATGGTTCCTATGACTTGACTCGTCAAGCGGAGTTCTGACAGAACAACTCCTTATAGGCAATCACCTATGTGAATGTAAGACTGATCGATCTTATGAGAATTACAAGGCTGAAATTCTCTAACAAACATTCACAGAACCAGGTATCGTTCAGGGCCATAATGAACACAAACGTAGAATCACACCATGTTTGAGGTTAGCCGTGTGATTACTATTGTCTTGGTTGACATCAAACACTAATCAGTTCAAGACACTCAAGTCACTAATTAGTAAGTCATCCCGATAGGATATCATAAGGAAAGGTTCAAAGCCAAAAGCCACCTATTCCAATACAGTTACTCTCAGTTGTATCTCTGTAAATATCACTATGTCATCAACTTACATGATATCTCATTCAATGTGGGGGATTGTTGGAAACTTGGTTTCAAATTAACTTGAATAAGCTAGTCATGTAAAGGGAAAAGTGGGAATCCCACATTGGGAACAAGATGAAACAAGCTCTACCTTATAAAGTAGAGCTTTGAGGCTTTACTTTCGGCCCTTGGGCCACTACACTTTTGTGTAGGAGGGAAGACCTAGCTAGGTGCAGGTCCAAACACAGCCAGCCGACTCGGTGATTGGTTTGTCGGTCGGCCGACCGCTTGCTTGCCTGACTGAACCTTATCTTTTTGCTACCAGTTCAATTGGCGTGTGACCCTTTCAGTGTGTCCGTTTCAGACACTCGTAACTGCTACGGTTGGTGTGTCTGTTTTCGGACAGCCAACTGCTCCTAACTTCCATCCCCAAACTGCCACATAAATACTGCATCAAACCACATATTTTGGCAATGAAAACTCTCCTCTTTTTTGCACAACCTTTCTGCCCTTACAGAGATACATCAACGTGTTCGTGATTCGCCCGGTGATTGAAGCTTGGAGGATTGGCCTCTTCATTCACGTAAGTATTCTAAACCCTGGGAGACTCACTGGCAGCACCCGTCCTCTCCGTTACGATGCCAATTTTTGTCTTAAGGGAAGAGCTTAAGTGTCTCGAGGATATTAATCATGCTGTGCACACACACACATTGTCGGAAACAGAAAATCAGGCCATACCTTCCTAATAGTTTTAGTAATAATTATATATTGTACGTCATTTGACATGTAACAAATGTTACGAACTAAATGTCACAAACTACCGTGGTCGTGAATTTGTGATTGCTCAACTAATTGCACTTTCAATGATGTTAAATATCTTCCTTTTCTCGTTCGTGGTAGCATCTCATTAGACATACAAGGCATCCCTCATTTTCGAGCTACTTGATTAGATCTTCTTGCATAGATTTTTCTGTTTTCTATTCAAGTTTAATCTTTTGTATTCCCTCCATTTTCAAAATATTGTCTTGATTGATTCCAACACACCATTTAAGAAAAATAAATTTACTGTATTATAAATATTTGTGAAATATATGGTTTCCTTAATGCCCTTGAGTATGTGACAATAAATAAAGTAGATAGAAAAAGTAATGGTAAAATGATAAAAGTGTTTTCCTAAAAAGGAAAAAATTGAAAGATCACAATCATTTAACAACTGACGAAAAATAAAAGGTAAACAATAATTTGAAAACAGAGAAATTAATTTATTTAGAGATAAGGCTCCTTAGTCCTCCCTTTGTTGGGCAAGACTAGTTGCCCCCTCCATGGATTTATTACTTTATCTTATGAATAAAATTGGTCAAGGTCCCGTCCATGTTTCACAAAAAAAAAAGAAAAAGAAAAAAAGCCTAGGCTTGTTCAAATGGTCACATCTATATTTTTTTTGGGGTTAAATACATCATTAGTACATGTATCATGCCAAAGTCTATGGTCAATCCTCGGTTATCAAAAGTGATTACCATAGATCAAATAATGCTTTTTTCGAACACTCGTAACACTACTAGAAAGCGCGCCTTCAGCAACGGAATTATCATTTCCGTCGCTGTTTAGCGACGGAAATTGAACATCAGCGACGGAATTGAATTGAAAATGCCTCTAGCGACGGAAATTCCGTTGCTTAAAATAAATTGAAATTAAATTTTGAAATATTTAGCGATGGAAATTTCCGTCGTTAAAGGTCACCTTTAGCGATGGAAAATTCCGTTGCTGAAAATAAATTGAAATTAAATTCTGAAATATTTAGCGACGAAAAATTCCATCGCTAAAGGTGACCTTTAACAACGGAAAATTCCGTTGGTGAAAATAAATTAAAATTAAATTCTAAAATATTTAGTGACGGAAAATTCCGTCGCTAAAGGTGACCTTTAGCAACGAAAATTCCGTTATTGAAAATAAATTGAAATTAAATTTTGAAATATTTAGCGACGGAAAATTCCTTCGCTAAAGGTCACCTTTAGTGACGGAAAATTCCGTTGCTGAAAAATAAATTGAATATATATATATATATATATAAAATATTATAATCATTTTAATGAATGAAATTTTATTATTAAATTAATATTTGAAATGTTAATTTAATAATATAATATCAATAATTAAAATGATTAGCATCAATATAATTACAAAAATTAAAATATTCACATTACAACTTAACTTAACTTAACGTAACGTAATATAACGTAACTTAACGTATTGTAACGTAACGTAACGTAACTTAACTTAACTTAACGGAACTCAACGTAACTTAACGTAACGTAACGTAACTTAACTTAACTTAACACGCTACACCTATTGGTGAAATATTATAATGGACTACGATGGACCATTATAACATGAAAACACGCTACGCATATTGCCAAAATGGTATAATGGAGTGCGATGGACCATTATAACATGAAAACACGCTACGCCTATTGACGAAATGGTATAATGGAGTACGATGAACCATTATAACATGAAAACACGCTACGCCTATTGACGAAATGTTATAATGGACTACGATTGACCATTATAACATGAAAACACGCTACGCCTATTGGCGAAATGGTATAATGGAGTACGATGAACCATTATAACATGAAAACACGCTACGCCTATTGACGAAATGGTATAATTAAGTACGATGGACCATTATAACATGAAAACACGCTACGCCTATTGACGAAATGGTATAATGGACTACGATGGACCATTATAACATGAAAACACGCTACACCTATTGACGAAATGTTATAATAGAGTACGATGGACCATTATAACATGAAAACACGCTACGCCTATTGGCGAAATGTTATAATGGAATACGATGAACCATTATAACATGAAAACACACAACGCCTATTGACGAAATGGTATAATGGAGTACGATGGACCATTATAACATGAAAACACGCTACGCCTATTGACGAAATGTTATAATGGACTACGATGGACCATTATAACATGAAAACACGCTACGCCTATTGGCGAAATGGTATAATGGAGTACGATGGACCATTATAACATGAAAACACGCTACACCTATTGACGAAATGTTATAATGGACTACGATGGACCATTATAACATGAAAACACACTATGCATATTGGCAAAATGTTATAATAGAGTACGATGGACCATTATAACATGAAAACACGCTACGCCTATTGGCGAAATGTTATAATGGAGTACGATGGACCATTATAACATGAAAACACGCTACGCCTATTGGCGAAATGTTATAATGGAGTACGATGGACCATTATAACATGAAAACACGCTACGCCTATTGGCGAAATGTTATAATGGAGTACGATGAACCATTATAACATGAAAACACGCTACGCCTATTGACGAAATGGTATAATGGAGTACGATGGACCATTATAACATGAAAACACGCTACGCCTATTGACGAAATGTTATAATGGACTACGATGGACCATTATAACATGAAAACACGCTACGCTATTGGCGAAATGTTATAATGGACTACGATGGACCATTATAACATGAAAACACGCTACGCCTATTGGCGAAATGTTATAATGGACTACGATGGACCATTATAACATGAAAACACGCTACGTAACGTAATGTAACTTAACATAACGTAACGTAACGTAACTTAACGTAACGTAATGTTACGTAACTTAACGTAACTTAACTTAACGTAAGCGTAACGGCGTAACTTAACGCTAACTTAATGCGTAAGTTAACTTAACGTAACGTACGTAACGTAACGTAACGTAAGTTAACTTAACTTAACGTAATGTAACGTAACGTAACTTAAGGTGACGTAAGTTAACGTGACGTAACGTAACATAACGTAACGTAACTTAACTTACGTAAGTTAACGTAACGTAACGTAACATAACGTGACGTAACATAACGTAACGTAACGTAACGTAACTTAACGTAACTTAACGTGACGTAACAACGTAACGTAACGTAACTTAACGTCACATAACGTAACGTAACTTAACTTACATGAATATGTCATTCTCCAAGACGATGTTGTATAGAATGATGAGCACAATGGGTACACTAAAAACGTCTCTTGATGCAAACTATGGAAATCGGTAGAGTCGACAAAAAACAGTGAGACTGCACAAGTTGAATTTTTGTGGCTTTGTTCGATTTAGTTCAAACTCGATCTAGATTTGAGCGGTTGAGATCGATTTGATATTTTACAAATATAGGGTGGGCAAACAGATTATGGTTACATTTCTGTCTCGACCCGATCCGATTTGATATTTTATGAGTATAGGTTGGAATTAAATTGAAATTAAATTATGAAAATATTTAGCGACGGAATGTGATAGAGACATGCAACATAGTATGACCACATGCAAATGCAACATAGTATGACCATTTGTTATTATTTTCTTAAATATATAAATTAAGTTGTAATGTGAATATTTTTATTTTAGTAAATATTGATGATATTTTTGAATGATATTATATTATTAAATTAATATTTCAAATGGATTTAATAATAAAATATTTCATTAAAATGAATTTGATATTTCAAAATATTATTTATTTTAAATTTACAAATGGATTTTACAAAAAACAAATATTTCAAAACAAATATTAATTCCAGCAACGGACAATTCTGTCGCTAAATATTTTCAGAATTTAATTTTAATTTAATTCCAAAGACGAAAAATTTCATCACTAAAGGTTACCTTTAGCGATGAAATTTTCCGTTGCTGGAATATTTTCATAATTTAATTTTAATTTAATTCCAGCAACGAAAAATTCAACCTTTAGCGACGGAAAATTCCGTCGCTGGTATTAACCTTTTGCGACGAAAATTGGTCCGCCGGACATCTGCGACGCGTGATCACCGACGGCCCACCGACGAAAAGATTTCGTCGCTGGGGATCCATTAGCGACGGAATTTTGACTTTAGCGACGGAAAATTCCGTTGCTAAAGGTCATTTTTCTAGTAGTGTTATAAACCCTGAACGTGACGTCGTTTGCCCAACCACGATTAAGTGAGCATGTGCCACTAAAGTGCTTTAAATTTAGGGCAAACTAGTCTTTTTCATTTTCAATTAGGGACCAGTTTGGGTAACATCATCAAAATAAAGAAGTCAAAAGTAACATCACCAAAACAAAGGGGGTTATGTGAAAATTTTAAAACCCAAACAATGTTTCTTCTTTAACACTTTTCTCCCTCCTTTCACCCATTTCATTCTTTCACCACCGTCATTACCGCTGCCCACACACCTAAAATAGATATTAATTAAAAAAAATGATCAAAACAATTCCAAAGCAATTCCTTTATCCCATCTGTTTTATTGTGGGTTTTGTGAAAAAAATTAAAGTCAATTTTCCCAGTTCCTTCATCTCTGGATGGAATTGGGATTGGGATTCGGGTTGACACCTACAACCACCGTTAGTGGTTTCTCCTTCTCTTCAATTAAATATGTAGATCCACCTGAGAATTTTGATTTGGGGAATGGGGAGTTTGGATACGAACATGAGAGTGGTAGATTACAATGTTGGTAGCATTGTTCGGGTTCAAAAACGGAACAGTCGTGGTGGCCAAGGAAGATACTTGGTGGTGAAGAGCTATCGGCCTCTCATCTCATGTCTCCTCGATTTGGAACTTATAAATGATGAAGGAGTCACAGCTACAGAATAGCAGAAAGATACAGATTCAGGTTCAAAGACTTCAGGGGTGTCAAGTGAAACTTGAGGAAGGCAGTTATATTCAGTTACAGGACTTCAGAGGTGTCGAGTGTTCAACTACAGAAGACAAAGGGCGTCAAGTGAAACTTGAGGAAGGCAGTTATATTATGTTACAGAAGTTGTTTTAACAGCTGTAATAGTTTGTTAGATTGAGGAGATAGTTTCCTCAATCACTCTTTCATATATATACGAGTACCCTATTCAATTGTAAACATAACAGATCATAATGAATAAGATACTCAATTCTTTTATCTCTTAATATTTTCTCCTCAGTTCTTGCTTCCAGTTTTCTTCTTTGATTAAGTTGTTCTTAATCCTTTATGGTATCAGATCAGTGCTTCCGCATTCCAAATTTGATTTCAATTACAAGTTTGAAATCATATACAATTGTAGAATCCATTGAAGATGTCCGGAGATAATCAAAGTTCTGAAGAACCACAGCAGAAATCCGATACTTCACAGCAACAAACAACTGAAGAAATTGACGAATATGAATCAGTTGAGGTAAATCTTGTTATTCTTGCCTCACATCCATTATATCTGCACCCAAATTATCACCCAGGGATGAGTTTGGTCACTCATGTCCTTACCAATACAAACTATAACCAGTGGAAAAAAGCCATGATAATAGCTCTCTCCTCTAAACTAAAACTTGGCATTGTCACTGGTATACATAAAAAGCCCAATTTGAATTCAAAATACCCGTCTCATTGGCAAAGGTGCAATGATATGCTAATTTCGTGGCTTTTAAATGCAATTTCTTCTGAGATTAGTGCAAGTCTTGTTTACTTCAAAACAGCCAAGGAAATTTGGGATGATTTAGAGTGTCATTTTACTCAAGGAAATGGACGTTCAAATCTTTCAAATTAAGAGAGAAATGATGAATTTACAACAAGGAACCATGTCTATTATTGCCTATTTTACTAAATTTAGATCCATTTGGGATGGATTTGAAGAAGCTAGCAACATGCCTAAATGTATGTGTTCTTGTTCTTGTGGCTTGATTAAAAAGATGGAGGAGTATAATCAGGTCCAAAAGGTCACTCAATTTCTGATTGGCTTAAATGAGGCTTATTATGGTATTAGAAGTACAATCCTAGCCATGACTCCATTTCCAAACATAAGTACCTCCTAATCTTTGTTGATGCATGATGAGAGAATCAAGGAATGTTCTGTGTTGCAAACACCTTCTGTGATTATAGATTCAAATGTTTCAACTGCTTTATTTGCCAAGAATTTATATGGAATTAAGAAAGGTCATAACACAAATGGTAGTGGTAATGGTAAATGATATAACTCTACTGGAAATGGAAAAAGAGGAACTCTCAAGGGCAATCTGACTTGTGATCACTGTGGAGGTACATGACATACAAAAACATATTGTTTCTTTCTGCTAGGATTTCCTGAGTGGCACAAATTACATGGCATCAAGCCTGATCCAGCTAAGATGCCAAAGAACTTGAAGATCAAACCAACTGTAAGTTCTTCCTCTCAAGTTGCTCATGTGAATGCTGCTACTATGTCCCAGCATGATATTACAGATACTGGAACTGGAAGTGTTTCCATTTCTCAAGACCACTACAATCAGCTCCTTCATCTGATCAACCAAAACCGTTCTACCACATGTAACCCTACTGTTGATCAAGTGGCTGGTAAGTCTTCTACAATTCCAAGTATTATTAGTTCTACTCAATTCAATACTATATCTAATGAGCTAGAATGTATTATAGATTATGGAGCTACTGACCATATTGCTTCTTCTTTCCATTTACTTATTGATCCTAAACCTTTTTCATCTACTATATTTCTTCCCAACGGTCTTACAGTTCTAGTCACACATGTTGGTCAGGTTCATCTTCCCCTTGGTATTACACTGTTTAATGTCCTATGTGTACCTGCCTTCTCCTTTAACCTGCTATCTGTGAGTAAACTGACCTCTCACAGCAACTGTTCTTTAACCTTTTTGCTTTCTTACTGTCTCTTTCAGGACTTAGCCCACAAGAGCTTGAAGGGGATTGGTAAATTGGATAGAGGTCTGTACAAGTTTGACCTGCATGGAATACCATCTACTATGCAGCCTAGTGTATGCTTCTGCTTCTGTTCTCCATACTGCTTCTGCTAATCTTTGGCACATTAGATTAGGTCACATTCCCTTTCAATCTTTAAAACATTTTCCTATTAATTGTAAGGCTTAAATCACAAATTGGTCACTCTACTTTCCAGCTTTTTGCATTATGATAACTCTACAATTTTTTTTTTCTATTTGGCAAAACACACCTCCGGGCCACTGTACTTTCTAAAAACTTGCAATTAGGCCACTGAGACTTCAAAATTTTCGGGATGGCCACTGTACCAGACTTATCTTGCACGTTAACCCCTTTTTTGGATGGACGTTAAGTTTGGACGTTAAATTATGTTAAATGTCTATTTTGCCCTCGTCTTCATCATCATCGTGACAAAGAAACCCAGATCTGGGTTTTAAAACTGGGTTTACAAACTGCACAATTTGGCATCTAGCTGGACTCCATTCTTTCTGAATCTACGCAAACCTCACTAGATGGAGTTTCTCTACTGCATTGAAGAAACAAAAACATCTGAAACCGCCATTGCTGAACTTGGAAATTTCAGTTTCGAAACTCTCCGCCTGCAATCGAAAATTAAACAGCAGTGGAACTTGAGAAAAGGGGGAACTTGAGAATAGATGTAAGAAGCCGGCATGAACCATCACTGGTTCCTTGCTCCACTCTTCCCCCTTCCTATCCAATCCCGAGAAAATCCCAGTTTCTCTCTCTAGATTTCTTAAACCGTGTATGACGACAACCGATTTCAGTCACAACTCAAAACTTGAAACATCCCCAATCCCAAACCCTAACTCATGGCCACAAACGCTGAATTCCAAAACCCCGACCTCATTCCGATCCCACAACCCCCCGACTACCACCCTCCTAACCGCCTCGCGGCTCACGACGGCCTCCATTTCTCGGCGTTCATGATCTCCGGCCGCCGCCGGCATGGTCGAGCACATGGCCATGTTCCCCGTTGATACAATCAAGACCAGTATGCAAATCTCGGCCTCGCCCATCAAATCCGTGGGTCTTCGCCGTGCTCTACAATCTATTTTGAAGACCGAAGGACTTCTGGCTTTACCGAGGTATTGGCGCCATGGGCCTCGGTGCCGCCCGGCTCACGCTGTATTTCTCGGGAGATGTGTAAGAAGACGCTTTCCGCTGAACCCTAATAATTCGACGGCTCACGCGATGTCCGGGGTGTTCGCCACGGTGGCGAGTGATGCGGTGTTTACGCCGATGGATATGGTGAAACATAGATTAAAATTGAGTAGTAGTCCGTACAAGGGGGTTTTGGATTGTGTTAGAACGGTGGTTAGGGAAGAAGGGTTTGGGGCGCTTTATGCATCGTATAAGACGATCGGTTGATGAATGCGCCTTTACCGCCGTGCACTTTTCTACTTATGAGGCCTGAAGAGGCAAAATAGTTTGTAAACCCAGCTTTAAAACCCGATCCTGGGTTTCTTTGTCACGATGATGATGAAGACGAGGGCAAAATAGACATTTAACATAATTTAACGCCCAAACTTAACGCCCATCCAAAAAAGGGGTTAACGTGCAAGATAAGTCCGATGAGGGCCATCCCGAAAATTTTGAAGTCTCAAAGGGCCTAATTGCAAGTTTTTAGAAAGTACAGTGGCCCGGAGGTGTGTTTTGCCTTTCTATTTCATCATTGTACTTCACCACAAATAACAAATTGGTCACTCTGCCTCCTTTCCGTTAGTTATCATGGATGGAAATGATGAAAAAGACATGAATGCCCTTTATTTTGTTTGCCCTCCATGGTTCTCCATGGCAGCTTCCCTCCGACGGCTCCATGTTCTTGAAGACAGTATGATATCCTCGTGGGTTCCTAAAATCAGGTTAGATTCTTGTCGCAATTCGATCAAACATGGCCTAGTTGTTCGTTTTAAATGCGTATCCGCACCTGCCCATTTGATTTCCGATTCTTCAGACTCAAGCTCCAATGAAAATTATTGTTCTTCCACCGACCTTTTCCTCAAATTATGAATTTAAAATTTTCTTTTCCACAATCGATCTCCAACACTCAAGCTAATCAGGTCACTACTACTCTAAATTCACGGGTTAAGTAGAAGATTAAGCAAAAAATTTAGCATTGTACTTCTCTAACTAGAGATGATGACACATACACAGGTGACGGGGAGAGAGAAATAAAATTTCACCTTGTGCAAATTCCGGCGAAGGGGGAAAATTTGAAATGAAAAACGGTAGACATGGGGGTTCGTAAACACGAAGAAGACAGAGATGGAGTGCATATTTGAGCCGGATTTGTGTCGACTAACCGAAATGAGGGATAGAGGCCTGAGAAGAAAAGATGATCGCCGGCGTGATACTTGATCGGATCCGGGTTGAGATTTGGAGCATGGACCGAAATGGTGGAAACCGAGATTGAAGAGGCCCGAATCGCCAAGAGATTCCCACGCATATCCTTCAATCGAAATCAAGGTCTTTGAAAGCAACGAAGGTAAATCAGTCCCTCAAGTCGATCAATCCATATAGCTCCTAAGCTTGAATCCACTTTTGACTTCAGACTCAAAAGGGGGATTGGTGTTGATTGGAGAGAGATGGGAGTGGTGTTGACTAACTTTACTTGGTTTCAATATGTGAGGGCAAACAAAATAAAGGGCATTTATGTCTTTTTCATCATTTCCATCCATGATAACTAACGGAAAGGAGGCAGTGTGACCAATTTGTTATTTGTGGTGAAGTACAATGATGAAATAGAAAAAAAAAATTGTAGAGTTATCATAATGCAAAAAGCTGGAAAGTAGAGTGACCAATTTGTGATTTAAGCCTAATTGTAATAATAAGAACTTGGACATTATCTGTGATGTATGCCATTTGGCTAAGCAATGTCGTATTCCTTTTCCAATAAGCTTCAGTCATGCCACTACTCCATTCTCTCTTATTCATTGTGATGTATAGGCTCCATATCATCATAAAACTTATAATGGATTCAACCATTTTCTTACTATTGTTGATGATTTCTCAAGAACTACATGGACTTACTTACTATCCTCCAAGGCTCATTTTCTCCTTTATATTCAAGCCTTTTTTAAAAAAAAATGGTTCAAACTTAATTTACTACTTCTGTCAAAGCCATTAGGTCTGATAATGGTACATAATTTTTTAGCACATACCTTTCCTCCTTTTTTACATCTCTTGGCATTGAACATCAAAGTTCATCTGTAGAAACCCCACAGCAAAATGGTAAGGTTGAGAGAAAACACATACATCTACTCAATGTTGTAAGGGCTCTAAGATTTCATGCTCACTTGCCTATAAAATTTTGGGGGGACTGTGTCCTTGCTGCAACATACCTTATTAATAGAACCCCTACTCCCATTCTATCTCACAAAACTCCCTATGAAATGCTTCTTCATCAAGTCCCATCTTACTCTCACCTTAAGGCCTTTGGTTGTCTCTGCTTTGCTTCTACCTTGAAGTCTCATATATAGAGACAAATTCTCCCCAAGAGCTACTAAATGCATTTTCTTGGGTTATCCTTATGGTAAGAAGGCCTATAAACTGTATGATTTACACTCACATAAAATTATCTTTTCTAGGGATGTTCAATTTTATGAAGATACTTTTCCCTATAAATCTGCTCCTTATCTTACCTTAGACTCTACCATTCCTATGTTTACCTCCATGCTTCCTGCCTTAGATTCCTCAGTCCCATATGTTGTTCCCTCTGATCCTATTAATCCTTCACCCATTGAGCCACATTCCTCTTATGTATCTCAGTCATCTCCTACCTCTTTCCCTTCTACAGCCTCTCTTTTACCTACACCATCCTCTATATCTCCAACTCAGTCTACTTCCTCATCTCAGTCTCCTTCCCCACCTCAGTCTACTTCCACACATCAGTCTCCTTCCACACCTCAGTCCTCTTCCCCACCTCAGTCTACTTCCACACCTAAGTCTTTTCCCCACCTCAGTCTACTTCCCCACCTAAGTCTTTTTCCCCACCTCAGTCTACTTCCCCACCTCAGTCTCCTTCCAAACATCAGTCTCCTCCTTTTGTGATTCATTCATATAGGCCTATTAGAGAAAAGCATATCCCATGTAAATTCAAATATTATACAGGTCTCTCATCCACTTTTATCAACTCAGCTTGCTCCACAGGTGTGTCCTCTCCTATTTCTTATTCCTCTATTTCTCCTTCTTACTTTTCTTATATATGTAATATATCTTCTTTGACTGAACCTACTACTTACTCTCAAGCTTTAAAAGATCCAAACTAGTGTAAAGTCGTGACTGCAGAACTGAATGCCTTAAAACTCAATAACACTTGGCATCTGCAGGAATTACCTCCTAACAAGAAAGCGGTGGGCTGTAAGTGGGTTTCTAGGTTGAAATATAAGGCAAATGGCAGTCTTGACAAATATAAAGCCAGGCTGGTAGCTAAAGGTTTCACACAAACTGAGGGTGAAGACTACTTTGAGACATTTGCCCTGTGGCCAAAATGACTAATGTTGGGGTGTTTTTGGCCCTCACTGCTATTAAGGGCTGGCATTTGTCACAGATGGATGTATCCAATGCATTTCTTCATGGTGATCTGGATGAAGAAGTGTATATAAAACCTCCTCCAGGACTTACTCTTCCCAACTCTCAAACCCCTCTTGTCTGCAGGCTTCTCAAGTCTCTTTATGGTCTTAAACAGGCCCCAAGACAATGGTACAACAAATTTGCTATTGCCTTGCTTGCATTTGTCTTTCAGGCCTCCAAAAATGATCATACTCTCTTCACTTTGTCCAAACCTGACTCCTTCACTGTAATCTTAGTCTATGTAGATGACATATTGATTATTGGGTCTGATCCTTCTACTATCTCTTCAGTCAAAGCCCATCTGCATTCTCACTTTAGCATTAAAGACCTACGGCCTTTAAAATTTTTCTTAGGCATAGAAATTACCAGATCTACAGCTGGGATTTGTATTCATTAGAGAAAGTATACTCTAGATATTTTTTCTGATGTGGGTTTTATGTCTGTTAAGGCTTCCAAGATTCCTATTAAACAAAGCCATGGTTTGGCTGCTGATAAGGGTCCTAAGTTGTCTGATTTCTCTAGGTACATGAGACTCATTGGGAGGCTTATCTACTTATCCATCACAAGACCAAACATTACTTATGTTGTTCACATACTGAGTGAGTTTCTTTCTTGCCCTAGGCTTCCTCATTGGGAGGCTGCTTTAAAACTGGTGAGATACCTCAAAGGGACTCTAGGCCAGGGCTTCTCTATTCATCCTCCAGTCCTATCTCTCTACAGGTTTACTGTGATGGTTACTGGGCATCATGTCCAATGACTAGGAGGTCATTATCTAGTTATTGAGTTATGCTTGGTTCTTCTTTGGTCTCATGGAAGGCCAAGAAGCAAGGCATTGTTTTTAGATCTTCCTATGAAGCTGAATATAAAGTCTAGCAAATGTTGCCTGTGAGGTTGCTTGGTTACTATCTTTGCTTACAGACTTTGGTCTACAGAATCTTACTCATGTTCCTGTGCATTGTGACAATCAAGGGGATCTTAGTTTGGAATCTAATCCTATTTTCCGTGAAACGGACAAAGCACATTGAAATTGATTGCCATTTGGTCAGGGACAAGTTTCTTGCTGGAGTTATTTCTCCTAGGTACATTTCTACTAGACTACAGCTAGCTGATGTGTTCACCATGGCCCTAGCTTCTCCTGCTTTGCATTCCTTTCTCATCAAGCTCAATGTCTTCCACCTGTTTCATACTTTGGGCTTGAGGGGGGCTATAAATGATGAAGGAGACACAACTACAGAACAACAAAAAGACACAGATTCAAGTTCAAAGACTTCAGGGGTGTCGAGTGAAACTTGAGGAAGTCAGCAGTTATATTCAGTTACAGGACTTCAGGGGTGTCGAGTGTCCAATTGCAGAAGACAAAGGGTGTCGAGTGAAACTTGAGGAAGGCAGTTATATTCTGTTATAGAAGTTGTTTTAACAATTGTAATAGTTTGTTAGATTGAGGAGATAGTTTCCTCAATCACTCTTTCATATATATATATATATATATATATATATATATACGAGTACCCTATTCAATTGTAAACAGAACAGATCATAATGAATAAGATACTCAATTATTTTCTCTCTTAATCTTTTCTCCTCAGTTCTTGCTTCCAGTTTTCTTCCTTGATTAAGTTGTTCTCAATCCTTTAGAACTCTTGTCAAAATTGTTTGGAAGGAAGACAATACTGTGTTAGTCCATTTTTAGCTCAAATTTGTTGCATGAACCTATTATGTTGTCTATTGATGGCCGGAGCAAAGAGCTCGGAGATGGAGTTGGATTTGAGAGATCGAAGGGGTTTGTTTGGCTAGTGTTGAAGATGGTGACCGGAATTGATGTTGGAGTTGACTGGTGCAATCTAGTTAGAGATAGGAGATAAGCGACGGTTAGGTATAGAAGGTATTGACTAGAGTGGATCAGAACTGGAGCAGGGGAAACCGGAGGTAGGGGGAGTTTAAAGAAATAAAGAGATCGGTTTTTTTAATGGGTTTGAACTTTGAACCCTCTTCTCGCAACATGGAAAAAGATAGAAGAGCAGTCGTCAGTTTTGTGTGCGTGAGTTACGCATGTCTTCAATAACAAGGATTACATAAATGACGTAAGGGTTAGGAACTACTAATGATCAAAAGGTGCGATCTTTGGTCAATGATGATCACTTTTGAACTTCGGGGGACTGATAATGAACTTTGGTATAATACAAGGACTAATAGTAAATTTAACATTATATTTTTTTCAATTTGTGGTTAAGAGTAGACAAGTGTTGAAATTTAGAAGGCAATCCACAAGTTTGCAACACATCTGACAATGGTAGTTTGGACATCGTCATGCAATATGAATTCAACATACTTATTCTGGCTCGAACCTGCTTTAGGTTGGTTGATTACTCCTATAGCAATATGGGATTCAACCTATTTACTCCAACATGGCTACCCATTTACTTTGATACCCCATGCAATGTGAATTCAACACTACAATTTTTCAGACTTTTCATGGACTTTTGAGAAGATGTGTGTTGGACAACTTGTTTACTCCGATACATCAAACAATATCATTCATGGACTTTTAAGTGAATTTGTGGCAGATGTATTTGACCTAAACCATGTACTTTTCGAGTGGACTTGTGCTGCACAACCCATTTAATCTTCTATCCCGTGCAATCTCATCCATGGACTTTCCAAGGGGATTGTGGTGGGCCTACTCGACCAAATCCATTGACCTTTTAGATGTGACTTACATTGGGTGACCTATTTACTCTAGCAAAACATGCAATTTTATTTATTAACTTTTGAGTAGATTTGTGATGGACCTATTTTATCCAACCCATGGACTTTTTGAGTAGACTTATACTGGGTGACCCTTTCAAGTAGGCCTACTTGACCCAATCCATGGACTTTTTCAGTGGACGTATGTTGGGCGACCCGTTTACTCTTACACTCTATGCAAAATCCATTGACTTTGGTGTGAGCTTGTGGGAGAACTACTTGACTCAATCCATGGACTTTTTAAGTAGACTTGTAATGGACGACCCGTTTACTCCGGCACCTGTGCTAAATCTATGAAATTTTGAGTGGGTTCAAAGTCAAGTGAGACCCACCACAGGTCCATTTAAAAGTATTACTGTTATTACATGGTCATTTATAAGCCTACTATTATTTTGTTACCTATTTGACATGAAATTGAGAATGTTACAATCTCATATACTACGCACAATCCCTCGTTTGCTACTTGCAACATTGCCTTGCAAGGCGGTGACCAACTGCCCATTCCTAAGAGTAAGAATTTAGTAAGACGGTCTTAAGGATCTTAATTCATAAGACGGATTTCTATTTTTTCACAGCTCAACCCACCAACAAAAGGTGAGTCGTTTAAGGAGGATCAATGTTATAGAAAATGACGTTAAGATCATTTTACCTAAGTTTTTGTCCATTTTTGAAATCATGAAAACATATTCTTCTATCCTTGAAATTTAGGAATGAGAACCTAAATATTTTTTTAGGAACCAAAATTTTATGTAATAAAAATAATAAAATAATCCAACGTCTGCAAATGATATTATATTTTTAGCATCAAGTAACATTAATCCTTAAACTAGTGTGTGCAACATAGAAGAATGGGACAATACCTACTCGCAGTGTATTTCGCTGCTCTCAGACCTAGAGTCCCAAACTAATTAAGGTTAATTGTTGATTACTGTCTCAAGGTTCACACATTTTCGTACTTGAAAATTAGTGGTCCCAAATTCTGCATATTGTTATAAAGTAACCACAAATTAGAACAATTAGTGTATGAGAGAAAGAGAGAGAGAGAGAGAGAGAGAGAGATTTATTCAGAGTGAAGGATTTTCGGGTACCATGTAACTACAGGCTGCTCGGTATTTATAACCGAGCAGCAGCACACAAACAAGGAAATATTTGCAATGACAATTGCATCATTTAATGCAAATGTTCACATGCCTATGTGCATAGGCTTTGACTTTCATAACACTCCCCCTTGAACATAGCATTGTAAGTTGGCTAAGTGTATCTCGTTAAAAACCTTTAAGTCGAAAAACCCAGTAGGGAAAAAAATCGGACATAAGGAAAAAACGTACACAACTTAAATCTGAATTGTGTGCATGGGCTGTCTCGTTAAAAACCTTTTCATGGAAAACCCAGTGGGAAAAAATCATGATAAAGGGAAAAAGAGTACATCCATATATGCTCCCCCTTGAACTGACAAGGGTCAAGAGAAATCACCTTTGTAAATCTCGTAGATTTCGCATCCCAATATTGTGAACATGCTTTCTGAAGGTTGTAGTGGGGAGTGCCTTCGTAAATAAATCTGCAGCATTATCACTTGATCGAACATATTGGATGCTGACCTCTTTCTTCTTTTCAAGTTCTTGAGTGTATAAAAAGAGCTTCGGGGGATATGTTTGGACCTGTCACTTTTGATGTATCCCTCTTTACTTTGGGCGACACATGCGGCATTGTCTTCAAATAATATTGTCGGTCTTTGTTGACAAGTAGTCCACTGGCATTTTGAATATGCTGAGTCATAGATCGAAGCCATACACACTCTCGACTGGCTTCATGAAGTGCGATCATCTCAGCATGATTTGATGATGTAGCAACTAGCGTTTGCTTTTGAGAACGCCAGGAAATTGCAGTACCACCCATCGTGAAGACATAGCCGGTCTGTGATCTGGCCTTATGAGGATCAGACAAATAAACCGCATCTGCAAAACCAACCAGTTCATCCTTTGATCCTTTGGGATAAAATAATCCCAAATCGATCGTCCCTTGAAGATAACGAAATATGTGCTTGATACCATTCCAGTGTCTCCGTGATGGAGATGAACTATATCTTGCCAATAGATTTGTAGCAAATGCTATATCCGGTCTGGTACAATTAGCAAGGTACATGAGAGCTCCAATAGCACTTAAGTATGGTACTTCAGGACCAAGTATCTCTTCATTCTCTTCACAAGGACGAAATGGATCTTTTTCAACATTCAGTGATCTATTAATCATGGGGCTAGTGAGAGGGTTTGCCTTATCCATATAAAAGCGCTTCAAAACCCTTTTGTGTAATTTGATTGGTGTACAAATTTTCCACTATGCAAGTGTTCTATTTGTAAACCAAGACAGTATTTGGTTTGCCCAAGATCTTTCATTTCAAATTCTCCCTTTAGGTAATCAACTGCTTCTTGGATTTCCTTGGGAGTTCCAATGATATTCAGATCATCTACATAGACAGCGATAATAGCAAATCCAACTGTCGTATTCTTTATAAAGACACACGGACATAATTGATCATTCACATATCCGTCTTTTAACAAATGCTCACTTAAGCAATTATACCACATGCGCCTGGATTGCTTCAATCCATACAGTGATCGTTGTAGTTTAATTGCACATAATTCTTTGGGCTTTGAGCTCAGTGCTTCAGGCACCTTGATTCCATCAGGAATTCTCATATAAATATCGGCATCTAATGACCCGTATAAATAAGCCGTTACAACATCCATGAGATGCATATCTAGATTTTTCGAAATCGATAAGCTGATTAGATATCTGAACGTAATAGCATCCATTACAGGAGAATACGTTTCTTCATAATCAATCCCATGCCTTTGGGAAAAACCTTGTGCAACAAGGCGAGCCTTGTATCTCACAATCTCATTTTTCTCATTTCGCTTTCGAACAAAAATCCATCTGTATCCAATGGGTTTTTCACGGTGTGAGAACGATAGATCCAAATACTTTTCGTTTATTCAACGAATTTAATTCAGCCTTCATGGCATCTATCCATTTGATCTTGTCATGCCTCTTTTGACATTCAGATACAGATTTTGGTTCGGGATCTTCAGTCCCGTCATTAATTTCTTGGGATACCGAATAAGAGAATATATCATCAATATTCTCCATTTCATCTCGGTTCCATATTTTTCCATTACACATGTAATTAATGGAAATCTCATGGTTATCATTACCTGCATGGCTTACTAGATTTGCATGATCGTGTGTTTCTTCTGGAACAATTTCACGATCGTGTGTTTCTTCTGGAACACTTTCATGTGATTGGGGATTTTCAATCACTTTCTTTTTGCGAGGATATTTATCCTTTGAACCAATGGGTCGTCCACGCTTCAGGCGTGTCTTAGATTCATTTGTCATTTTATCATTTGGTAGCCCTTTTGGTATTTCAATTCGGGCAGGAGCATTTATAGCAGCTACATGTGACTTTGTCACTTTCTTTGTTTTTATTAAATGCATCGGCAATTGATTTGCTACATTTTGTAAATGTATGATATTTTGAACTTCCAGTTCACGTTGCTTTATGGGAGGGTCAAGGTGCAATAACGATGATGTGCACCATTTGATCTTTCTTCCCACTTGTTTCCCCTCTTCACCTAAAGGTGGAAACTTGTCTTCATTAAAATGACAATCGGCAAAGCGTGTCGTAAAAATGTCACCCGTTTTTTGTTCAAGATATTTTATTATAGAAGGGGATTCATACCCAACATATACTCCCAATCTCCTTTGTGGTCCCATCTTTATGCGTTGTGGTGGAGCAATTGGTACATATACCGCACAACCAAAAACTCTTAGATGGGATAGATTCGGCTCTCGCCCGAATGCCAACTGTATTGCGGAGTACTTGTGATATGCACTTGGCCTAAGGCGAATCAGTGCGGCTGCATGTAAAACAGCATGACCCCATACAGAAGTAGGGAGCTTTGTTCTCATCATTAATGGTCTGGCAATGAGTTGAATACGTTTGATCAACGATTCAGCCAAACCATTTTGTGTATGAACATGGGCTACTGGATGTTCAACATCAATCCCTATTGCCATACAATAATCATTGAATGCTTGAGATGTAAATTCACCAGCATTATCAAGTCTAACTTTCTTGATCATATAATCTGGGAATTGTGCTCTCAGTTTGATTATTTGTGCAAGGAACTTGGCAAATGTCGTATTACGAGTTGATAATAGACATACGTGCGACCATTTGCTAGAAGCATCAATCAATACCATAAAGTATTGGAATGGTCCACTTGGTGGATGGATAGGTCCACATATATCACCTTGAATTTCTTCCAAAAACGATGGTGATTCATATCCAACTTTAGTTGGTGATGGTCTAATTATCAACTTTCCTTGAGAACAAACATCACAATGGAGTTCATTAGATTGAAAAATCTTCTGGTTTTCAATGGATGACCACTAGAATTCTCAATAATTCTACGCATCATTATTGATCCTGGATGCCCCAATCGATCATGCCAAGCTTTAAATGTTTCAGTAAACTTCAGGTTTACTGTAGAATATGATTCAAATATTCTTATGATTGTACTATACAATCCAGATGATAGAGATGACAATTTTTCCAATATACACTTGCTTCTGGAAGTGTTTGAGGTAATGCAAAGATATTCATCATTCCCCTTATTCATAGTCTCAATATGATATCCATTCAGACGAATGTCTTTGAAACTTAACAAGTTTCTTTGAGACTTAGGAGAGAACAATGCATTATTTATCATGAATTTCGTGCCTCCAGGCATTAGGAAAATTGCTTTGCCAAATCCTTCAATTATTTTGGCATTACCAGATATAGTGTTGACATTAGCATTGTCAATTTTGAGATAAGAAAAATATTTCTTATTTTTAAGTATGGTATGCGTAGTAGCGTACGTGCGTAAGACATAAATCTCCTCCTTGGATTTTGGATTCAAACATATTTGTGATCTATTTCAATATGAGAGAAAGAAAAATAAGATGAATAAATATGATAACACATTGAATGCAAAATACATATATAAACTTTATTGTAAGCATGTTAGTATACATAGGAAAAACAGATAATGTTCCTACATAACAACATGTTACTTTTTATACAGATTCTATCTCAAACTCGGACCATAGCTTCATTCCTATGTTAATTTATTGTTCATAACCAATATCATCACTAATGGCATTGATCATGTCTACGTTGGCCATATCACCGAAATCAAAATGAAGATCTTCAGGATCATTTTAAAGGAAATTTGTCTCAATATTTTTCCCTTTTTGTGATCTCTCATAAAGATCAACATTTGAGGGAACATTTTGTAGAAGAAGATATGATATTGAGAGTTTGTAAGGAGATAGTAAAAATGTGAGTAATCTATTAAGATGTTGCTGTATATATGGAGGAAAAAAATGATCGTTTATGACCGTTAACTAGCCGTTTATTACCGTTGGAGGAGAGAGATAAAATCAGTAAAATAGCCGTTAACTAGCCGTTATAGGAGAGGGGTAAAAATGTAAATATTCTGATTTAATAGAATTGCATTTATATTATGAATAAATATAAATCTTATTAGGAGCAATAAATAAAATAACACCGTATGAATATTTTTCCAATCAACTTTATACAGCTATTATATAGCATACATATATATTCACGCCACGCTACTCGTAGCCTTTACGTGGTGTTTGTAAGTCAGTAATAAATATATATGTATATAAAGTTATTCATATATAGAATTGAAATATATGTATATATATAAATATTCAGTTTATAGCTTGAGTTTATTTCTACACAAGTATCAACGAACATATATATTATGCGTTAAATAATAAATTATTATTTCGTCATCTCACCATATATTATCGACGGTGGCTCAGCCAACCTTTTCTTAATAATGGTAATATACGATATATATTGAAGTAAAACAGAGACATAAAATAAAGAATATATCGGTAGAAAATTTTACCGTTTGGGATTGTTAACAGTAGAACAATCGTGCTGATAACGTGTTATAAAGTAACCACAAATTAGAACAATGAGTGTATGAGAGAGAGAGAGAGAGAGAGAGAGAGAGAGAGAGAGAGATTTATTCAGAGTGAAGGATTTTCGGGTACCATGTAACTACAGGCTGCTCGGTGTTTATAACCGAACAGCATCACACAAACAATGAAATACTTGCAATGACAATTGCATCATTTAATGCAAATGTTCACATGCCTATGTGCATAGGCTTTGACTTTCATAACACATATCAAGATGTAAGGTTACATTCTCATTTTTCAATGCAGTTAAAGGGTCAAAAAGGGATTATTGTTATTTGTGTTGGAAAAATTGTGTTTTAAAAATAAAATTGTGCAATGTTGTGGCACGGATTTCTTTACTTGTCATTTGTGTAATGATAAGGGTAATTGTGTAATCGTGTTTTACTCTGTGAGAACATCGAAATCATATATTTATTTGTCCAATGTGGTGTTTGGATGAATAAGTTATAATTGATTAAAGTGGGTTGTTGGAAGTGAGTTTATCTCATATTGAGAAATTAACAAAAACTTGAGTGGTTTATATTAGGGGTGGCAAAATTTTATCCAGTCCAATGAGTTTTGGGCGTTATCCATTAACATTCAATTAAGTTAATGTGTGTTAATGGATAACACTCATTAGAGACCAATAACAAAATAAATAAATTATGGATATTAACCGGTTATCCATTGGGTTTATCCATTAATGTCACCACAATCATTTGGTTTATCAACTAATGTCACCACCACCACCCGCCTCCGCCCATCGCCGCCACTTCCCAACTCCGGCAACCGCCACCAATCACCACTGCCCACCGCCACCAACCTCCGACCACCATCGTATGCCGCCAACCTCAGCCTCCGACCAACACTTGTCGCCACCGCCCCGCCACCACCACCACCATCTACTCCCAACCACCGTCACCACCACCACTATATGTTCTTTACTTAAAAATGATAATAAATAGAAATGAAACTTGCTATTAACAAGATTCAAACTTTGATTAAATTACTTTATACCAAAGTTGCTACCACCATGCTAGACCCCTCTTTTTGAAATTTATTCGAAAGTTTAATATAAATATAAACAAGTCATCATAAAAGTTGTTGATTATTATGAACTTATTTATTATTTTGTCTTTGGATTATTTATAATTATAATGAAAATAATTATTTAAATTTAAATTTTATTTGTATTTTGTAAAAATTACACCTAAATTGCATCAACTTATTGTGCCGCAAACTTTTCATTTACTTGTCAATTTGATTTTGTTAAATTAGCAGTTGGCTTCATTTCATTTATTTAGCTTAATATTTGTTGCTCCATTTCATTTGGTTTAAAAAATATTTAGCTAGAAATTAAAATTTAGCAAGACAAAAAAGAAAACAAAGTCTATACAAGTTTAATATACATTTTTTATAATAAAAATTCATGACCACAAATTATGACATTTTTAACAAAAAAAATATGCATTTTTTAATATTTGATGATCCATTTCATTTCATTAACTTTTAGTAGCCCATTAGTAATAAAATTACACTTTTGTACCTCAATTTTTTAAAGGATTATTTAAGTAAAACATCATGAAATGAAATAGTGGACTTTTTGCTCGGAACGAAAAGGGTATTTTGGTATGATAGTCGTGGGTGTTTGTTAGTATAGTCGGAATGATTGACTATTCACTACTTGTTGTCTTTTTTAATCTTTGTATCTGTTACTTTTTTTTTATTCTACTATAATTTCTCTAATTTATTTGTAAGAACAAAAATATTTTATAGCCAACATGTGCCGAGACAACTGAAGCATGAGACAAATGAAGCATTTTATGATGTAGAGTTTTTCCTAAAAAAGTCCCAAAGTTATGATTGTTTTGCTTTCTAATTGCAATTAACACAAGCTATGGTTGTGTTATTTTTTGAAAAAGTGTCGTGTGAGTGCTTGCATATATATATATATACTAGTACTCTTGCCCGTGCCGATGGCACGGCGCCAATTTGAAAATTTATCAATAAATGAAGCAGATACTGTGGAAATGAACTACTAAAAATATTATTTTCTTAAAAAATTGACTTTCAAGCGGGGCCTCTTTACAGAGGGATTAATTAAAATTTGTATCAATTGCGGGGACAAAGCGGAAAAATATCTTGTGAAATGAACTAATAAAATATTATTTTCTTAAAAAATTGACTTTCAAAGCGGGTCCTCTTTGTCAGAAGCAGAGAGGATTAATTAAAAGTTTGTATCTGAAATTGCGGCCGAACAAAATGGGTCGAGACAAAATTAAATTGCTTAAGTTAATTACGATAACAGTTAAAAAAAATTCAAATTACAAAACTTACGTTTTTTTTAAATTTTTTTAAATTTGTATATGAAATTACGGGTCGGAAAAAAATTTAATTGATTAAGTTAATTACGATAACAATTAAAAATAAAAAAAATACAAATATAAACTTTTGCAATCATAAAACTGTAAAACTATAATAACGTAAAATATTAACTGTAAAACCGTAAAATCTCAGTAAAAGAGTAAATGTAAAATAATAATGTAGTCATTCGCACATGTAAATTTGAAGGAAATAAGAAATTTGTTGGATCATAGTAAAACAATAAACAACTGTATTGTATTATTGATATCTATAAAACTGTCTTATCTAAATTTTTGTCTTTTATTTTATTTATTTATCGTCAAATTATCTCGTTACGTAATTTCTCTTATCATAATTTTATTCCAAAGAGAATGAAGGACTTAACTTATTCATCTATCTTGGACTCTGTTAAGTAAGATCTCAAGGCACTGTGCAAGCATCAGATTGAAATTCGACTATCTAATAAGTCGTAAATTAAATAGACCTATTTAAAATCAGTTATATGAGATAAAAACAGTTTGGATGAGATTTATATATGAGATAAAAAAAGTTTAGATTAGATTAGGAATCTTCTTCACAGTCCTGATTCAGGGGGACACGTGTGCCAGGCGGAATAAATTACAGCCGTTTGATATAAGTATAAATATGAAATCTCAACCGTTTGATATAAAATAAAATAATCAATCTTAGCCGTTCTTTATGAGACTGAGCTCTATTATATAATATATATATGTAGTCTTACAGCTAGTGTGTGTGTGTGTGTGTGTGTTTATGTGTTTTTATCTAGTTTTGTGTTTTTTGTTTGTTTTATGATTAGTGAGTAATAAGATATGTAAGAAAGTAATACTCAAAAATAAATTAAATTATGATGTTACTTATTTGGTATTATCCGAATAATATTTATTTATTAATTGATAGAATTGGATATTATCCAATAGCACCCATTGAGCTTAGTGGGTGTTATTGTATAATATCCAATAACACCATTAATTATATTGGGTAGATAATGGTTTTATCCAAATTATCTGGTAATACCTAATTGTCACATCTAGTTTATATACAAGTGTCTTATGTAGTAAGGGTAAACTTGCATAGAATAGAGGCTCTCTCGTGCACACCTGCGCAGGTGGGGTGTGCAAATCACAATCTTTATTTCTTTTCACAATCTTTATTTCTCTTTTGCAAATTCGTTAAGTGTATTTCTTTGGCTTACGGAAGGAGTTATGGAGCGTTTTGACCAAAATACAAGTAAAAATTTAATAATTTCTCTTTTAAAGTGTTCATGTCTTTTTCCATTAAAAAATTAACGAAAACGCCCAATTGCATCAAGAGATTACAGAACCCCGAAGTGTATAAACGTGTAAACGTTGAGATCATAAAGCACAATTAACGCTAATGCTTAGTATTTGTTTTATGAAGCGTTTTGACCAAAATGCAGGTAAAAATATAATATTTTCTCTTTAAAAGTGCTTCAGTGCATTGTTTTAAAAATGTGCAGCTTTTTAAAAATATGATGCATTTACAACTACTATATTTATGAAAATAACGTTTTGCATTATTTCTCAAATGTGTTTACAAGAAAAAAAAAACTGTATTTTCAAAACGCAGCACCAAACGAGTTCTTATAAGCATGTAACAATTGTTTGCTTCATTCTCATAACAATTAATTACATATTAATTTTCCAACAATGGCTCGCCATGGAATCACCTCGAGTAGATGATTAATAAGAGCATATTTGGGGCAACGTTTTGCTTATATCACAGGTTAGACATATCCAAAATTCATGAATTCATTATAAAATTATAATGCAGTAAATAATCGCTACACAAAGAGTGATTAACCACATCTAAATTTATGTTGCAAAACAATTGAACAATGAAAGAGGGGTAATTGAGTAATTACGCAGATGGAGTTGGCTTTAAGTAGCTTGGCGTGGCAACTGGCAACTGGCAAGTATCCAAACGAGAAAGTGGCAGACCGGGTGAGAACGTGGGGAACTTAATTAGTGAGGAGTATTTTTATTTTATTATTCGGATTTTAAGGTTTCCTATTATGGAAAATGAAGAGCGTGACATCAAATGCTATGTTTATGGCGAATTGTTTTTCGAATCTTTCCAATTATGACAATTTGATAGTAAGATTCAGAGTTAGCCAAAACAGTTTAATCTCACAAGTTGGACAATTAAGATTACAGGCTGTAAGATTCTCTAAACCAAATTTTAAGATGGTCATTTTCTTATACCCGAACAAAACAAATCCGAGACTTGTGACTAAGAAGAATCTTACCAGCTTGCAGGGCCTGTGAAATTGGGGGCCTAAGGTCAATTACATCGAACGGGGTCTTCTTTTGTTGCATAATTTTTTTAAAAAATAAAGAAACAAACATAAAATAATAAAAAACACTTCATCACAGAGTCATAGACATAAAACATGAAATATTTACAAAGTACTACTTAAATGTCGTTCTTATAGGATATTTAGAATAAAATCAGTAATCAAAGTATAATAATCAATTTTTCCAACCCTATTCTTCTCAATAGATATCATAGCTAGCACATTCAAGCATTCTTGAGATACTTTCGTGATGACATTTTGTCTACTTACAATAATTGAGATCAAAGTTTATGAATAACTAACAAAAAGAATTCAAATTTCATTATCACTAAAAAAACAAACAATTTTCCATGTACAATTTCTCTATTTTAGTATATAATTATAGTGTATGTACAATTTTTCCATTAAAATAAATTAACGGTTAATCTCAATTTCTCTATTTTAGAATTATAGTATATGTTCAAATAATCAAATTTCAATTAGAATACCACCAATTAATGACAAGTCAATCATTCACATACTTAAAAGCTCAAAATTTTCAATTATATTATCAAAATATCAATAACTCATAAAGTAAAAAAACATTGAAAAAACATAAAAATTTTTTTTGGAAAATGGAAAGGACCGTAGTATAAATCTTACTTTTGTGTTTTTTCTTCAAATTATAGAAACTAGAAAGAGTCAAACCAGTGTAGGCTATCTATGTCACTTACTGTCTCACTCTGTCTGATATGTTAGTGTTAAACTAAATGTATTTTTTTTAAATACTCCCTCTGTTTTTAAATTATTATCTACCTTTCTTTTTTCGTCCGTTCTTAAATAATTGTCTTATTTCAAAACTTTTTCTTTTAATAAAACATATTTGCCACTTTACCCTTACTTTTTCTATCTAATTAAATTATGACCACATACTCAAGGGCATTAAAGGAAAGCACACATTTCACCAATATTTATAACCTAGTCAATTCGTTTTTCTTAAATGGTGTGCCGAGTGAACCGAGATAATATTTTAAAAATGAAGGGAGTAATAGGTAGGGTTTTTTGAGATTTGGGGGCTTAAAAAATATGGGATTTTTCGGGGGCCCAAGGCCATGGCCTCACTTGGCTTATGGAAGGGCCGGCCATGCCAGCTTGATCTACACGCTTGATGATTAATATATTATTGCTCTACTTTATTTGCACACAGGTGCACCTATTTTTGGAAGATGAAATCATGATGTGAATCCTGTCACCGAAACCCTAGCCTTTTAACCAACAAACCCGAATGGTTCCGAGCTGTCCAAAACCTATCCTCCAAAGATGAATCTTGGCTGCAATTCACAAGCTTAACAAAGCGGCCCAACGCCTCCCACAATCCACACGACAAAATATAATATAAAAGATAAAAATAACATGATAATTGACGGACTCACCAGTTGAATTTCACTCACTCAACGTAAAGAAATCCGACGAACAATCAGCCTTGGCTTCACTCACCTAAATTAGATTGAATCGATTTTATAACAAGAGCACGACTGGTTCTTGGAAGAGTTTTCTTCACACAAAATAATAATCTGCTTTATTGAATAAACGAGATGCATTTAAATATGTTACAAAATAAAGACTTCATATTCAACTAGAACATTAAAAAGGAAACTAACTATTATGGAAATAAAATAACAATTAATTAATAACAAATTTATTCTAAATCCTAATCCAACTCTAACTCTGATTCACGGAGGTCGGCCTCCTTTCCATATTCCCATGTTGCCTCCAACTTACATGCCACGCCATGCATAGTCCATCCAAATGGTGACTTCCTTCCAACCGACTTGACCCAACTCTACTAGCCTCCTTGCCGAGCAACCCTTGCGAGCCGCCTTCCCTAAGTCATTCTTCCCAGCCGAGCAACTTCTTTTCCTCGGCCCTTTGTTGTTACCCTATTCTCCTCAACTGTCCTCGCTCCATCACCTCGCAACCCAAACCCAAATGATTACTTCTAATTGGACCATTCCAACTCGTGCTCGCTCCTATGCCCGGTCCCTTTTGTTCGAATGAACCCTTCCACCCGTGAGCCTCCCTTTCCAGCCCCATTTCCTTTATACTACCCGACCTTGTTGCTCCACCCACATCAAATCAAGTAGGGGTTTGGATAAAAAATATCCATGGAAAAGCAAGCATGCTAAATCATAACATAACCTTTATTTCGTGGGCTTGCTTAGATGATTGGCAAAAGAATATGATAAATTACGGGTCGGTCCCCTTTCTTAAATATTTAACCCCTCAAGTATAGTGTTATTTTTATCAACTGCTAAAGTTTCTTTTTAAAAAATTGTTCATAAAATGTTCAGATCATCTTCTTCCACAGCTCCAGTGAGTTCAAAAATCACGATTGTACGCAACAAAACAGGGATCGACTTGCTCGGTCAGATCACGGGAGTCGAGGGGGTAGCACCCCTTTGTGGGGGTTCGAGGGCAATGCCCCCGAAAGGTAAATGATTTTTTTGATTCATGAAATACGAAACTGTAATGGATATGTGCTGGGTTGAAGGATTTTTCAGTAGGGATGAAGGCGGAAGAAGAAATCTTACGACAGAGGAGATAGAAGAAGAATGTGGAGGATATAGTCTGGTTCATTACGTTTTTGTATTGCAGTGCAAAAATATCAGATTAAATAGATGAATCGGGTGCAAACATTGATATATCGCGGTGCAATTAGATTAGGAAATTAAACTATTGAACCGCGGTGCAAATATTAATACAATAAAATTGATGAATCACGATGCAAATATTGATGTGTCGCAGTGCAAGTAGACTAGACAATTACACTATTGAACCGCAATGCAAAAATTAATACAATACGATTGATAAATCGCAATGCAAACATTGATATATCGCGGTGCAATTAGACTAGACAATTAAACTGTTAAATCACATTGCAAAAAATAATGCAATAAAATTGATGTATCGCGGTTCACTGAGTAAGTGACATCCGTAGCGCTCCTTCGGCTTCGGTTCATTAAAGTTATAGTAGTCATTTTGCCCCTAAAAATGACATTTTTTGATTGAAAAAAAAAAACACTAAAGTGGAGAGGTTATAAACTTCAAAGAGTGGACCGACCAGAATTTCACCCGAAAGAATAATCTGTGTTATGAAAGTCAAAGCCTATGCACATAGGCATGTGAACATTTGCATTAAATGATGAAATTGTCATTGCAAGTATTTCCTTGTTTGTGTGCTGCTGCTCGGTTATAAATACCGAGCAGCCTGTAGTTACATTGTACCCTGAAAACCTTCATTCTGAATAAATCTCTCTCTCTCTCTCTTTCTCTCATACATTCTTTGTTCTAATTTGTGGTTCCTTTATAACACGTTATCAGCACGATTTTTCTATTGTTAACAATCCCAAACGTTTTTTCTTCACAAATGGCAAACATCGCTAAGCTCGAATTTGAAAGGCTCGACATAACTGGAAAAAATTATATGTCTTGGAAAATAGATGCCGAAACCCACCTGGCCACCAGAAGCCTCGAAAATACTATCCAACAAAGTAATAATGAATGGATAAGTAATCAACACTGGGCTCAAGCCATGATTTTCCTAAGACACCACGTCCACGAGGACCTAAAGATGGAGTACCTCACGGTTAATGATCCACTTGTCTTTTGGGAAAGTTTGAATGAAAGATATGACCATTTGAAAACGATCATTCTCCCAAAAGCACACTATGATTGGATTCATATCCGCCTATAAGATTTTAAAACCATCAATGAATATAGTTCAATGATGTATAAAATAACCTCACAGTTGAAATTATGTGGGGAAACCATCACTGAATATGATATGTTGGAGAAGACTTTCCCCACATTTCATGCCACGAATATTCTCCTGCATCAGTAATATCGAGAAAAGGGTTTTAAAAGGTACTCTGAATTGATCTCTTGCCTCCTTGTAGCTGAACAGAATAATGAGATTCTAATGAAAAATCATGAATCTCGACCAACTGGTTCAGCCCCATTCCCTGAAGCGAATGAGACTATGTATGATGAAAGGCAAGAGCGTGGGCGTGGTAGTGGTCGTGGTCGCGGTCGTGGTCGAGGCCAAGGAAATCATGGACAAGGCCGGGGTCGTGGTCGAAATCAAGACCGAGGAAGAGGCTGTGGAAGAAATAACTTTCGTCGCCATCATCATCATCCATATAATGGAAATTCCTCTCGCCACCTGAAGTGAAACAGAGATGATGATAGAAACAACTCTTTGAGTAGGCAAAATGTACGTCCAAACAATGAAGAAAGTTCATGTTTTAGGTGTGGCATGACAGGCCACTGGGCACGCACATGCTGAACGGCGAAACATCTAGTTGATCTTTATGAGAGATCACAAAAAGGGAAAAATGTTGAGACAAATTTCCTTGAAAACGATCCTGAAGATCTTAATTTTGATTTTGGTGATATGGCCAACGTCGACATGACCAATACCATTAGTGATGATATTGGTCATGAACAATAAATTAACATAGGAATGAAGCTATGGTCCGATTTTGAGATAAAAGCTGTGAAAAAGTAACATGTTGTTATGTAGGAACATTATCTGTTTTTCCTATGTATATTAACATGCTTACAATAAAGTTTATATATGTATTTTGCATTCAATGTGTTATCATATTTATTCATCTTATTTTTCTTTCTCTCATATTGAAATAGATCACAAATATGTTTGAATCCAAAATCCAAGGAGGAGATTTATGTCTTGCAGACAGCGCTACTACGCATACCATACTTAAAAAAAAGAAATATTTTTCTTATCTCAAAATTGACAATGTTAATGTCAACACTATATCTGGTAATGTCAAAATAATTGAAGGATTTCGCAAAGCAATTTTCCTAATGCTTGGAGGCACGAAATTCATGATAAATAATGCATTGTTCTCTCCTAAGTCTCAAAGAAACTTATTAAGTTTCAAAGACATTCGTCTGAATAGATATCATATTGAGACTATGAATAAGGGGAATGATGAATATCCTTGCATTACCTCAAACACTTCCGGAAGCAAGTGTATATTGGAAAAATTGCTATCTCTATCATCTGGATTGTATAGTACAATCATAAGAATATTTGAATCATATTCTACAGTAAACCTGAAGTTTACTGAAACATTTAAAGCTTGGCATGATAGATTGGGGCATCCAGGATCAATAATGATGCGTATAATTATTGAGAATTCTAGTGGTCATCCATTGAAAAACCAGAAGATTTTTCAATCTAATGAACTCCATTGTGATGCTTGTTCTCAAAGAAAGTTGATAATTAGACCATCACCAACTAAAGTTGGATATGAATCACCATCGTTTTTGGAACGAATTCAGGGTGATATATGTGGACCTATCCATCCACCAAGTGGACCATTCCAATACTTTATGATATTAATTAATGCTTCTAGCAAATGATCGCACGTATGTCTATTATCAACTCGCAATACGGCATTTGCCAAGTTCCTTGCACAAATAATCAAACTGAGAGCATAATTCCCAGATTATATGATCAAGAAAGTTAAACATGATAATGCTGGTGAATTTACATCTCAAGGATTCAATGATTATTGTATGACAATAGGGATTGATGTTGAACATCCAGTAGCCCATGTTCATACACAAAATGGTTTGGCTGAATCGTTGATCAAACGTATTCAACTCATTGCGGACCATTAATGATGAGAACAAAGCTCCCTACTTCGTATGGGGTCATGTTTGTTTACCGGCCGCACTGATTCGCCTCGAGGCCAAGTGCATATCACAAGTACTCCCAATACGGTTGGCATTCGGGCGAGAGCGAATCTATCCCATCTAAGAGTTTTTGGTTGTGCGGTATATGTACCAATTGCTCCACCACAATGCACAAAGATGGGACCACAAAGGAATTGGGAGTATATGTTGGGTATGAATCCTTCTATAATAAAATATCTTGAACCAAAACGGGTGACGTTTTTACGGCACGCTTTGCCGATTGTCATTTTAATGAAGACAAGTTTCCACCTTTAGGTGAAGAGGGGAAACAAGTGGGAAGAGAGATCAAATGGTGCACATCATCGTTGCTGCACCTTGACCCTCCCACAAAACAACGTGAACTGGAAGTTCAAAAGATCATACGTTTACAAAATGTAGCAAATCAATTGCCAGATGCATTTATAGATACAAAGAGAGTGACAAAGTCACATGTAGCTGCTATAAATGCTCCAGCCCGAATTGAAATACCAAAAGGGTTACCAAATGATAAAATGACAAATGAATCTAAGACACGCCTAAAGCGTGGACGACCCATTAGTTCAAAGGATAAAAGTCCTCGCAAAAAGAAATTGATTGAAAATCCCCAATCACATGAAAGTGTTCCAGAAGAAACACACGATCGTAAAATTGTTCCAAAAGAAACACACGATCATTCAAATCTAGTAAGCAATGCAGGAAATGATAACCATGTGATTTCCATTAATTACATGTGTAATGGAAAAATATGGAACCGAGATAAAATGGAGAATATTGATGATATATTCTCTTATTCGGTATCCCAAGAAATTAATGATGGGACTGAAGACCCCAAACCAAAATCTGTATCTGAATGTCAAAAGAGGCATGACAAGATCAAATGGATAGATGCCATGAAGGCTGAATTAAATTCGTTGAATAAACGAAAAGTATTTGGATCTATCGTTCTCACACCTAAAGCTGTGAAACCCATTGGATACAGATGGATTTTTTTTCGAAAGCGAAATGAGAAAAATGAGATTGTGAGATACAAGGCTTGCCTTGTTGCACAAGGTTTTTCCCAAAGGCCTGGGATTGATTATGAAGAAATGTATTCTCCTGTAATGGATCCTATTACGTTCAGATATCTAATCAGCTTATCGATTTCAAAAAATCTAGATATGCATCTCATGGATGTTGTAACGGGCGCATGTGGTATAATTGCTTAAGTGAACATTTGTTAAAAGACGGATATGTGAATGATCAATTATGTCCGTGTGTCTTTATAAAGAATACGACAGTTGGATTTGCTATTATCGCTGTCTATGTAGATGATCTGAATATCATTGGAACTCCTAAAGAAATCCAAGAAGCAGTTGATTACCTAAATGGAGAATTTGAAATGAAAGATCTTGGGCAGACCAAATACTGTCTTGGTTTACAAATAGAACACTTGCATAGTGGAAAATTTGTACACCAATCAAATTACACAAAAAGGGTTTTGAAGCGCTTTTATATGGATAAGGCAAACCCTCTCACTAGCCCCATGATTAATAGATCACTGAATGTTGAAAAAGATCCATTTCGTCATTGTGAAGAGAATGAAGAGATACTTGGTCCTGAAGTACCATACTTAAGTGCTATTGGAGCTCTCATGTACCTTGCTAATTGTACCAGACCGGATATAATATTTGCTACAAATCTATTGGCAAGATATAGTTCATCTCCATCACGGAGACACTGGAATGATATCAAACACATATTTCGTTATCTTCAAGGGACGATCGATTTGAGATTATTTTATCCCAAAGGATCAAAGGATGAACTGCTTGGTTTTGCAGATGCGGGTTATTTGTCAGATCTTCATAAGGCCAGATCACAAACCGGCTATGTCTTCATGATGGGTGGTACTGCAATTTCCTGGTGTTCTCAAAAGCAAACGCTAGTTGCTACATCGTCAAATCATGCTGAGATGGTCGCACTTCATGAAGCCAGTCGAGAGTGTGTATGGCTTCGATCTATGACTCATCATATTCAAAATGCCAGTGGACTACCTGTCAACAAAGACCCGACAGTATTATTTGAAGAAAATGTCGCATGTGTCGCCCAAAGTAAAGAGGGATACATCAAAAGTGACAGGTCCAAACATATCCCCCCGAAGCTCTTTTTATACACTCAAGAACTTGAAAAGAAGAAAGAGGTCAACATCCAATATGTTCGATCAAGTGATAATACTGCAGATTTATTTACGAAGGCATTCCCCACTACAATCTTCAGAAAGCATGTTCACAATATTGGGATGCGAAATATACGAGATTTACAAAGGTGATTTCTCTTGACCATTGTCAGTTCAAGGGGGAGCATATATGGCTGTACTCTTTTTCCCTTTATCATGGTTTTTTTCCCATTGGGTTTTCCATGAAAAGGTTTTTAACGAGACAGTCCATGCACACAATTCAGATTTAAGTTGTGTATGTTTTTCCTTATGTTCGATTTTTTCCCTACTTGGTTTTTCGACTTAAAGGTTTTTAACGAGATACACTTAGCCAACTTACAATGCTATGTTCAAGGGGGAGTGTTATGAAAGTTAAAGCCTATGCACATAGGCATGTGAACATTTGCATTAAATGATGCAATTGTCATTGCAACTATTTCCTTGTTTGTGTGCTGTTACTCAGTTAGAAATACCGAGCAGCCTGTAGTTACATTGTATCCTGAAATCCTTCACTCTGAATAAATCTTTCTCTCTCTCTTTCTCTCATACACTCTTTGTTCTAATTTGTGGTTATTTTATAACAATCCGGTTATTTTGACGTTTTATTAAATTTGGGCAATTTTCTTGTATTCTATGATAGTACCCTTTTCCCAATATGTGTATAGTGTAATGAGTAACTACAAAACCATACATATACTTTGAAGTCTTTTTCAAGGCAGTTGACAAATCTTTATATTTGATCCGGTAGGTGATCGATCGTACGATAAATCTACCGATGCATATATAATCATTATTATGACATATCAACTTGTGAACAATTATTTTGTATTAATAATTGGATTACGAGATTAAAATTATACATAATGATGTACTAAGTTACTAACCCATAACCTACATTACCAACTATATTAAAACATCATCCATTGTAGTGTCATTGAGGTAACCTTGTTGGTGCCTGTAATACATCTCTTTCGAGGTTTCCCCGCCACTTAAATCATTACGTCTTGGGGTATTACGAAGACCAATTAGTATATACCGAGGTGCCTAACCTTAGTTGCCTATTTAATTGATAAACTTGACGGACAACAAGAGGGTACATGAAGAACAACTGAATATTGTAGATTAAGTCTAGTACGAGGCGAGGCGAAATGTAATTTGGTATGTATATGTAATTTTCTCTCATAAATCAGCAGTTTTATACCTAAGGATGGTAAAATAGATATTATGAATAATTATGAATTAATCTATTATCTATAAATAACCATAAATAATAAACTAATCTATAATTATCCGTAACATTCATTTTACTGTACCCTCCGCTCCCACTCTCGCTCTTGCATCTCTTTCTATCTCTACTTCAATTTTCATTTTTCTCGCCAAAAAAGGTTTCTTGCTTTAGAGTGGGCCGGCCACTTGTACGATTGTAATTAAGTACCTTGGAAAAGTCGAGTGAAATGAATTTGTATATCACTGACATAGTGACATGTATACTATTATATGGGCATCCTCATGGTTAATAATTCTTATACAATTTTTTAACTATGTCAGGCTGTTATCTATATATATTTTTAAATTTATTTAATAATATATCTTTTCATTATATATTATTTTTAACATATTTTTAATTGGGTTTCACTGTCACCTTATTAACTTTACATTTCATTCTTATTTTTATACTTATCAACAAATAAATTTATTTCACGTTATTTAATATATTTCATATTTAAATATTTCGTATAATTAAATAATTAAGACATAAATTAATTTAAAAATAATAATTACATTATTATTTTTAAATTTTATAATTTAAAATTTAATTAATAAACTATCTATAAAAAAAGGATTTAAAATTCTTTTAAACAAAACAACCCCCCCACAACACACTAGTCGGCCCCCCACCCCACAAAAAGTGAATCAATGAAAAAGACTCCTTTGCTAGCCGCCCCCCCCCCCTCATAGCTAAAAAGTTGGCTCACTTATGTAGATAAATTGTAAAATTCTTATTTGGGAAGTTTTTATTTTCTCTTCCCTACATGGAGATATAAGAATTTTTCTACCATTGTTAAAAAGTGTATTCTTAATAAGAATATAGCTAAGAATTGTGCTTTTTATTACAATGGTGATGCTCTAAACTAGCAATACATTGTGTATGTTACGATTTATACTTGAGTGTAAAATTATATATATCATTAAAATCTAATAATATATAATTAAAAATTTTAATATAAACAAAATAAATAAAAATTACTAAACAGTAAAATCAAAGAAAATTACATAATTTTTTAAAAAGTTATTATGAATTTTGAAATATTTCTTTTTTTTTCTTCCTAAGGAGGGCATGGAAAGGGATCGAACCTGAGACCTCACACTTTACATACAACATTTTTCGTTGAAGATGTACAATTATTATAATTATTACTATCACATAACAAAATTCAAAAACTATTAAGATTAGTAACTCTAGATAAAGCGACATATTCATCATGACTAAAAATATGAGTTTTTGAAAAGAAGTCATACGCTAGAAACTTTTATTTATAGGAATTTCATAAGACACCATTAGCGAAAATTGTATTATCGTAAATTTGCATGAAATTCTATGATTAGATGGTGTTAGTGATATTTTTGAAATAAAACAATATCATCAGAATGATCATTTGAAACAATTTGACGTTCTAAAAAAATGGTTTTTCAGCCTTGTAATAATTAACCTCGTGCTAATACATAACCCAAGGAAAAGTCAATGTTACGAAAAACCATTAATGAAGTTCTAACCTTCAAATTAACTCATGATTTGAAATTTCAAAACATGAAATTTCATTTAAAACTTTAGGAGTATGTATATCGTTCAAAAGATCAATATTTTTATTAAAATGACATAGAAAATCTGAGCTAAAAAACAATCTTCTTTTGAATTACTCTTCAATATCATATAATCATTTATTGAATTAACCACATCAAGAGTCAGATCTAGAATAACTCTCTTTTTAAAAAACGATGAATCATCGGGACTGCTTCCAAATGAAGGATATGTACTTTGTACAATATGAGCGATTGAATCATTGAATTCCTTAAGCAGCAGTTGATCGAGAATATCAACATAAGTACGATTATCATTTGGTTCACCAATTTTACCATCATCAATCTTCGCAATCCAATCGACAAAAAGTTTCAATTCTTTGTAACTCACGTTAAACCCGTACTTTATATCTCATATTCGTTTGTCAACTAGGGGTGAAGCAGCTTAGCCCATCTTCCCGTACAGCTCGCAGTGCCCGTCTATGCCCGGTCCATAATGCATGTGTCCGTGCCCATGGGCTGATACATAATGTTGGGCTTTAGAGATGTTAGATATTCGCGGTCATGGGCTTACCTGAGCTTTCAATTTTTAATGCCCGTCAAGAGCCCGACCCGACCCATCTGATTGAGTTTATTATATTATTAATTTATTATAATATATATATAAAATTAGATATATACATATTATATTTAATTATTGATACAGAATCAGAAACCTAAAACTAAGTCTAAAGTCTAAACAGTAAACACTAAACTACAAAAATACTAAACACTAACAGAGTAAAACCCTAAAGGCCTAAAAGGCTAAAACCAAAAAGTCTTTCAGTACGTCTTTTGTATTCTCATCTTCGCTATTCTGATCTTCGATCTTTAGTTCCACCCTCATCGAGAGGTGAGGTTAATTTGGTTTGGTGAAGGGAAGAGATTAAGTTGTATTTTGTAGACAAATTTGGTTGTTACCTTCTTGGAGCCTATGGTGCTCCTAATGGTTTAATAATTTAATGTCTATTTTTTTATAGCCATTGTTTGGTTTTACTGTCAAGAACCCATGACTATTGTTTAATTTAGAATTAATTTGATTTAAAAATTTTATAGTCTGTAATTTTACAATAAGTATGAGCAAGGCTTACTAAAAATATTAAAAAACATGAAAATCAATCGGAGAGCCCATCAAGTCCGTGCCCGACCAATGCACGTTTAAAGTCTGTTTACTAATGCCCGTGGGCTTGTCACAGTGCTGTGTTTTTTTAAATGATGTCCGCTACCATATGGGCCTATACTGAGCATTGCCAATGCCCGCAGGCTTAGAGCTCGTGCTCACCCAATGTCAACCTCAATACAGATGAATCTCTCCACAAATACAATGAATTAATAGTGGGATAAACTATGTCTTATGTACTTCCTTTTGAAATCACATGCAATATATGTCAAAAATCTCCACCAAACACAATTGTTTTACCTCTAAATAAAATATTAGAATATCATATACTTAAATAAAACTGAACATATCGATAGAATATAATATACTTAAATAAAACTTAATATATCAATAGAATATCATATATTTAAATAAAACTAAATATATCGATAGAAAATCATATACTTAAATAAAATTGAATATATCACATATATTTGAAAAAAATATTATAAATTTTGGAATACTGATTTATATATACTCCCTCGTCCCTAAATAATCGTTCTAGTTGACATGGCGCACAGTTTAAGAAAAAACAATTGATTTGATTATTTATATTTGTTTGATGTATAGTTTCTTTTAAATTCCATGTATATGTGGCCCATAATTAAAGTAGAGTGAAAAAGTAAGGATAGAGTGGTAAAAGTGATGTTCTAAAAAGGTAAGTTTCAAACTGGACAATTATTTTGGGACGGACGAAAAAAGAAAGGAGGACGATAATTTAGGGACGGAGGGAGTAATATTTATCATTGAAAACGTACGATTATTACTTTTCATTCTAGAAGGGGTAGTTTTAAAATATGAAATTGTATTTATCATTGCATACGACATAAACTATACTTTGAATTGCTATTAAAACAACGAGATAATCATTCTTGATACCAAATAAAAGTACCACAAAAAATTATATTTAAATGTTGGATTGGTAATTAATAACCTAAAAAAAGCACAAATATATATATATATATAATCAATAGATATGACTCATTTCCACATGAATTTGATTTAAAAAGTATACATAATATCTAATATTTCTTCTTTTGAATGTTAGTTTAACAATTTCATGATTTATTTGATTCGCACTTTGATTGAAACACACACACACAATAATAATGTAGAACAAATTTGAATATTTCTTATTAATACAATTGTCAACATAAAAATACTATACTTTAAAATTGTTACATAATTGTTAATTACTGTATATTACAACAACAAAACTATTGCAGTCTATTTAACAAATAATAAATATCATTAATCAACAAAGAAAGAAGAAAGTACATTTAAAAAGTATGACCTAAATAATACAAAATATAAGATATAACAAAACAAAGTTACATTGGGAAAGTGATAAGGAATTATCTAAAGATTTAATTAATTTTTTGGTCTCTTGACTTTACAAAAATAATTTATTTGGTCCTACTACTAAAAAAATAATTTGTTCGGTCCTACATGTTGATTTTTAATGTCAGATTCCCCCTCAGCTCGTTAACGTTAGAATTTCCGTCCATTTTAAAAAAAATTGGCCAAAGTACCCTTACCCGTGTTAAAATGTCTAAAGTACCCTTCTTTTCATACTCAACCAAGCCGGACATGGATCTGGGTATACCAAGCACCACTAATACGATACAATTCATTTCAATCCAAATTGACCAAACACTAACAGATCCGATGAATCTAAGCCTCTTCTCCAAGACCCAACTCTGAGATCAAACCCAATAGAGACTGAGGAAGATGTACTTCGATTGCCTCCTTTCCTTGCAACCTGATCAAATACCCAATCTCAATAATTTTTTTATATTTTTCTATTACAGATCTTTGATTGCCCACCTCCTCTTATAAGATGAAGGGTAAAGAGTCAAAAGAAATGATAAGCCAAGCCATCAGCAACTTCGGCTTCGATAATGTTACATTCGACCCCACCACTAAAACCATCCTATTCCACTCCCCTGTTGCCTACTCTCCCTCTTACGCCACCGTTCTCTCCCTTGTGAAACCGAAGACATGGGAGTCGGGAGCTTCACGTTGAACATTTCTCATGTCAACATGTCAGTGGCAATTAATACCTAAATCGTTGAGGGTATTGTTACACAAACAGTTTTGATCAAAAAAAAGTTGCAATTTTCAGGGGAAGAGAGAGTTGTGGGTCAACCATGGTAAAAACTTAGGGCTATATCATTTGTGAGAAGAAGATGACTACGACAGCCAATTCTAAGAAAATAGGTGACATAAGAAGGTTAATTTGGACGTTTTCATACAAAATCAAACGGAAGATGACTACGGCAGCCAATCCTAAGAAAATAGGTGACATAAGAAGGTTAATTTGGACGTTTTCATACAAAATCAAACGGAAATTCTAACGTTAACGGGATGGGAGTGGAATATGACACAAAAAGTAAACATGTAGGATCAAACGAATTAATTTTTTAGTTGTAGGACCAAATAAGGATTTATGTAAAGTTGAGAGATCAAAAAATTAATTAAATCTTATCTAAATGCATTTTCTAGTTTGGAAAGGCATAATTAGATGAAATTGAACTATCTTCGTCATTTGTTAAGCCAACAATTGATGAGAGTCTTGTGTCTGTAGATGACGTAAACTGATAGAGATGATAGTTTCTATTATTTTGTACTGATGTAATGACTATAAAAATTGTTGGTTATCGAAATACAAACATATAAAAATAAATAAATAAGAATTACTTTATTAATTAAATAGTCAAATATCAAACTGTTTTTTATAAGTTATATCTAATAAAAAATGAATTGAAGTTGAAATAATAGATTCTAAACAGAACCTCCAACACTAAAATGTTAGGAATAATATATTATGTAACATAATTATTATACGGCTATTCAATAACAAAAGTTATTGAGTTTAAATTCTTAGCCTCCATACGTTTCATGGAAAATGACTTTTGAAAATTGTTTTTCTCATTTTTTCGGTGTTTGGTAACCTTAGGAAAATGTAGTCAACGTAAAAGCTATTACGAGTCAATGAAAAATGAAGCCTTTTTTTTTTCTTCAGGAAAATGACTTACAAATTCATTTTCCGTAACTCATTTTCAAATGTTCGAGTACCCCTCCGCCCTTCCACAATTACACATATTTACATACACGCACAATATTTTACTTGATAAATAATTAAGTTGTTTAGAAGTATAAATAGAGTTTTTTTGCATACTATTTATAAATTATAATTTTAATAAATACTCACTAATTCGTAAATTAGTGTCCACTAAATTATTTAGGGAAGTCCCAAATATTATTCATTTTCTTTTTTAAAACATTTTTTCTTATCAATATCAAATTTTAATTTGTATTGAAAAAAATATGAACCTTATTGATTTAACACTATTAATGATAAATTGAAGGTTACTAAAGGAAAATTATTTAAAGTTCAATACTATTTTATCTTCGATATGAGTATTAATATTAGAATATACTTTTTGAATCTATTCATATATTGTTTTCCGTAACATTTTCAGTGTGTTTCCCAAACACCTAAAAATATTTTTCGGCATATTTTTAAAAGATTACCAAACACCCAAAAATGAAATCTTTTCATTTTCCATAAATCATTTTCTGGAAATCATTTTACGTTAAACAAATGGAGCCTCAATGTGCCTTAGGAGAAGTCCTATAACATAGTTGATATTTCACTAGGTCCCCTTCCCTTCTTCGGAATATGTAGCCACATATCATCTTCATCTCCTTCAATCCTTCGTTTCAAGATTTCATTTGCCGCCTTCCCCCAACAAACATTAACATTGAATACGGAAAAATGGTTAATTTTGTCACTGTACTTTGACGAATATATCTTTACATTTTGTCATTGTATTATTTTTCGAGTCATTGTACTTTTAAAGATATATGCAATTTCGCTACTATCCTTAACTGTCATACAATTTTAACGGAATTAGTTTCAGTTGTCCCCCCTAAAGTTTTTTAAAATGTTGGAAGATCATTAATGACCGTTGATGTTAAAAGGTAGATTGATTTTTGGTTCTTAAATTATAAAGAGGTCCTTTTTTTTTTTTTTACTTTTAAGGGTTATAAAAAGATACTACTTTATAAACAAACAATGAAAGAATGAATGAATTATAAAAATTCAAATAAGAAGAAAGATATATTGTTTGAATAAAAAATAAGAGAAAAAATATTTAAATTAATTAAGATATACATTTTGTCTTAATGGATCATATAATAATAATAATAATAATAATAATAATAATAATAATAATAATAATAATAATAATAATAATAATAATAATAATAATAATAATAATAATAATAATAATAATATAGTAATAATATAGTAATAAAACAATATATTAATTAATTTAAATATTTTTCTCTTATTTTGTACTCAAACAATAAATATTTCTTCTTATTTGTATTTTTATAATTCATAGTCTTAATGGACCATATAATAATAATAAAACATAATAAGTTTAAAGGAAATCTAATCGATTAATAAATTTTGAAAAAAAGGTAATTCATTAAATCTAGTTGTGAACACTCATTCATTAAATATACTTTAATTCGTAAAGAAAATTGACTTTAATTATAATGTATTAATGTTTTTCAAAATCCGTTATAATTGGGAATTATAAAGATAAGATGATAAAAAAAACTTTTAATTCAACCTATAATAGCAACCATGAAAATTGTGGCGTGTTATTTTTTGTGTGAATAATACTCTTTGTTATAAGAATATTTTTTTCAATTTTTTAATGTTATTTGATGATTTATGTCTAATATGTTTTATTTAATAATTATTTATTTCAAATATGAATTATTTTAAATAATTCAATAATTTATTAAAATTAACAAAAAATATATTTTTGAATAATTATTAAGTAATCTTTTAATAATTTAGTAAATAATTTATTAATAAAAAGGATAACCATATCCACATATATGATGATCCCAACCGGTAATTTTTTAAAACGATTTAATCTCAGTTGGTAAAGCTTTCGTCAACTGTAAGTGAACTACTGAGCGTTAATGTATTATTAATATTTTTCTCTTATTTTTTTTATTAATATCAAACAATTCTCGAAATTGGGGTTGTGACTTAAGTTGTTGAATTGTGTATTTTGACTAAATGGAGTCACTAAATGGTTTATTATACCCTTTATGACTCTAGGAAGAAGTCCTACGGGTTGTGGGAATGTTCGGGTCACAAGTGTGTGATCTCGACCGAAGAATGTTTGGAATGGATTGTGTTTGAGATGTGATTTTAGTTACCTTAGGACTTCAATTGAAGTCTCGAGACTTGTAGGAATAAAACTGAACTTGTTTTGGATCCTATGGATTTAGGGATTATGATATTTGGAATTCCGACTCCTTAAGAGTCGCCTTGAGTGCATAAATGTACGTTGACTTATCTAAAAACTCAGTTTGGAGTATTGGGTACATCTCGGGGAATCCAAGATGGTAAGTTAGTGAATCCTCCTATAGAATGAAGTAGGGTGACATATGCTCTAATACTCTTTATATAGAGTCTACTTATATAGTCGCGAAGAAACCAAGTCGTTATCTAAGACTAGCTTGTATTGTTTGGCCTCGCGAAATAGTATCGCTCGTACACTTTGTGAAACTTGACCATACTTAAGGTGGTTTCCTCCTCGAATGCATTACTCGACCTTCAACGAATAGAGGACCTCTAGAAGGGCTCAAAGTAATGAGAATTGTAGTTACGACAATTCCAAGGATTTAACTTGTTATGGGTATTGTTTGTATAACTCATGGACTACTATGGATTTTATTTGATAGGATGAATTATCATTTTAGGATGAGTTTATTATTTATAATCTATATAACTTAATGACCCTAAACTAACATAGTAGTTTTGGACAATATGTGATGGATTGAGTTCTAAGTTAATGACTTAGTTTAGTAATATGCTAGAATATGAACTTCTATGTCTGCTTGAGATTATGACTAAATGCATAATTGTTACAGTTGTTAATGATAAATTCTTCTATGTTGATCAATAATATGACTTATAAAGCATATTGTGTATCTTTGATTAAAATATAATTTACTCTTTAATGCCATGAGGTTTCAATGAAGTATGGTTTGTGTACTTATAAATTATGGTATGATTGGTTGTTTAACATAGAGTTTCACTAATAGGTGGAGCTATGAACTTGATGAACTAGGGTTTCTAAATGAAACAAGAACCTAGTGATGCCTAAAACGAGAACGTATAAGGGCTAGAAATGCATATAGCATTTATACCCTATTTTGGATGAATTGTAGCGAAGACTCAACGAAGTCGAGTTTAAGGAACAATTAGACCTTATGAGGATCGTGGTGAGATCCTACGGCATTTAAAATCCATTTGACTAGGTCTACTAGCTTTTGGAACTTTGTTTGATTTAAGTGTACATACTTGGCACTTGTTATTTTTGAGACTCAGTTGAGCTCCTAACATGATTTTGTGATTATAACAATGATATGCATAATTGTGTGATTTTAGTAGAGTTATATACCTACTTGAGATTGACAAATAAACATCTACTTGTGCATTGCATATAAGTCGAGACATTACTTAAGTTTTTACATGGATGGTGGGACGATGCATTATCATCACGAATTATCGAATTATGGGATTCGTGGTTGCAATGTATCGTCGAACCGGATACGGTTCACACACCCTCCACTGCTAGCTACAGTGGGGAAGTAGCCCCCCATTGTCGTAGCTAAAAGGGCGCATTGGCTAGAGCTATTTGTCCAGGAAAGGGCTGCCCTTGAGGTGATACCACCGGCACTTTGATACACTGATTATGGGTATTACTGGCACGATATGGGTTAACAGTTGTGATTGCAGGAGAAACGCAATGACACACATTCGGTATCTTCTTTATCCTTTATGTGACTTACTATGAGCACTTATGTGACAACAAAGTGTTAAATGTAATATGAGATCTACGCGACTGTGTTCGTCTGGATTATGTGTTATTTAAGAGATTTGATATGTATATGCATTTATGTATATACAAGCTGGCATTATGTTATCTATATGATTATAAATTATATGGGATACTTAGTATGGTTGTTTATATATATATATATATATATATATATATATATATATATATATATATATATATATATATATATATATATATATATATATATATATATATCGACATCCTTGTTGGGTTTAATAAACATGGAATACTTGACATGCTATACAAGATACCATTAAGTATATCAAGTCTATTAACCATGTATAGCATGTCAAGTATTCCATGCTTATTAAACCCAACAAGGATGTTGATATATATATATATATATATATATATATATATATATATATATATATATATACATGATGACATTACGGAAGATACATTTTAATCCTTTTGATTTGTTTATGAACATGGAATTTTACCCTGGTTCAATTAGACGGTCTTGTATTTGAAAAAGAAAGGTTTCATGTGGAGTATATAAAGTATACGACATTTCTTCACGGGTTTCCGATGTAGCAACGTGATGACATGTTTATTTATAACAATGTTTCATATTATGTTATATTGTTGTTTGTAGTAGTGTACTAGGTATTTATGACTCACTCCATGCTTTATTTTCTAGAGTGTAGTTATTCTTTAGCGGCGTTGAGACCAAGTAGATCCTGACTGTAGCAGTACACAGTGGATCGATAACTGAGTTGAGGTCGTCTGGTTCGTGTTTGTCAAGTCGTCGTTTCTTCCGAGTTATAACTCGTAGAGTCCAGTTTCACAGTGTATTATTATTATTTTGTCCTTCTTTCCTGATGAGGACAACGTTGTGTAAAGTTATATAAACTTTACGGTCCGGTAGTTTATTCTTGACCTCGTTGGATTATTTTATGTTGTTAACTTATGTAGTCGAGCTGGTATACTTCATCTTTTAATATTTATTCAGTTGTCTTCCGGGCAAGCAGTAGCATCTGGGTATTCATTATTCTTGTTGTTGTTGTTAACCTCAATATGATTTAACCGTTGGGTCATTGTTATATCAGGTTGGTTCCTTGTTGAAACGATGGTCTGGAGTGCCGATGGTTTATTATGTGTCTGCATTGTTGCGACACGTGAGTTTTGTTTTCCCCTCGTGAGACAATCGTCTATCTTGATTTCATTTTGTATTGGTTTCGAGCTTAATAGCTCGGGGCCTCACTTCATTATTTCTTCCGCATCTTTAATTTCTTTGTTGATTCATATTTTAGTACAGTTTCACCATCTTGTTTAGAGTTTGATAGCTCGACAGTTTGACTTACACCACTGTTCAGCATGTGCTTGTCTTCTGTTTGTTTTAGTCCTAACAGCACGACCTTGGGATTTCGTGTTGGAATCCGGGTCGGGTCGTTACAGTTGGTATCAGAGCTAGGTTAGCTATAGGCCATGATAGGTTTCATAGCCTAGGTTGGGTTGGGTTTATCGTCGGGTATTTTCCGTTGAGTGTCGTTCATAGTGCCTTATTGACATATTCTTTTGTACAAGTATAGGACTTGGAATACAAAGTTCATTTTGATCTAGATTACCAAGAGTGCAAAGTTTGTGTTTGGGAGTATTATATTCCTTCTATGTTGATTCAGTTATACCAAGAATGGGTGTTGCGTTTCGGTAGAGCCGTTGTTTGTGGTTCCGTCATTAGAGATCGGAGAAGTTAGACTGTCGATCCCAAGAGTGATCGTTGTGGTATCCATTAATTAGAGTCAATGTTCATTGTAATACATTTCAAGAGCGGAGTGGCTAAACCTTATGTGGTACCATTTGGTATTTCATAGATTACTATATAGGTGTATATAATTATTGTAGTATTTAACCATGAGTTCTTGGGTTGCTTGGTATTGGGGATTTAAGTACTTGTTACCGATGGTTGTATTCTGGTATTGAGGGGACTCCCTCGATCAAGGAGAAATTTCCCTTATTATATGTTGAGGCTTGGTGATTAACCGGTAGATAATTACGCGATAATTTGGTTGTCGATCCGTATACGGTTTGACTTATAAGGATTGGTTGTAGGCTAGTTAGTAATTAAATGCTACCTCGTGACTCGAGAGACGTTGTTTTACCTTATTATTAGTCTAATACATTAGTAAAAATATTAACGTTGTATAATGTGCTTTATCTATCTTTGATAGATCGTTAATAGTATGAATATTCCATACTTGGTATACTTGCGTAATAGATTAATATATATTATGGTGCATGATATTAATGACATACGTATATGTACTTATGTTATGTGTTCATGAGACTGAGATAAATGATGCATTTATGTGATTCACGAACACCTCACATCCAATATGACGAAAGTTTTTGAAGTTACTTCAGAGGGCCCTAATCTTGCCATCTCTCCCACCCCTAGGGTCATATATATATTTATTTTCTTATAAATTTGTCAATTATTTATTCAATCTAACCTTAGCTTATGTCCGATTTATAGATTTCAAATATAAAATTATTTTAATTTTTATAAGTATTCTACGGTTAAACACACGGAATATTTGAATGGTAATAGGAGTAGTGCATACGGTGATACTTTATACAATAATTATTTTTTCAGACTATTACCATTATCGGTGACAAGTAAATGTTAAAAGTAAATTTATTGTACATGCTCAGTTACTAATTTGTCTTTTATATTTACTAATTTATATGAAATTGTCTGTGAATTTTATAATATGTCATAATTATGTATGTTTATATTACTGTTGTATGGAGTAAATTATTTGAAATCTGGTTGTTATATAATATATTGATATTATTGATATATAAACTTGTTATAAAATATAAAAACCATTTTCTTAGAATAATGAAAATACCTAAGCACCTCGAACTATAATAATCTAACATTTATAAGAATGAAGAAAAATTAATCTTTTCATAAAACTACTCATATTACTCATAAATTAAGATTCAAAGCATTTAAACAAAATGATTTGTTTCAAAAATATTTATTGCATTTAGTTTAATTATACACTTCATACGGTTGCAAATAACTATGGTTGACAATCATTTAATATACTCCTTGGAGAAACATTAATTTAACACATATGTCCATTTACTAATTTGTCTTTCTCTATTAACAAATTTATCTGACATCCATCCTTTATATTTATTATTATTACGTAGATGAATAGCTTTTAGTAATGATAATGTATTATTCTATGGTGAACAATGCATTATTTAGTAAACATGTTAATGTAATTCATTTTAGTAAAAGAAAAAAAAATATTATAATTATTTTGGACGTTTACCAAAAATATTTTTTAGTAAACCATTTAACTAATTTATTAGTGATGGAAAGTAACTATTTTACTTTAATTTATGATTTTAAACTGGTTTAAATAATACTGTATTATAATTATTTGTCAAAACTATTATTAATAATGATGGTAAATAATTCATATTGAGTCGACAGTTTCATCATTTCATCTTAATTATGAGAGCTTATATTGCTGTGGTGAAGATTTATAAGCCAATATACCGATTACAAATGCAAAAATATATATTAAATTAAAAAGAAAAAGAAATGTTAAATCATATATAGAATAAATTATTCAATATTTGTCATATTTCTTGCAGTTTTTGGAGATCGGATGTTTTGAAATAAAAAAATTTCCTTGAAAAATTATTATTAAAACTTAAATAGAATTTTATATTTTTCAATAGTTGTCTTGTACTTTATATTGATTATTGAAAAGTCATTTGAATATGAAGAGTTGTTGTTAATTTCATTAATTGATTTTCATTTCAATTTCTAAAAAAGAAAGACAAATATACAAATTATAAATGTTTCCAAATTTAGTAAATTACTTTTGGCGGAAACTTTTCATATTACAGTTGAGGGGCATATCGTTTCAAGTGATAGTTGATGAATTGATGTTTTATAAGGGGTGATTGTTCAAAAGATTAATCACATGATGTGACTTTGTAATGTGAAGATAAAACATAGGGAGAAGAAAAATGGGTGACTACTCATAATATTAATTGTAGGGGGTGAGTTATAATATAGAAAAAAAAATAGGGAGTTAAAATGGATAATTACTTATACATGTGAATGTGAGAGTGAATCTCAACCGTTAAATTTTTTAAAATAATTTAATCCAAACCTCTGAATAGCTCTAGTTAATTACACATGTGCGAACCTAGTTGTTTTATAATATAGATTAGATTTTCATGTCTGTGCCTATGATACGGTGTCAGTATATATGATTTCGTCAATTGAAATGACAGTGCCTAAATAGAAGGTGCGATTTTTTAAAAAAAGTTACAGTTGAGGGGTACATTGCTTCAAGTGATAGGTGAGGGATTGATGTTTTATAAGGAGTGATTGTTCAGAAAATTAATCGCGTGTGTGACTTTATAATATGAAACATAGGGGGAAGAAAAATAGGTAACTGCTCATAATATTAATCGTAGATGGTGAATTGTAATAGGAAAAGAAAAAAATAGGGAGTTAAAAATTCATAACTACTCACACATGTGAATGTGATGATGAATTTCAACCGTTAATTTTTAAAGATAATTTAATCTTAACTTCTAAATAACCCTAATCAATTACCTAACAGTTTTATAATATAAGTAGATAGATAGATAAATTATTATTAAGCTAAAATCCACTATTAAACTACCATCAATAGGTAAAATTAGTCATCAGGAATCTTATTACGAATACCCTACCTTGAATTATAAATTACTTAATGATCTTCTTTCTTAATCATTTGTTATTACATATTTGGTGTGCCCATTAGATCTCAATTTGAAAATCAAACATTGGGAAATCTCAGTTTGAGAATCAAACAACGAGACGACTATACTGCTCTATGTTTCAGCATAATTAAGGAATTGATATTTCTTTGTATAGGGCTCATTTGGTTCCACGTTTTGAAAACGCCTTTGATAGCTCATTTTTTCAAAACGTTTTTTAGTGCTTGGAGTTTTGTCAAAACGATGATAAAAAACGCAGCGTTTTCTCTTTAAGTGTTTCAATGTAGCGTTTTAAAACGCTCCACGTTTTTAAAACGATGCGTTTTAAAACGCTGCATTGAAACACTTAAAGAGAAAACGCTGCGTTTTTTATCAGCGTTTTGACTAAAACGCTCCACCAAACAAGCACTAAAACTTCGTTTTGAAAACGCTGCACCAAACGAGCCCCTTGTTTGGTTTGAAATAAATATATAGTGAATAAATTTACTGATAATATATTCTTTCTAGTAAAAAAATATCATTATATTGATATAAAGATTAAAAAAATTTGTTGAAGCAGAAAAAAGTTTCGTCAGAAACAAAAGTATAATTTTTAATTCTGTATTCTATACTCAAGATTTGACTGCATAACTAACACGTGTCACTCAAAAACTAAAAGTATATATTTTAAAGCTTGGTTACTATAATGAAATGATATTAATTTATACACATGCGTTGCATGGTTCGAATAATATTTTTTTTGCAAAATCTATTTAATTTATAATAAAATAATTTTTTAAACTTGTTATAAGTAATTCAAATTTTAAAATAGAATATTTTGAACAAAAATAATGTAAATATTGAAATTGATCAATGAATAGATAATTGAAAGATTTAAGTAGGAATTTTGTGTAGAAAAAGAACTTAAGAAATAAAGTAATTAATAATTAATGAATATAGATTAATTAGTAATTTCTTAGTGAAATTGATCAACAGAAAGTCGTCATTTGGGAGCAGTAACATCTATTAGTAGTAATTAATAAGAAACAAACTTTCATCCACCAGTTGTGTGGAATCTTTTTCACACAAATGACTTTTTGAACATGACACGTGTGTAACTAAAATCTAAACAATCATGACAGAGGTTGTGATTGACACGTATCATGATTGAAATGCCGATTATGTAAAAAAAAAGGTTTACATCATCGGTGGATGAAAACTTTATCAATTAATAAGTAATAGAAAAAAAGTTAATATAAACATGTCCTGTAAATAACTTGTATAAATAAAACAGTAGGGAAATGAAACTTGATGAAAATCGAAGAGTTTAACCAAATTAAACTTGTATAAATTAAAAAGAATAAAGTCTAGTTTTAAATTATGCTATAAAGAGATGAAAATAAATGAAAATTGAAAAGTTTTAGCCAAGTTAAACTTATATAAAATAAATAGGATAAAATTTGGTTTTAAATTAAATTACGCTTGGCAAGACTACTTAAACTATAACAATACCTCGTTTCGCTAGGTGCCACGTGCCTCGCTACAATATCCATAAAATATTACTCCCTCCGACCAAAAAATTATCGTTTTGCTTTGTTTTTTTGCGTTCATCCTAAATTATAATTATATTGTTTTAATTTTTTTAATGGTAACATTTTTATCGTTTTATACTTACTTTTTATCTCAATTTAATTATGATCGATATAAACATGAACTTTTTTAAAAAAACTACATAGCAAATCAATATTAATAATCAAGTTTATTATAGTTTCTTAATTGTATGCAGGGCCGGCCCTGGGGGGATGTTGTTAGAGAGGCTACCGTCATGGGACCCTAATTTTTGGGATCTCAAATGTTTGGGTATTACCTTATATTTACTATATATATTATAGTGTCAAAATAATTTATAATTGATTGTTTTAACCCGGATGTTAAGACGCTTATGAATTAAACTATAGGTCTCTTAGGTTCGAATATTAGGTTGTTATTTGTTTTAGTCTGTTATTTTTTTTAGTCTATGAACTTTATATAACTTATAACGTGTTGATAATTTTAGTATAGAATAGATGACCTAATGGCTAATAGTTATCATACTTGGTAAATTGTGAGAGAGATTGAGTTCAATTCTTGCTATAAACTTTCTACTTTTCTTTTTCTTAATACTTCAAATGATTTCATTTTGATAAAGGGACCCACTTTTTTTTTGCCATAGGCCTCTTGAAACTCAGGGCCGGTCCTGATTGTATGTCAGGACAAATAGGACAATAATTTTAGGAAAGAGAGAGTATTATTCTAAAAAATTATATAATATAACAAAAAGTAAACCAAAACTAGTTTGCCCTTTAGTTTATTATTAATAATCAAGAATTCAACGGTAGAATAAGAAATGAAATACAATTTTAGAATAAAGGATTCAGACTCTTATTGGTATAGTTTGCCCTCTAGTTTAATGCTAATAGTTCTTATGTTTCTAATTACCCTCCTTCTATTTACCATCTTTATGTCTCATTTGTCATCATTTTTCTCAAGTAGACTTGCATTATCACCCATAAACACATTGGAATATGTAAGCAAAAGTAATATACTCCCGTATCGGGTAAAAAATCTCCGTTCAAAAGTTAAATTTTTTTAAGAAAATGATATTTTTAGTAGTTCATTAGTTTAAAATTATATTTTTATGTCTTAATTTTTCGAAATGGATTCTTTAAGTGAAATATTACAAATTGAAATAGTGGACCTTTTACCCAGAATAAAGTAAATATTATGTTAGTGAGCCATCAAATGTAAAATAGATTATTACTCTGTAAAAATCAAGAATATAGAGCATGTACAATTAATGGTGAATCTAAGAGAGATCAAATTGGGAGTATAGGAAACAATAGAGTTTTTAGAGGGAAGCTTAATTGAGTAGCTTGTTTAGATACTTGATCTCAAGAGGAGTTTAGCAAACTTCTGTGGCTAAAACTTCTTTTTCTTCCGATTTTGGTCATTTTTCACAAACAAAAAAATGTTTTCTTATATATATATATTTTTTTTCTTTTTTTCTTTTTACATAGTATATATTTTTATCTACAAATAGATGGTTTGTTTGTTTGTTTGTTTCATTTGAAAACCAAATTAATTTTTCATAATTACATAAGTAAAATTATTCATTAATATAAATCTATTGGGGCTTGTGTAGGGCTAGCAATTTGGTGGGTTATGTTGGGTTTGGGTCGGGTTAGAATGAGTGGTGGGCTGAAACGGGTCGCAACTCATTAGAGCCCAAATATCAAACGTGTCGAAATGAATCGAGTTAAAACGGGTCGCCACGTCTTAGACATCCTTTTTTCCCAAAGAAATATGAATTTATAGGATAAAAAGTTGTGGGTCGTAACGGGTAACGGGTCTTGTAATGCCCCAAATTTGGGTCCCACTACATGGGCCCATATTTGGTCACGTCACTACTAATTCAAACTTAAATAAAAACTAAACTGAAACGTTATCCAACTCAAATTTCAAAAGTCTTCAATTCAAAACATAACCATTCAAAATAAATTGCGAAACAAAAGTCTACTAATCTGCTTACGTCTCTGTTAAAATTCAAATCATAAAGGTACACCCTAAAAACCTTGATCTCTTCACTTGTATCCTCTACCTCATGCATAGTCTTTAATTTTGACATGGAAGAAGAGCGATGTGAAGGATGAGCGAATAAAGTTCAGTAAGATCATACGTCGTCCCTCCGGTTTCTAAGAAGGGGTGACTCGAAAAATAATCATGTTTTTGCAAAACAGGGTTAAGATATTTGAGAAAATATCATAACAAAACATTTGATTACTTGCAAATCAAAAAGATATATATCGAATGATTTAAAAAAAATTAAATGGAGAGTTCAAAACAAACAAAATGAGGATCGAATAAGTTTGTCGTTACTGACTGTCTCATACCAGCTAGTAACAACTGAAAATCAAATAAATTTATTAAGATCACGTAAGTAGTCTATTGACCCGATAGGATACGCTAATCCCCGTAGAAGGGTACACGAATCCCGAATGGTATATCCTCCGTAGGATATGATATATTCGGATTACCGCACTCATGGGCTAGGTGGTGCAATTTCATTTATTTCATTAGTTGTCACGTAATCCCCGTGACAAGTTGTTCATACTTAGTGATCATAAATATTTTCAAAACATAGATAGTACTATAAATATACCAATATCAAAACAAAACTTGTATTGCAAATTGTTATTTTCAATACGAAGGAGTATGCCGATAAAATTTACAACCACAAAGCAGATTGATAGCAAAAGGTATTTCACGTAAAACAAGTTTAAACATGAAATTTGTAAAAACGAAATCATAACGAAGATATTCAACAAAGTCTAACGACGGAGTCAAAGCAACTACCGATACAAGGTCGGACATGAAAAATGAAAGAACGAAATTTCAAGAATCAACAGAAGCCAAACATTAAAAAGTATTTGTATACTTTTACAAAAGAACATAAAAGAAACGTAATCTCTTACATGAACAATGTTTTGAAATTAACTTGTCGATCAAATACTCCGCTACACGTGTCGACCTAAATCTAAAATTCAAGACACAATATTGATTAAATGACTATATTGTTCATAATAATTTTAGTAGCTAAATTAAAATTAATAATACAACATGGGTAGTAGACCAGTATCATTATTAATTTACTCTTTTTCTACCAACCCATAAATACTCTATCGCACCAAAACTGTTGAATTCCCTTCTAAATGCACAAGCCGAGCAAAAGACAAATCTTAAATAAAAAAAATACTATATCAAAACCCAATTATTGTCCCACACTCAGTTACCACCTAAAACAACATACACCAATTGAACTCCCTCCTCCTGCCACACACCTCCTCATCAAAGCCACAACACCAATTTTTTTTATCTCACTTTCTAGTTAAATATTAAAATTGACATGATCCTCCAAATCAATAGCAAAGCAATTAGGTAATATTATTAAACAAATATGGTGAGGAAAAGAAGAACGACCCAACTACCGAAAATTCACCTCAGTCTATGTATGGATTCATTTCTTTTCTTCCAACACTTCTCGCAACATTAACACACCATCTCTTTTCCCATCTGCTGCCGTCTCCTCTCTCTCTCTCTCTCTATAGCTCACTGCCGTCGCACAATTGTATTCTTTTCTTCATTGTTTTATTTCTTCTCTTCTCAACTTATTTATATAAAATCCTACCATGTTTTTTAACTCTAAACCAAAATTCTAAAGTTAATTGGACCGAAATTAATTAAGTAATATTAATGGAGAATTAGTATTAAAGTCTTAGTTAAAAGTGGGCCTAACTCAATCCAATTCATTTAATTACTAAATAGTTCTTAAACAATTTAATTAACCAAAAACAATTATGATATTAATTAAATAGGTCAAAACAATTATAATTTTAATTAAAATTATCAGGGTAGTACATGTCCAATCCGCTTTAAACTGACCCATGTTTCAATCTAAAAATATTAACGGGTTGGGTTGAGCAATTAGTGGTTGGGTTGAGTGAGTTAATGTGTTGGAATCATATCATGTGGTGGACACTTTAACGAAAAGGTCTGTTCATTTCTCCTAACGGAGAGGTCGGGTGTTCAAGTCTCACTAGAGACACCCTGATTTTTACAATTCTTAATAGAGAGGTCGGGTGTTTAAACCTTTTCAGAGGCACCGTTGTTATTCAAATCTTACCCAAAGGCCCCATTTAACTACTCACTTATTTTAACGGAGAGGTCGAGTGTTCAAGCCCTACCAGAGGCACACTGGTACTTCACTACTTTCAACCAAGAGGTTGGGTGTTCAAAGCCCCCAAAAGCACCATTTGTTCGAGTCTAACCAAAGACATTATATATATACTTTTTTTAATATACTTTTTTTCTATATAGAAGAGATCATTCATTGGGGGCACCAAATTCGGTACAAATCTCTCTTAAAAATCAAATATCATAACTGTTAGCAATTGGTAGGGGTGTAAATCGGAACTACTGAACCACGAAACCGAATCGAATCAGCCGGTTTGGTTCGGTTTTGGTCGAAGACGGTTCGGTTTCGGTTTCAAAAATTTGGAAACCACGCGGTTCGGTTCACAGTTTTTGGTATCAAACCGAACCGAACCAAACCGCGCTATATATTTTTATTTTTTAATTATATAATATATATTATATTACATATATTATATTACATATATTAACTATTTTGAACCTTTGATTTATTCATTATATATATATATATATATATATATATATATATATATATATATATATATATATATATATATATATATATATATATATATATATATACGGATACTAAACCAAACAAAATCTTGATTGTTGGAGAACTATTATTTTTTCCATTGTTTGTGTTTATTTTAGAATTTGTATTGTTTTATTTATGATAATTTGTTGTTAGTAACTTATTTCCTAATTTTGACGTTAATTCCAAATTAAAATCGTATTTTTATTGTTATTTTAAATGTTGGTTACTTTCATTAAAAATAATTTATATAAACCACAAAACCGAACCAAACAAAACCAAACCGAGCGGTTCGGTTCGGTTCGATTCAGTTCCAAGTCTTACTCGGTTCGGTTCGGTTTAAGATTTTTAGAACCACTAGGAGTCGGTTCAGTTTGTGGTTTTGGCATAAACCAAACTAAACCAAACCACTTACATCCCTAGCAATTGGGCTTGTGGCTCAATTATTTACTTCCGCTCACATGAAATATATTTATATTATTAAATGTTAATTAGTTTCTTAATTCAAAGGGGTTCGGGATTGACTTAACTTAACCTACAAGAAATAGAGTTTATTGTACAATAGTATAAATAGGGTAATTAAATGGATAAAAACCTAATCTAGTAGAACACGCCTAAGAAGAATACGTCTTCTTGGCCGCCATTTATTCTATCTCTCCCATATATTCTATCTCACCAAATACTCCCTCTAACCTAACCATCAAGAGGCTTGGATTTACGGTATGAACGAGAATTAATATTTGTGCTACGTGATATCAATTCGATGAGAGAGACTTGCAGGATTGTTGATAGTGACATACGAAAATCGTAGCTCAAGTAGAAAGTCTTCCGCTTCGCTCAAAGTTCAAGTTAGTACGAGGTAACTCATGATTACTAGATAACGAACTTGATTGGTATTGAGATATAAACCTTCATTGGGTTTGTTTAGAAGTTTTATCCGATAACGAACCAAATGAGTTTTATTATTTCATGTGGAAAACGATTTTATTTTCAAGAAAATTTTAAATGTCTGAGTTCCCTATGATGAGACAAACAACATACTAAATTCTCGTTGAAATCCGTTGGGTATTTTTCAAAATATCGCAAACCCTAGCTTTTTTGAAAATTATTTTTTCCGAAACTTTGAATGTTGTTTCGACCTGTTTGTATTATGTAAAACCGTGGTTTTATGGTGTGTACTTGTAGAGTTGTAGTACTTCGTGAGGGATTTCCAACGACATATTATATGCTTAATTTGGACTTAAAATGAACGTTTTACGGCCTCGAGAAGTTGGCTCGTGGATCATGCATGTTCGCGAATCGATTTTCCAGGTTGAAAAATAGGCGTCCCGTCTTCCCCACTCTCGGCCTCGATGTATGTGCATCTTGTGGGACTCTTTTCGGTGTAAAAAGTACACGACTGGAAAGTACGCAACCTTACGAATCCAACGCCAATGTCCACTTCCTCATCGGAGTTCAGGAAGGCGGCACGTGGAGCCCACTATCTGGCTGGGCGCGTGAAGGCGAGCTACGCAGTCAACCAGTCAACTTTTGACTGGTAAATAGTCAAAAAGTTGACTGTTGATGTCATCTGCCACGTCATTAAGTGGGACCCACCTTATTCATACCTGGAATGATGATGTCATCATGACGTTAGCCCAACCACATCATAAGTGACGCCAGCATGATGTCACCCCTTCCACGTTGTAGACACCTCAATTTCGTACCCCCGGTATGTAACTCTAGCATGTTATATCAAGACCTGTGAAAACTTAACAAATGTCGAGTTACAGGAGTTAAAAAATGCAAAAGGCATAGCAGGATGTGCAAAACAGTAGAATGCAGGGCCTAAAGCGTCAAAAATTGAAGCTGAATATTGCTCTAGCGCGGCCAAAAGGGCCCTCTGGTGCGGCGCCCATGAAGGGATGTGGCAGCGCCCAAGCTGCTACAGTACACCCTAGACTTAACGCATTGTACAATTTTTGCAGCGCGGTGTACAAGGAATTTGAGCACGAAGAAGGAATTTGTCATCCCCGATGAGTCCTCTCCTTCAGCTATAAATAGAGAGTTCGGGGCTCACTTTCCGAGACTCCGTAAAAACCAAAGACATCGATAAAAATTTCTCCGCGTTGTCGTTACGCTGAGAAAATAGAGAGCGAAGTGAGATAGGGAGTGATCCTCCAATAAAGCCTCGAAACTCTGCCAAAACTCCGCCAAACCTAAAACCAACCGGTCAAAGTGATCCCTAGCCCTCTAGTTAGGTATCCACTCTATTTTCCCGATCCAAAACTCTCGGGAAGAGCCGTTGCTCTGCTCGAGTAAAAAGGCCAAAACCACGAAAAATAAGCCGTTACTCTGCCCAAACTGTAGCAACAACAGCATAAAAAGTCTCCCTCTCTCGAGAAAGACAAAGCGAGTACACCACGCTCTGAAAGGTAAAACCTTTAAGAGCATTTCTTTTATAAAAGTTATTTTCAAATTCGGCCCAATGTAGAAAATATAAGCCGTTGTGCTGCCCGGATTTAGTTAGGAAATACTATGTAAAAGAGTCGTTATTATAGCCAAATATTTTTAAATGTATTTGTAATTATTGTAAGGAGACTGCTGTAAATCCGTAAATAATATAGCCATGAATGTATCTGCTTTTATTTCCTGTCATTTAATGTCTTGTTTATTTGCTAAATAAATATAACAAAAAGCATACTTTAGCCAAAAACTGTTTTTGAGACCGAAAGGGCGAGTTGGGTGCCTAGCACCTTCCCAACTCGTAACTTAGTCTCCGAACCCGTTTTTGCAATCTCTGGTTTTTCTTTTTGGTTTTTTGTTTATTTTTTCCTTAAAATAAAGATGGCGACTCTATAAAACATTTTGGATCCAATGGGGCGTCGCAACACTCCTTTCTTGCACTTTTTCGTTTTCCCCTAAAAAAGGAGAATGAGAATGAAAGGGTGATGTATTCCTATATCATGGTATCGCCTAAATAAGGGATAACTTGATGCAGGAAACCCAAAGCAGTCATAGTGATCCGAAATAGGCCATAAGACAATTTTCATAAAATCCATAGTGAGGCCCTGCAACATCCTTTCTTGCACTTTTCCGTTGTCCCCTAACAAAGGGAAAATGAGAATGGAAGGGTGATGTATTCCTATATCCTGGTATTCCCTAAAAAGGGATAACTTGATATAAAAAACTCAAAGCTCCTATATTGGACCAAAAATTCACTGAAAGTTACCGAGACGCATTCAAACGCGCTATCTTAGACAGCACTCCTCTCGCACTTTTAATTTCGTCTTCCCCTAAACAAGGGAGGATGGAATGATAGCAGTGGTGTCCCGCATCCGCACGTACGTGCACCCCTATCTAAGGGAGCGTGGGGCGCGGGCGCAAGTCCCACAGTGGCTACTCTGCTGGGGAGATCGTTTTTATTTTAAATAAAAATGGAGGGCTAGACTCATTAAAAAAAAAACTTTTTTTTACTTTTATTTGTTTCTGGCTAAAGTATGCTTGCTATATTAATTTATGCATTTGAATATTGCGTTCCTATACATCCGTGTCTATATTTGTGGATATGATCATCCATCTTGCAACAGTTTCCCTCCAGTAACTGTTACATGTATGTTTAAAAGAATGTATTTTTCAAAAAAAATAAATATATATATATATATATATATATATATATATATATATATATATATAATTTGCAAAAAAAGATATATGCAATATTTTATATGCAATAAATTTCCAGGTAACACAATAAAAGGGCCGGAGATTTATTTTTAATATTGCTTCATTTTCGGCTTTGTTTTATTATTTTGTCATGTATATTATTTTCCTTTTATTCCGCAAAATATGTATATATTTGCATTCATTCTGCCATTTTATTTTGAGGATTAGGACCAATTTGTAATTAATAGGGATAGATAGATTCCCCGCTTTTCTTTCTATTTCTCAATGTGATTGGCTTGCTTGCTTGCGCTCAAACTAAAAAAGCCGAGAAAATCCACAAATAACAGCAAGACAGACCATATCTGTTTTTATTTTCTGTTTTTATATCTGAAAAAAAGAAAGATTTTATTGCTTTTTAGCTACCGCACACACGCACACGCATATAAATATATTCTGAACTGCTACCCTACACCATGGCCAGCCTACCTCCTGCATAAACAATCGTTAGAATGCATATAGATTTTCAGAACACTTCAAAGGCCTACCGGTTTTTGCATTACTAAATCGTGGGTCAGGCCCTGCAAAAAAAAAAAATAAAATATAATGCGCAAGTAAAAAAAATGATTAAAAAAATAAATAAATTGCAAAAAAAAAATACACAGGGGCTGATTTATTATTCTCTAATGCTCGTCCTAGATCATTTCGAATGGTGGATCCTGGAAAGAGTATTGGCCCTTCGCCTGGGATCAGTCCGATCTTGGGGAGTCGAAAGGCAGGTGGAATACGTTGGTCCTATACTCTGGAGGAAGGATCTACTGTTTCAGGAAAAGTCCTGAGACTGTCAAAATAAAGCAGGTGCTTATCCGGTCAATTGTAGGGAAAATAAATAATAATAAAAAAATACTAATAAAGGCACACTGTACTCCAAACCTAGAAAGCCTTCAACCAGCCTTCTTATACCTCCAAACCCATTTTCCTCAGAAACCTGGTCCGAATTTGGAAAGGCAGAGATAGTACTGGCTGGTTAATACGGGAAATAAGTGGATAAATCAGATCAGAAGGTATCGATCAGATCAGATAAGAGGCAGAATCGATTCGGAGGTGATCCGAAGCGGTATGGCGGCAGAAAGTGAGCGTCCGCTATGGAGTACGCAGTCTGAGGGGCTCCAGGGTATGGTCCGACTCCGGCAATGCAACAGTGGCTAGACCAAAATCTAGATGCACGAAATGATCGCCTGCTAAGTCAAATAGCATGTCTCATACAAGGTCCAAAGCCCAGTGGTGAGGTAATCTCTTCCCCTGCAGTTCCCTAAGAAGCATCAATGTCCCATGCTCCTCCAAACCCAAACCCCCAGTCAAACACTAACCCACCAAATGCTACCATGACTCCAAATCCAAATCCTCCACCCAGTCCCTATTACCCAAATATCAACCCTTATCCATCCTACCCTCCATATCCTTTCCCTGGCACCAATATTCCCCAGAGTCCAAATGACCTCCAATTTCCCATAACCAACCCGCTCCAGATTAGCCCGCATATGGACCCACAAAACTATAACCCACCAGGCCAAGTTATCACCTACTTACCTTTTAATAATCCTGGCCGCCTAACCGAAACTGTCAATAATCCACCAGCTCAAATTCCACCAGCCCAAAATCCATATCCTGCCCAATATCCATATCTAGCTCAAACTCCACCAGCCCAAAATCCTTATCCTGCCCAATATCCATATCCAGCTCAAAATCCATATCCAGCCCAAAATCCATATCCTGCCCAAAATCCTTACCAAATACCACAGCCAGAAATTAATCCAACCTTCCCTAATCCCGCCAGTATATACCAAAAGCCAACTCCCCCAGCCACCAAAATGGAGGCCGACATGGAAAATATGAAAAGCATGATGCTCAAACTTCTAAACAAAGGGGAATTTTCTACACGCGGGCACTAGCATTGCAACCCTCAGCAATACTACCTTCAAAATTCAAAATGCCCGACATAGAAAAATTTGATGGGACTGGATGCCCTATATCCCACTTGAAATCTTATTCCACTGGCATGCAGTCAAGGGAGCTAGCTTTGAAGCTATGGCTTTCAATTTCCACCTCACCCTAATAGGGGCTGCCAAGCAATGTCTAATGTTGTCAGATAGTAGCACCATGAGTGCTTGGGACCATATAGCTGAAGGGTTCTTTGAAAGGTACAAGGACTACACCAGCCCTGAAAATAAAAGGGACCTTGAGTTGTGCACCCAAAGGGAAAAAGAAACCTATGATGAGTTTGCAGCCAGGTGGAAAAGAAAGTTGGCCCAGACATTCGACAGACCTGATCCGGCTGAGTCTTCTAGGATGTTCATTAAAAATCTCCAACCCATATACCTGGAACATATGCGGTATCTCCCCTATAGAAATTTTAAAGAAATAGTGGAGATAGGAACCCGTATTGATGAAGATATACAGACGAGGCAACTAAAAGTCAATACGCCTCCCAGCTCTTTCCGTTACTCTAAAGGAAAGGCAGCCGTACCAGCACCAGCCATCAATATGGTAGGAAATGCTCCAGCCACTTTTCCTACCCGAAACTATAGCACTGTTCCATGGTCCTACGGATCAGACAGGTCTGTCAACACAGTCAGGGGGAATAATGGCCCAAGCAGAAATTTCAGAAATTAGAACAAGGTGAATCGATATTATGATGAACTGCAAGCTCCCAGTCTGTGATACTGCAGGGGCTAATGGCACAGGGATTGCTAAAGCCTTTGGAAAACTATAAGCCACCAAACCCCCTGCCCAGGACTTGGAATCATGCCCAGTACTGTGACTACCATTGCTGTAGTGGTCACCTCACCGATAAATGCTATGTACTCAAAGATGCTATCCAGAACCTAATAAATGATAAGGTTATTGAAAAGTCTCCACCCATATATCCCTGTTCCTTTTTCTCTATCTCTATCCATAAAAGAGCCTAGCTGCAATATGCTCTCTTGGGACACTATCCTGGGTAGCCAAAATACTTGTAATATTAAAAAAGCCACTTGGATCGGTAGAGATGTTAGCCACCTTACCCCATCTGGCCGAGCCTACCAACCAAACTTAGAAAGAGGTGACCACTTTGGCAAAGACCAAGCAATAGATACTGGGGCTAAGACAGTGGAAGATACCTTATTAGCTCAGATGAAGAAAACCCAGGCCAACATATCCATCTGGGGCTTACTTTGTGCTTCTAAGACCCACCGTGATACGATGGCTAAATCTTTAAGCCATGCAGTCATTCCTATTGAAACCTCCCCAAATGAACTTACTCAAATGATTGGGAACATTCACTTTGGAAATGTGATAATGTTTATTGATCTAGATCTGTCATGGGAAGGAACCAACCACATTGATGCTCTCCATATCACTGTGGGAATAATGGAAAAACTGGTTCCCTGAGTTCTGATAGATAATGGGTCTTCTTTGAATATATGTCCTGCTAGCACGCTGACCAAACTGGGAACAAAAATATCAGAGCTTGCTCCTTCATCGCAGACAGTAAGGGCATACGACAACACTAGTCGATGTGTCCTAGGGGTAGTCACCCTAATGCTGACTATTGGGCCATTAACCATGCCGGTAGAATTCCAAGTTCTGGACATACCAGCCACTTTTAGCTTGTTGTTGGGACGCCCTTGGATCCATGGGGTAAAGGGGGTAGCCTTTTCATTGCACCAACCTGTCAAATTCATCCACGATGACCACATAGTGATTATTTTGGCTGATAAGATCGTGGAGAATAAGGAAAGCGAGGATATCCCGATCCTCGAGATAGAACATGAAGACACTGGTATTTTCCTTAGTGGCTTTGAGGTTATCCCCCAAGCTGTGGTCAACGCCAATGAATATGGCTGAGAAACTGACATCATCGGAAAGAAAACCACTTCCCTAAGAAACATGATCCCTCTAAACATGTTTCGAAAAATGAATTATATGTCTGGTCTGGGTCTCGGCAAAAATCAGCAAGGACTTGTTAATCTAGTCCAAGATGAACTTAAGGAATGTATCCCTCCTTTTGGTCTAGGATACACGCCTACTCCAGCTGAAATAGCCGCAGTCATGAAACAAAAACGTGAGAAAAGAAAGGTAGAAAGAGAAAAGCGTCCTTACAAATAGCCTCCTCTCCAACCATATAGAAAAACCTTAAATGGTTACTTTGTAAGAAAGGGGGAAACAGAAGCCTATCTCATGTTTCCTGAGCCCTGGCTAGACCAGTAATGGGAAAAGATGCCCTGGTTAGGAAATCTTTGAAGATGTCAGTTTGCTCACAGACAAAATGGAAAAGGTTACCCTGGAGCCCCGTAGCACTGCATATAAGACTGTCACTATTGAAAATACTTGGTCTATAGACCAAGATGATTATGCTTTGGCCCTATTAGAAGAAGACAGTCTAGGAGACAACTTCCTGGGTATGATAGACGGAGGCACTTATTATGAAAAGCTTCCTGCTGAGTTTGACCTTAATACTGATAAGCATCTGAATAATTGGTATACCACGACCGGCTCGCTCTTGACGCCCGCAGATCTGGTGGACCGCTTCGGATATATTATCCCATATTTCTTCCCCTAGCTTTACGGATTGGTCATCTACCGATTCGCTCTCTAAAGTTGAGGATCTCAAACCCCAAGTCCTCAATAATGTAAATAACCCTGTACAGTTTGCTTTTAATGATAATCTAGATGTCTTTGCTTATTCCTTAGTTGCACCTACATTAAAAGACGCATTAAATAATTATAATAATGAGTCATTTAATGAAATGGACTCGAAAGATAACAATTTATTTACTTAGCTTGTAAAGTCAGTTGAGCACCAGGAACAGCATCATCCAGCAGCAACTGAAGACCTGTCCACTATCAATCTGGGGCTGAACAATGAAATAAAAGAAATCAAAATCGGCAACTACCTACAAGGCTATGAAATGGTAGCACTTATTAATCTCCTCAAAGAGTTCGTAGTTATCTTTGCATGGTCCTATGAAGATATGCCCGGGCTAGACCCAGCCATAGTCGAACACCGAATCCCCATATATCCGGATGCTCGGCCAATCAAGCAAAAGCTCCGCCGAATTAAGCCAGAATGGTCACTACAAGTTAAAGAAGAAATTATGAAGCAACTACGCGTCAAGTTCAGTCGGGTAGTTGAATACCCGATCTGGCTGTCTAACATAATGACCGTTCCCAAGCCCAACGGGAAGGTCCGGATCTGCGTAGATTTTCGTAACCTCAACAAAGTGCTGCCCAAAGATGACTTCCCTCTACCCAATATTGATATTGTGGTAGACGACGTTACTGCTCATAAAATCAGATCCTTCGTCGACGGCATGCTGGGCTATAATCAAATCAAAATGGCAGCAGAGGACCAGGAGAAGACCTCATTCACTACTCATTGGGGAACTTATTGCTATAATGTCATGCCATTTGGGCTAAAAAATGCCGGCACTACTTATCAAAGGGATGCCACCACCCTCTTCCACGCCATGATCCATAAAGAGATCGAGGTCTATGTCGATGACATGATCGTGCACTCCAGCGACGCCAACGGTGCCCATATCAAAGACCTTCGAAAATTCTTCGAGAGGTTGATAAATCACCAGATGAAGCTTAACCCCGCCAAATGCACATTTGGGGTTACTAAAGGCAAGGTCCTGGGATTCTTGGTGACCGAGCAAGGTATCGAGATCGAGCCAGCAAAGATTAAAGCCATCATAGAAATGTCGCAACCAAAAACTCCAACTGAAGTCAAAGGCTTCTTAGGCCGGTTGCAGTATATCAGTCGTTTCATCAGACAGCTGACATTTATATGTGAGCCCCTCTTCAAACTCCTAAAGAAAAATATTGACCAAGTCTGGGACGAGAAGTGCCAGCTAGCCTTCGAAAAAATAAAAGCCTATCTTACCAATCCACCTGTGCTAGCTCCACCCCATACACATAAACCGCTCCTCCTATATTTAACCGTCACAGACACGTCGGTAGGGGCTATGCTCGCCCAAGAAAAAGAAAATTCCTACATTGAAAATGCCATATACTTCATAAGTAGGAAGCTGAAAGGAAACAAACTAAATTACTCAGCACTGAAAAAAAGCTGCACCGGCCTAGTTTGGGCCAAGTAAAGGCTCAAGACCTATCTGCAAGGACGATCCATCAAGCTCATTTCCAGGATGGATCCTATAAAGTACATCTTCGGCAAGCCATCACCGTCCAGCCGACTGGCTAAATGGTCATTTCTTCTCAACGAGTTTGACATAACCTATGTCACACTCAAATCTATCAAAGGTAGCGTGATTGCAGACCACTTAGCCGATCTGTCCTTAAAAACCGAAGATGCAACTGAGCCTGACTTCCTAGACGAAGGTGTCTTGAAAATCACTGACCACGACACCAGCTGGCAGATGTTCTTTGACGGAGCCGCAAATAAAAGAGGCTTCGGCATAGGAATCTTGCTAATTGACCCCGGTAGATTCCCACACTCTACTGGCCATGAGATTGGAGTTTGAATGCTCAAATAATACGGCAGAATATGAAGCTTGTATTGCTGGCCTAGAAGAAGCTCTCTAAAGGGGAGTCAAAGATCTCAAAGTCTATGGAGACTCTGCTCTAATTATAAACCAAGTCGAAGGGAAATGGAGAACCCAAGATCCCCGGCTGCAACTCTATCACGCCAAGTTAATAGCACTTGCCGCCCGATTTGATTCTATCTCGTTCCACTATCTGCCACGAGATAGAAATCAATTCGCTGATGCATTAGCCACTCTAGCATCATTAGTCCAAATTCCCACAGAAACCCAAGTCTAACCATTTGTAATTGGGAAGAAAGTCACTCCGGCATATTGCTTTAAAATAAATGCAGCCCCTAAAGCAGATCACGAGCCTTGGTATTCTGATATCTTAAATCTGCTTCAGAAAGGGATCTATCCTCCCGACCTGGACAAAAGTGGGAAAGTCTCCCTGCGGAGGTGGGCCTCACAATTTGTATTCAGTGGTGGCAGCCTATATAAAAGGCACTATCAAGGCCTTAACCTATTATGCGTCGATCAGGCCAAAGCCGAACAAATTATGGACCAGCTGCATGGTGGTACCTACGGGCCCCACATGAATGGCCACATGCTATCCAAGAAACTCATCCGGCAGGGATACTATTGGAGTACGCTTGAAACCGACTGTATTTGGTGGGTGCGTCATTGCGACAAGTGCCAGTGTTTTGCAAATCTACAGCACGTGCCCCCGCACGTTTTATATAACTCCACAGCCCCTTGGCCCTTCTCAACTTGGGGAATTGACGTCATAGGCCAAATTCAGCTGAAGGGATCCAATGGCCATGAATACGTCCTGGTAGCTGTCGATTACTTTACAAAGTGGGTGGAAGCCTCTTCCTATAAAATCCTGAATACCCGAAAGGTGTCCGAATTCATCCGGACCTACATCATATATCGCTACGGAGTGCCATTCCAAATAATCTCCGACAACGGCACACATTTTGAAGGGGACGTGAATCGTCTGCTCGACGAATTCAAGATCCAAAGGCATAAATCCTCTCCCTACCGACCGCAAGCCAATGGTGCCGTTCAAGCAGCCAACAAAACGCTTGAAAATATCATCAGAAAAATGGCTAAAACAGGAAGAGACTTGTCAGAAAAATTGTCATTAGCCCTCTGGGGCTATCGCACCTGAGTCCGCACACCCACCGGGGCTACCCCCTATTCTCTCACATATGGCATGGAGGCAGTGCTGCCTATTGAATTAGAAATTCCATCATTAAGAGTGATGATGGAATCTGGCATAGCGGAAGTCGACTGGGTCAAAGGGCGATTTGAAGAATTAGCCCTAATCGACGAATGGCGCTTGTTAGCCCTGGAGCATACCCGAGCGTATCAAAGGCGCATAGCCCGGGCCTTCAATAAAAAAGTCAAAGGCCGCAACATCTAAGTCGGGGATCTCGTGCTTCGAGAAAAACCCCCTAGTTATGTTGATACTAGGGAAAAATGGAAATCTCCATGGATGGGACCGTATATTGTCAAAGAAATTCGGTCAGGAGGTGCCGTACTCCTCACAAACCAAGAAGGAGAAGTTCTTGTTCAGCCCTTCAACCTTGACAAGCTCAAAAGGTATTATGCTTGAGCTGATCTATCCGGCAGGTGCTTCCCTCTCCAGCTCGCTAGGTTGAAAACCCGAAAGGGCGACCTAGGCAAAAATTAGAGCATATAAAAAAAAGAGAAAACAAAAAAAGCAATAAAAAAGAGAAATAAGGGCTTGCTAGGTTGAAAACCCGAAAGGGCGGCCTAGGCAAAAATTAGAACATATAAAAAAATCAGGAGAAAAGGGGAGGGAATGCACTCTTTGAATCCTCAGCATCCTACCTCTAGTCTTCAGCATGCAAAGAGCTCAACTGGCGAAGAAAAAGAGAAAAACCACGACAAAAAGCTCACATATAAAATACTAAAATATAAAATTACAAGTCCTAAGGTGCAACTTAGGAATGATTGCTAAAGAAATTTAGATTGTGCATTACTTGCTTGTACATAATATTTTTCTACACCTACCCCCTTGTTCCCCCAAACTATTCCTTCATTTGCAGCCTAAGCCCCGAAGCAGTCCATCAGTGCCTGTGGCGTCCGCCCAGTCGGGCCCATATACTCCTTCTGCGAGGCACGGAAGAAGCTCTGATCTCATCTGCATGAGAGCCCCCGAAAGTGTCGTCGTCCTCGTCGTCGGCATCCCCATTTTCCTAGGCAGCTGTGTTACTTGGACCGGCCCCATCATTTCTAAGAGCAGTGCCCCATCTAGTCTGAGGGGGAGGGACAGCCTCCTCTGGCTCCCAAGGATTATGCTACCTGCTTACGTTGCTCAGTCGAGGAGGCTCGTTGCCATCATTTATGAAAGCAGTTCCCCATCCAGTCTGAGGGGGAGGAACGGCCACTTCTGGTTCCCAAGGGTTGTGATGCCTGCTTGCATTGCTTAGCCGGGGTTACGCATTACTAGGACCTGCTGTATTTGGTCCAGGAGCTGTCTGGGCACCAAGATTGTGCACCCGCATGAATTCCTCTTGCAAGGCCTGGGGACAACTAGCCCCGAACTATCAATGTCCTCGCCTATTTCCATTAGGCGAGCATCTATGCCACTAGCAATATGACGGCCCAGCAGTCGCCTCAGTCCACGCCTGATCATGCGGGACGACCCCTCAGCAGCCACCATGATCCACGACAGATACTCGTGGGAGAGGAGCATATAATCAGAAAATAAATAGGCCACCTGCAGCCTATCAAAATCCCGATGCCACATTCCCTGGATAGTGGCACCCAAGTCCCCGTTATTATTATCCAACCTCGTAAATACAGAGTCGGGTCGAGATAAGCGCTTCTCCCAACCGGGCGCAAGATCATGTCTGCTCTGTAAAAAGAAGTCCGCTCGATGCCCAAAGAAGACAACCTAATTATATTCGGAATACATGATAAAGCCGGATCCGCCGGTCGATCACCCAAATTAAATCCATGGAGCTCCTGCGAAAAAAGCTCTCAGCCCAATCATACTCCGAATAATTGGTCTGAGGGAAATGACCGCGAGAGCCATAAAGCCCCAGATCATACATCGCTCCCGGCGGTATGGGGCCCATCACCCAAAGAAAGTGCTCCTCCAGCCACATGTGGATCAAAATGGGGTTGCCGGTAGGGAATAACTCATCACCGCCTACAAAAGCATTCAGGCCCGCCAAAGTCTTTGTCAGAATCACTGGGATAATATTCAACCGGCGATCCCGTGCCTGCAATGTTAGGTCCACGACTCGCACATCGATGAATCCGAGTTGGCCCACCATCAAATATCTCCCTACCAGGCAAAGAAAAAGTGCAGATAGCCGACGCCTCAATTAATCCATGTCATCCTCCCTGAACTCTGTGAAGGCTCCAGGAAGGACAGTCAAATCGAAAGTTACTCCATTATAAAAGCCCGGAGTAGCGAGGTGAGTGGTGCGAAACAACTCCCTAATTGCCATATACGGACGCCTCTGATGAGAAGGCACGACGATAAGACCGAAAGGTGCCATCCCCAACATTGCACAAAACTCCTCAAAGGTGGGACACATCTCGTTCATACGGAAATTAAAGAGGTGGTCTTGAGGAGACCAACACCTGGAGGCTCCCCTCAGCATGTCCCAATTAATGACAATATTCCTCCAGGACAGCAGACACGTGTATCCAAAAATATGTTCAAACCAATCACGCTCGTCTGAGCACAAGGAAAGGATCCAGAAATCCAAAGCATTCTCATAGATTTCTATCTCTAGCGTTGTATGAATTGGTGCAGCCATTGTTGAGAAAAATGCAAAGGATTATTTGATAAAGGTGGCAACGGCTGAGCAGAAGCAAGGCTAAAAGTTTGTGAGAAGGAAGCAGATGAATCTATGAAAAACAAGCAATCCCTCGTCCGCCTTTTATATCAGAAAATTGGGAAACAGATGACTTCTGAGCACAGTACGCGAACAGAGCTGAATAGGGATTACACAGAAAGGACTCTGGGCGCTGCCATGAGCCCTCACTGGCGCCACGCCAAAGGCCTTGTTAGGCCGCGCCAAGATGCTGCCATTATTCAGGTTTTTGGCTCCGACAAACCTCCATTATCTCTATCTGATCGCGAGGAAAAAAATCAAAAGGCTATGAAAAATAGACTTGAGGCAATTATGTGGCTAAGAACAGGAGGAGGCGGCTGCCTCTTCCTCCCCGCGTATCACCAAAAAAGCCCACTCGAGCCCGAAGGTGTGTTCTCTTGAAATCCGTTTCTTAAATACAACGTGTCATTACCCTTAGATATTGGTATAGCTTTATTTTATGCATGCATTTTTGAGTCTGCATTTTTAATATTTTGCATTATAAAATTGTTTTGCATTGTATAATAAATATTTGTACATGTTTTAGTACGAAAAAAAAGAAGAAGAAGAAAGCTAATAAGCGTAGGTATCAAAGACTAATGTGTACGGGAAGACGGGCTCCTATCAAGACCACCTCCCATAACCCAAGGGCTTGCTGTACCACCAGCTCTGTATGCTCGACCTCTGCCCCGAGCGCGGCTCGACCCGGAGTCCGCATCATCGTCATCATCGCCCCGATGCCTAGTCTGTCGTACCGCGTCATTCCCCCTGCAGGAAAGCTCGTCCACAAGCTTTTGATAAAGCTTGTTGATACTGAAAAAGCCCCGCAGCAGCCTCTTATAAGTAGACACATTCACCTGGAAAAAAAAGTGAGACAACAAAAAGAAAATTTATTAGTCTCCAAAAAATAGATATGCATAAAAAGAAAAATGATAAATGAAAATATGTGCATAAAAAAATAAAAAATAAAAAATAAAAGAGAAATGCAAAGGTAAATTTGTCTACCGAACGAGCCTATTCCGGAACCCGACGCTCCTCAGGAATCTCGACATCTGGAAGCATTTCCTCTACCATCTGGCCACCCCAATGATACTAAAAGATAGAGAAGACATCATCAGGCTCAGCAAATTCCAGATTCTCTTCGAGAGACGGGATGGAGGGCCTTGGCCTGGCAGAAGCATCAGAAGCCCGTCTGGGTGCAGCAAGAGCAGGAGGGGGAGGATGGAGCACTGTCCGCAAGAATTCCTCATAAGCCATGACCGGAAAATCAGTCGCGGGCATAAGGAATTTCGACAGGTACTGATACTTGTTCGGCAAGTGATCCGACTCTATCACCCAAAAAGGAGGCCTAGGAGGCACCACTGGAGGCACCAAAATTGGATAACGCTGGCGGTTGACCCGCTCGCCCATGTATAAAGAGTCGACCATAATGGATACCATCAGTATCCGGCAGCGGCTTAGCCCTAAAGCAACAGCATAATGTCCCTCCAGGCCTTCCCAAGGAAGGAAGTGCACTGTACCCGCACTCGAGCTAGCAATCCGCTCCTGCACCCGCTCCTTTGAGCAGCCGCTGTCTTGGTCCGGCCGAACCCTGTTCTCGTCCACAAATTCAAGCAAATAAGGTGGCTGGTGGACACGCTGATGTAGCCAACCCGACGTAAAGTGAAAAAATGAGAAGGCCCAGACCTGCAAAAAGAAAGGAAAAAAAGAGGGAGATTTTATCATAAATAAAAATATATACGCGGCAAAAAAGAAAAAAATATATGATAAAGCAAAAAAAAAAGCAGCAAAAAGCCGGAAAGGGCATATATTTCCCACGCCGGGGCAAATCCATTCAGAGTCGATGAGTCATTTCGGTTAGCCTTATCCATGGAGGCATAAAGTTCGGCTAGGCCCGCCTGCCCCTAGTCATAAGCGGGAATCTGCTCAAAATCTGCCAGGCATGCCAGGACAGAAACTCTCAGGGTGGTGGAAGAATTGGCAAAAAGTGACGTGCCAAGAAAGAAGAATAAGAACACTCTAGCCACGCGAGTCACGACTACGGGGTCATTTTCTGGAACCCGCCCGGCGTTGTCTAGAAGTCATTTCCGCACGCAGCCAATATAAATCTCATCTGTCGACTTATATTCCGGCTCAAAACCCAGGACGTCCTCCACCTCGTCATGACGCCGACAGAGAGTATAGTCAGGCGCCAAGGTCCCACCAACGCTGGTAGGAAGGCCGGTGATAGCGGCAAAATCACAGGGGGTCATGGTCGCCTCCCCCCAACTGAAATGAAATGTGTGGCTAGTATCCCACCAGTAATCCCGGAGCACGTCGAAAATGGGCAAATAGCTTGAAAAGGGGCGGAAGGCATGTAGGAAGGTACTGAAATGGAATGAGTGGGTAGTATCCGCCACGTTGGCACAAATGGCTCGAACCCGCTGAAAAGGCCTGCGGAGCTAAAAAGAAAAAGAGAAGGGGAAGGAATAGGTAAGTTTACTATCTTTTATTTTCCTCGTAAAAAAAACAAAAAATGAATGAATAATATATAAAAATATATATAATAATAAGTAATGATGAAGAATAAACATGTTGCATGCATCATATTTTGTAAATCCTAAAATGGCAGCATGATAATTTCCGTGATGCATTTTTTTTAAAAAAAGAAAAAAATATAATAAAACATCATTTTGTATGTATGTAAAAAAAATAATATAATAAGCATTTGGCATCCATGCATAATTTTAAAAAATTTTGGCATCACGCAATAAAAATACATCATTTTAGTGCATTCTTGGTATCATCATAAAATAAAAAAAGCATTTGTGCATTGAAAATTTTTCGGGTATCCGAAGAAGAAAAAAAAAACTTTATCGCATTTTAGCATTTTCAAAATTTTGATTTGCATCTTTAGCATCCCAAAAAAATAAAATAAATAAAAATGCATCTTTTTGTATTTAAATATGTATTTTGGCATTTTAGGCATTATAAAAAGTGTATATTTTGCATTTAAAAGTATATACTGCATTTTTTGCATTTTCGCATGCATAATAAAATAAACACGCACATGCATCATGTTAGCAAGCATCCCATAATTTTTCTACATTGCATTTGCATCAAATAAGGTGATATATGCACACATCATTTGCATTTATTGTCCAAATAGCTGCATTATAAAGAAAATAAAATGCCACCAATCATGAAAAGAAAATTTTTCATGGCATTTATTATGTTCCTGCAGTATAAGCATGAATAAAAAGTGAAGTTTATGGCACAAAATATATCTGCTTTGTTTTGCATATATCCGAAGATGCGTCCAAAAATATGCCCGAAAAAAAATTGCAATGTACTCCGAAAAGTCCATTTCGTAGGCATATAGCATATAAAAATATGTTTTAGCCTAAAGCATGCATCATGTAGCCCCAATTGCATTAATAGTATAAATCATGCATTGTAGGGTCAAATAGTGCCCACTAATTCAATTATGCATCGCAAAAATAAATTGCATAAATTTCATGCATCATCACCAAATTGCATCATTTTAGCATAAATATTGCATGCATAAGCATTATTAGCAGAGTCAGGAGTGCTCCAAAAAGCTAAAGTAGTGCTAAAATCTAGCAGATCTGAAAAATATCCAAGTAGATTTAGAAAGAAATAACTTACATAAGTACTTGGAAGATTTGATACATGGATGTCCCAATCACGATGGATATTGCCCCAGTCATCCTTGGAATAGCGATATTTGATTTTATTCAGGATCAAAGGAGGGAATTCCTTCCTCCTCTCCCAGATTCTGGGTGCATCGGAGTCTTCCCCTTCCTGGATCAAGATGAAGAAGCCATCTGCTAGAGAAAACAACGCAAATTGACTGAAGAAAAATGAGAAAAGGAGCAAAGAAGGAAGAAATAAGCAAAGCAGCTGAAATGGCGTCGCAAGAACAGAAGCAGAAGAAAGGAAGAAGAAGAAATGAAGCAGTAAGCTTCATCCCTTTCTCCCCGTCACTTAAAGGGTGGAAAATGAATTTTTCCTTTTTTTCCCTCCAAAGTTTGAAGCTGCAGCACTTAGGTCCCTGAATTTTCAAAGCTGCAAAATGGCCCCTGAAGCTTAACGAAAAGTTAACGAAAGCAATTTTGTTAACCAAATTCGACGGCCATCCATCCAAAGAGCAAGGGAAAAGTTATATCCCCAACAGATCTGCCGCAAAATAAGCAGAAAAGCCAGGAAAATCGGCGGCAAAGGTAAGAATTTTGTAAAAAATAAAGCTCACATGCAAAAAAAAAAAAAAGATGAAAAAAAGAAAGAGAAGGAATGAAAAGAAAATAAAAAGTAAGCATGCAAAATATAAAAACAAAAAATGGCAAGCATACGAAAAAGAAAAAAAGGAAAAAAAGCAACAGAAAAACAAAAAAGAAGAATGCAAGAATAAGAAAAAAAATGCATGCAAAAGAAGAGATGCAAGCAAGAAAATAAATATGCATGCAGCAAATAAAAAGAAAAAGAAAAAGAAAAGAAAAAGGAAAAAAAGGAAAAAGAAAAGAAAAAGAAAAAAGAGAGGGAAAATGCATGCAAAAGAAAAGAAAAGAAAAAAATGTATAAATGCATGCAACAAAAGAAAATGCGGAGCCAAAAATAAAAGATTTTTGACTGAAGCTAGAAAGTGCAGCAAAAAGGAAAATGCGGTAGCAAAAAGAAAGGGAAATTCCAGCTGGAACCAGAAAATGCAGCAGCAAAGAAAAGAAAATTTCTAGCCAAGGTTAGAAAGGACAGCAAAAAGGAAAAATGCAGCAGTATAAAGAAAGATTTTCCAGCCAAGGCCGAAAATGTAGCGGAAAAAGGGGAAAATATTTCCAGCAAAAGCCGAAACTGCAGCAAAAGATAAAGAAATCCCCAGCAAGTGCAGCAGAGAGCAGCATGAAGCAGCAAGTGCAGCAAAGAAGTAACAAAGGCAGCAAGAGCAGCATGAAGTAGCAAGTGCAGCACGAGTAGCAAAAGAGCAGCATGAAGTAGCAAGTGCAGCAGAAGCAGCAAAGAGAAGCGTAAAGCAGCAAGTATAGCAAAGCAGCAGCAGCGACAGATGGTCGCAAGGGCAAAACAAGGGTAAGGAAAAGAAAGTATTTTTTTTCCTTTTCTGTGCATTTGTGTGATGTTTGGAAAACTTTCCCTGAAGGGGCAGGCAACCCTAGATCGAGGGAAAGGCTTTGTTCTCCGACGAAGGCTGCGTTCCTGAGGAGGCAATGCATTCCAGGCATTTATAGCTGTGTTGGAAACTTTCCCTTAAGGGGCACACAACCCTGGATCAGAGGGAAAGGTTTTTTTCTCCGACGAAGGCTGCGTTCCTGAGGAGACATTACATTCCGCCCAGCAGCAGACGAACTACGTTTGGTCTGATTCCTTGTATAAGGATACGTAGGCAACCTATTTCGTTAGGCACGACCATCGCATCACTTGATAGATACCTTTGCGGCACTCGTTTGATAAGCTTTGCAGCACTTGTTTGATAGCATCGCAGCACTTGTTTGTCAGTATTGCAGCACTTGCACCGCAGCACTTGTTTGTTTAGAATCGCAGCACTTGTTTATTAGCACCGCAGCACTTGATCCCCAGCAGAGGCGAAATACGTTTCGGTTTGATTCCTTGTGTAAGGATACGTAGGTAGCCTATTTCGGTAGGCACGACCGTCGCATGCATGATAGTTTAGGTTTTGGCCTGAACTACGTTTTGGTCTGAGTTCCTTTATTAAGGGATACGTAGGCAGCCTACACTAGTAGGTCCGACCATTAGAGCATTTTATTGCACATCTGCTTAAAAACTACGATAACCTGCTATAACCGACTAAATATGTCTAGGATATGGAGTTTGGTTAGCATTATAAACTGTTGCATTATAACTGTAACCTATTGCATTTCTCTCCTATTATAATTGCACGAAATTGGAGAGTCTATTGTTTATCAATGATGTTCGCCTACTCAGTAAGCCTCGGGTTACCCGTAGACTCCATCGTTGAGGGGCTCTGTAGACACCCCAATTTCGTACCCCTGGTATGTAACTCTAGCATGTGATATCAAGACCTGTGAAAACTTAACAAATGTCGAGTTACACGAGTTAAAAAATGCAAAAGGCAAAGCAGAATGCGCAAAACAGTAGAATGTAGGGGCTAAAGCGTCAAAAATGGAAGCTGAATAGTGCTCTGGCGCGGCTATAAGGGCCCTCTGGCGCGACGCCCATGAAGGGATGTGGCAGCGCCCAAGCTGCCACAGTACGCTCCAGACTTAACGCATTGTGCAATTTTTGCAGCACGTGTACAAGGAATTTGAGCACGAATAAGGAATTTGTAATCCCCGGTGAGTCCTCTCCTTCAGCTATAAATAGAGAGTTTGGGGCTCACTTTCAGAGACTCCGTAAATACCAAAGACATCAATAAAAATTTCTCTGCGTCGTCGTTACGTTGAGAAAATAGAGAGCGAAGTGAGATAGGGAGTGATCCTCCTATAAAGCCTCGAAACCCTGGCAAAATTCTGCCAAACCTAAAACCAACCGGTCAAAGTTATCCCCAGCCCTTTAGTTAGGCATCCACTCTATTTTCCCGGTCCAAAACTCTCGGAAAGAGCCATTGCTCTGCCCGAGTAAAAAGGTCAAAACCACAAAAATAAGTCGCTACTCTGCCCAAACCGCAACAACAGCAGCATAAAAAGTCTCCCTCTCTCGAGAAAGACAGAGCGAGCACACTACACTCTGAAAGGTAAAACCTTTAAGAGCATTTCAAATCCGGCCTAATGTAGAAAATATAAGTTGTTGTGCTGCCCGGATTTAGTTAGGAAATACTATGTAAAAGAGCTGTTATTATGACCAAATATTTTTAAATGTATTTGTAATTATTGTAAGGAGACAGCTGCAACTCCGTAAAGAATGTAGCCATGGATGAATTTGCTTTTATTTCCTGTCTTTTAATGCTCTGTTTATTTGCTAAATAAATATAACAAAAAGCATACTTTAGCCAAAAACCGTTTTTGAGACCGAAAGGGCGAGTTGGGTGCCTAGCACCTTCCCAACTCGTAACTTAGCCTCCGAACCCGTTTTTGCAATCTCTTGTTTTTCTTTTTGATTTTTTGTCTATTTTTCCTTAAAATAAAGATGGCGACTCTATAAAACATTTTGGATCCAGTGGGGCGTCGCAACACTCCTTTCTTGCACTTTTCCGTTTTCCCCTAAAAAAGGGAGAATGTGAATGAAAGGGTGATGTATTCATATATCCTGGTATCGCCTAAACAAGGGATAACTTGATGCAGGAAACCCAAAGCACTCATAGTGATCCGAAATAGGCCATAAGGCACTTTTCATAAAATCCATAGTGGGGCCTCGCAACATCCTTTCTTGCACTTTTCCGTTTTCCCCTAAAAAAGGAAGAATGAGAATGAAAGGGTGATGTATTCATATATCCTGGTATCCCCTAAAAAAGGGATAACTTGATATAGAAAACTCAAAGCTCCCATATTGGACCAAAAATTCACTGAAAGTTACCGAGGCGTATTCACACGTGCTATCTTAGACAGCACTCCTCTCCCACTTTTAATTTCTTCTTCCCCTAAACAAAGGAGGATGGAATGAGAGCAGTGGTGTCCCGCATCCGCACCTACGCACACCCCTATCCAAGGGCGCGCGGGGCGCGGGCGCAAGTCCCGGAAATCCACACACGTCATCAGTGACGTCGGTGTGCCACGTCAGCCCTAGTGTTGAGTCAACGTCCAGTCAGCTTCTCCCAAGAAGCCCACAAGCGCAGGTGGCGCGTGCGGCGTTTCTAAGACTCCGTTTTGAAAACGATCGACGTGTTTAGACTAATTTTGGTCTTCTGAGTCCAATGGTGGCCTCAGTTTTGATCAATTCAGCCTGGAAGTATTTATTTTGGTTTTTTCAGTGTATAAAAACATGTTTTTTGATTTATCAAAAATTCAAAATAACTTTCAGGGGCTGTTTTGTCATTATGTGATTGTATGGGACTGTTCTGATTTGTTTTAAAAATTCTTTGTGAATTTTAAACCATTTTAAAGTCATTTTTAGCATTATTAATTTTCGTTTTGGGCTCTAAAATTGCGATTGGGACTATACGAGACCCAATAATTTTATTTTCAGTAGTGAAAATATTTATATACATGATATGTGCTTAATGGATTTGTTCTATCTTATTTCTTTTGTTAAGACATGTCATGGAGCTTCCTACTTTCTCACTTTTCTCGATGACTACACACGCTATGGTTACGTTTACCTTATTTCTCACCGCGCTGAAGCTCTTAAGTGTTTTGAGCGTTTTCTCGCAGAGGTTGATAATCAAAAGGATAAAAACTTAAAAAGTTTTAGAAATGACAGGGGCCGTGAATATTTATCTGATCAATTTAAAGAATTGTGTGAAAAAAAGGCATACGCCGACAGTTGACAATTCCTAGAACTCTGCAACAAAATGGTGTTGCAGAACGAAGGAATGGAACATTGTTGGAAATGGTTAGGTCGATGATGGCACAGGCCAACCTCCCAATTTCGTTTTAGGGGGATGCGCTTATGACTACCACTTACATACTTAACCGAGTGTCTTCTAAGTTAGTTCCCACAGCCCTTTATGATCTTTGGAAAGGTGAGAAGCCTAAATTGGGGCATCTTCATCCTTGGGGTTGTGTATGTTATGTCCATAGTACCTCCAATAAGTTTGACAAACTAGGCCCTAGAGGAAACAAGTGTGTTTTCATAAGGTATTTAGATACCTCAAAGGGTTATGTTATGTACGGTGGACAACTTGACGTAGGAATGACTAAAACATAGTCGCGCATTGTTTATTTCTTTAAGAATGATTTCCCACAGAAAGGTGAAGCTAGGAAAGACTTTGAACTTTTTGAGATGGAAGAAGAACATATGACATCTTTTAGCGAAGGTGGAGAATTGCCTCAACCTAATCCTACGGTACAATATGAGGTTGAGACTATGGAAGTTGCCAATGAGAGTCAAGGTGATCTTCATCCGAATGGGAGTACGAATTCTAATAGGAGTCTGATACTAGAGCGAAGAAGTAAACGTGGAAATATACCTCGTCGTCGATTCACAATAGAAAATGAATCTTTCCTAACTACTTCTTACATTTCAAGCTCTTTATTTACCTACAAACAATGAATAGATGACTGTAATGGAAGATGAAATTTCCTCTATGAAAAAGAATCAGGTTTGGGACTTAGTTGATCTTCCGCAAGGTCACAAGACTATTGAAAACAAATAGGTTTTCAAAGTCAAACGAAAGGAAAATGGATCAATCGACAAATATAAGGACATCTTATGGCAAAAGGCTTTACCCAAAGAGAGGGTTTAGACTATGAGGAGATATTCTCCCCTGTGGTAAGATTTTCCTCTGTTCGCCTAATCCTAGCGATAGTAGCGCATATGGATCTAGAACTTTATCAGATGGATGTTAAAATTGTTTTTCTCAATGGAGAACTAGATGAAGAGATCTATATGACTCAACCAGAGGGTTTTGAAGTCAAGGGACAAGAGCGCAAAGTGTGCCGACTCAAACGTTCCATCTATGGTCTCAAACAATCATCTAGACAATGGTACATTCACTTTCATCAAGCGATAACCTTAATTGGCTTTGTGATGATTGAGGAAGACCACTGTGAGTATGTTAAACGATCCAAGATAAAGATCTTGATTCTGTCATTATATGTTGATAACATCCTACTAGCTGGAAATGATATGGAGATGATAAATGCCACTAAAAGTGGTTGCCAGCGCTTTTTGATATGACAAACTTGGGTGAAGCAAGCTATGTGCTTGGAGTAAAAGTCATTAGGGATCGTTCGATTTTTTTTCGATTTGTCTCAAGAGACTTACATTAAGAAAGTCATCGAACGATTTGGCATGACTAACTCAAAACTCGTTGTCACTCCAATGGAAAAAAGATGTGTCTTTAGTACAAACTAATGCCCTAAGAATGAAGAAGAGAAGAAAAGAATGTTTACGTCTCCATATACGAATGTGGTAGGAAGCCTAATGTATGTTATGGTGTGTACTCGACTTGACATATGCTTTGCAGTTGGGATGTTGAGTCGATTCCAAAGTAGTCCTAAACCTCAACACTGGATGGCAGTGAAAAGGGTTCTGCGTTACTTGGCAGGAACCACAAATTTAACCCTATATTACCAAGGTGAGGATTTGGGCTTGAAAGGTTTCATTGACGCGGATTGGGCTGGAGATGTAGATGGTTATAAATCTACTTCGGCTACGCTTTCCTCCTTAGTGGTGGAGCTATCTCTTGGAGTAGCAAGCGACAGACTAGCACCGCCCTATCTACGATGGAGTCATAGTACATGGCTTCTCAGTTGCAGTTCAAGGAGTTGTGTGGTTGAGGAATTTTCTTCAACATCTTGATATTGCGACACATGTGGATCGTCCTGTAGTCATTGCTTGTAATAGTATGGTTGTTTTAGGTTGCACTAAAGACCCCAAATATCATGGGAAGACGAAGCACATCAATATCAAGTATCATTTCACTAGAGACATGGTTGCAGAAAAGAAAGTTGTTTTAGAATATATTCCTACTAGAAGCATGTTGACCGACCCTATGATTAAACCTCTAGCTAGAGAGATCTTTCAGGATCATATGTTAGGTCTAGGGCTTCGTAGGATCTGATATTTATTATGAGAACACTTTTTTTGACATTTGATTATTATTTTCATTATCGTTTGAATAAATTGATTTTTTATTTTATTCCTTTTATATGTTAATTGGATATTTTAATATGAAATTGCGTATCATATATATTTTGATTAAAAAGATGTGGATATTGAATTGGCCCTTTCACATGGGTAATTCACCTTGTCGCCAGGTGGACGAGCAAGTTGAGATAGTAAAAGTCTTTGGCACCTATGAAGGGGGGTATGCAAATGACATTACATTTATCGCCTTGGCATACGACCACGATGAGACCCTTTATAAAGGTCGACTTTATATCCCAAGGAAAAGTCTGAATGTGGGATCTTAAAAGAGACACTAGAAGAGTGACTGCTTTTGAGTACTCAGGTTAGACGCCAGAAGGGCGGCTAGACTATGGTTCATATGCGCGTTTAAGCATAACATGCCTACTTCGTGTGGGAGTTCTGACATAGCATACACATCATAATGTATGTGATTATAATGCGACCTAAGAAAGTGATTGAATGATCCCTGCTTCATTGCTGTGTGAGTTCTAGTGATCAAATCCAGGTTACGATTATACTTTATGTGACTTAGAACTATATCATGAACTTGGACGTTTATTATGCTACTTTGGCATGCCGACCAACGGGCTATACACATACAGCCATTGCTGGGAAAACAGTTAATCAAGAGTGATTGATATGAGTGTCTAAGGAAGATAGTATGATATACATCTCTATTTTTATGTTTCAATGTCATGGTGATTATATTGAACATACGGTTCAAGAGATTGATCTTGATACACAAATATGTTGAGGTTTAAGCACCGCTCTTGGGAGATTGAGGATGCCTAAATTGATGTATATATACGGTCTGTGGTATAGACGAATTTTGTTTTCTAACGAGGACGTTCTATACTAGTCAGATGGTGATTTGGTATAGCGCTCCACCCTTTATATTTCTCGTCATGTCGCATGCTTCACTTTCAGTATGAAGAGACAGTGTTTAACGGGTTTTGATGATACGATGTGGTAAGAGAAGTGAACCCATGTGTTCGAGTGGGAGATGTTAGCAATTGGGCTTGTGGCCCGATTATTTACTTTCATTCCTATGAAATATATTTATATTATTAAAGGTTAATTAGTTTTCTAATCCGAAGGGGTTCGAGAATGACTTAACTTAATCTATAAGAAATATGGTTTCTTGTACAATAATATAAATAAGGCAATTAAAGGGATAAATTTCTAATCTAGTAGAACACGCCTAAGAAGAATGTGTCTTCTTGGCCGCCATTTCTTCTCTCTCTCCCCTATATTCTATCTCACCAAATACTCCCTCTAGCCTAATCATCAAGAGGTTTGATTTGTAGTGTGAACCAGAATTGATATTCGTGCTACGTGATATCAATCTGATGAAAGAGACTTGCAGGATTGTTGATAATGACATACGAAGATCGTAGCTTAAGCAGAAAGTTTTCCGTTTTGCTCAATGTTCAAATTCGCACGAGGCAACTCATGATTATTCTTAGATAACGAACTTGATTGGTATTGAGATATAAACCTTCAATAACGAATGCAGTAGTTTTGTAGGTGAAACCAAGGATGAAATTTTCAGGCTTTTAATAATATTCAGGAGTTTAAGCATGCCTTGACCTTGTTCTGGGAATCGCACCAAATCAAGGCCAAGAGAATCACATATCATTGGGAGCAAGACTAGAGCACATATCATTGTCTTGCACCAATGAAATGACAGAGGCAGTACTGATAATTTGTAATTGTACTCCTTAATTACTACGAAAGTCGAAAAATATATCTCAATTAATTAATATTGCGTAAGTCCATCCTCATTGGAACTGGGCAAGTTATCAACTCTTGAATTTAGTGACCCATGCTTAAATTGACTATTTCTAGATTAAGATATGCTCTTGGATAAACTCACTTATTTTGGTAAATATACTGCCAAAGCAATTAAACTTTTTTATATAGACCACTAAGCATGTACTACTATAATTGTTGGTGGGTGTTGTTCTATATGCATAAGTCTCGAGGTTGTACCATTGAATGCAGCTGCGTTCAAATTTGATATGAAAAGTTTAACCACTTCATAGTCCTACTCCAATTAGGGATTAGTCTCCTTGAGTAACTAAATATATATAGTTTTTTGCCAAAATATAGTACAAGACTACAAGTCTTAAGCGGATTATACGATGCTGGAGCTATTTTTGATAAGATAAACTTTCTAGTCATACTCTAGAACCCCTTATGTAAACCAGGACTAGTCGAGTCTAACCTCATGCTTTGCAATAGAATAGGCGTGACAATTACAATCTGAAACTCATCAACTCATCCGACCTAACCTAAAAATTACCTGATTCAATTCAATTCATTAATATTTTTGGGTCGAAATGAGTAACCCATTTCAACCAAAAAAAAACTGCTCGTGTCGGGTTAAAGGGGTCAAATCCGTTACCCATTTTGAATGGATAGTTTTTATTATTACTCTATAAATGTAAGAATTTGGGGGGGAGGGGGGGTTTCGAGTTAAGACATGTTGACTCATTTTAACTCATTACGCATTTTAAATCAACCCATTTCAACCCTTTGATATTTGTGTTGTGATATGTATCGACCAATTTTGACATGTTAATTATTCCAAATTGACTCATATTCAACCTAATCCATCAAATTGCGAGGCCTACAATAAGGCTTCTTCCGGGCATCTTGTTTCTCTTTTCTAATGCAAGTTCAATGGTGGTACTTACCTATAAGTATCAAAATTAAATTTTGATACATATTGGTTATTATTCATGGGTATCAAATAATCATCTCCAACCATAAGTATCAAAATGAATGTTATTAAAATTAGGTGAGGCACTAAGGGATATATCAAATTTGGTACATTCACCTAATTTTGATACCTTTTACTTTAACCATTGAAAAGTGATACTTTACATAATATCAAAATGAAAAGTGATATGCTAAACAAATACTGTATCATTAATGTGCGCCCATGACATCAACTCCCGATTTAAGTTGCCTGCCCGAGGGAAATGGAGTTACGACCCTTGGGAATGGGCAAACCCACGTGAGACCAAGTCCATTTTTGGTAACACCAAAGGAATTGTCTTTCTCCGAGAAGGGTTGACAAGTGTCAATCATCAACCAAATGACAAGTTCATTGGCCAAGAAAATTAAACCTGATCTAACTGAAAAGGTTTAATTTTTGAGTCAATTGAGAGAAAATGTGTAGATTTGGGCTGCTTTTTTGGTGGAGTATCACATTATCCTTTCAGTGGATGGTTCCCTAGTCCTTTCCGAAGTGGGAGCCGAGACTATGGTCAACTGTTCTTATATCCTAAAGTGAATACTCTTTTTTGTTTCGAATCTTTTTGAGCAAGAGGGAGTACAAAATAAGTATGGGAAGTAAGTTTGTCAATTGCAACTCATTACACGCTAATTCATTTAATTCAACATATTAATTACCTAATTTAACCCAATTTATTAATATTTTTGGATTGAAGTGGGTAACATGTTTCAACTCAATAATATTAACGGGTTGTATTGGGTTAAAGCAGGTTGGACCCATTACCCATTTCGACCAATGACTTTTTATGTTATAAATTTATGTTTTTTTGGGGGAAATTTTTTGGGTTAAGACGGGTCGACCCGCTTTAACCCGTTACTCGTTTCAATCTGACCAATTCCAACCCAACTAATTTCAACCCATTTGACATTTGAGTTCTAATGTATTTCGACCTGTTTCAACCCATTACCCATTCCAACCCAATCCAACCCACCAAATTGCCAGGCCTAATGGGAAGAATAGAAATAAGACAAAGAGTTTGCGTTCAAATGAAAAACTTGCATTATTCTTCACGTCCTTCTCTTCTTAACCATTAACATGTATAGATCATGCATAAACAAAAACAAAGTATTTGTCCAAGTATGGATTATTCTTAGGAAAATGCTAATACTGACCATCTTTCCCAACTTTTAAGCTATGCTTCTTCGTCGTTGCAATCTCTTTTTAAGTACGTAATTGCTTCATCTCAACTCGGTTGTTGTGTGAAATTGATCACGGATTGACTATTTGCATTCTTATAAAAAAAAAATTGTTGTTTTTTTTTTTCCAATTAGCTTTCGCAAAATAATATAATTTATAAATATCTTATAGTTATAACAACGCAGACTTGACAGAGTTATGATAATGTAAAGTGATGAGAAATGTCATAGTAAAGATATTCTATATTTGGAAGATGAGGTTATTGCGTATAAAACTATGGTTGTTTATAGTAGCCGACACTTTCTCAATAGTTTTCAAAAATGATATAGTAATTTTTAAACCTTTTATGGTTATAAAAATACATGGATGACAGAGTTATGATAATGTAAAATAACGAGAAAAAGTTATCATAAAGATAGTCTATACTTGTTAATTTGGAGAGCATGTGAGAGGGATCCGTGCTAAGATGCTCCATTATAATTTATAATTCATTCTATTTTTTAATTTTCATTATTTTTATATTATATTCAAATTTTACTAAGGTAATTCTAAGGTTGGAATTGCTCATGCGCCACATTTATTTTTATTCAACCTTTTTGGCATAAAGTTTGTACCTAAATGTTTGAATATTGGCTGCCATGAGAGAGGTAAAGCGATGGAAATGTAATATTTTGTATATCAATCGAATTGTTTAATTGACGTTAAACAGGTAGAACACAGAAACTTGAAATGTGCAACTCAAAACCAGATTGAGAAGACAAGTATAAAAGATTAAGAACTTTTACGTAGTGGTGTTATCATAAAATAATAATACTGTGTCGTAATTTTGACGATACTATATAATTTTTAAATTAAGCTTAATTTAGGGTAACAATGATATATAAATTCTATTTTTTTTTCCGCTTAATTCAATTTTATTTTGAGAAAAAATATTGTTAATAATGGACTAGAGGAGTAAAATAAAAGATGTTTGCTAACCCATATTTTACTAAATATTTTAGATATGAAATAAATGAATACTTTCTTACAAGGAGATTAAGGGCTTGTTTGTTAGTCGTAGGGATAAGTAGTACTCCCTCCGTCCCTAAATTATCGTCCTCCTTTCCTTTTTCGTCCGTCCCAAAATAATTGTTCACTTTGAAACTTACCTTTTTAGAACATCACTTTTACCACTTTACCCTTACTTTTTCACCATACTTTAATTATGAGTCACATACACATGGGCTTTAAAGGAAACTACACATTAAACCAATATTAATAATCCAGTCAAATAGGTTTTCTTAAACGGTGCGCCGGGTCAAACAGGACAATAAATTAAGGACGGAGGGAGTATTATTAATGTCAGTATTAGTCATCGCTATTAATCCTCACTTGTATATCAGAGGTAGTTTTGAGATAAAAAAAATATTAATCTCAATTTTTTTTAGTTAGACCGCTAATAATACCACCTTTCCCTTGGTATTAATAGTGAGTGGATAATGACGTTATCCTAACTAAAAGTATGAATACTAATTTTTTTCATCTCAATCATTGGTTGACATGCAATGATTGGAATGCAATGGTGAAGATGAAAAGTGGTACACCACTTGACTTACTAATCTTATATAACCTTAATCCTGACTACCAAACGACCAACATTGCTAGCTTTACAACTATTTCTACAACTTGTTTTACAACTAAACTCTCAAAAAGGGTAAAGTTATCTTTGTCCAAAATAATTTTCCTCAATTCAAGATTTAGTTGTAAAAAAGATTGTAGGATTAATGGTAAGGATTACATTTTACATATTTAACACTCACATCCATGTGTGACGGTAGTTCTCCCCCTTTTTTCTCTCCCTCTCACATAATCAGTCACTCTATTTTCCAAAATACCCATAAGATTGAAATCTTAAAAAATAAATGCAAAAGATCGCATAATCACTAATCAAATTACTTCCAAATGAAACTCATAAGGTTTTAAAGATTCTATTATCCAAAAAAATGACTCCAAATATTAGAAGAATAAATTCTTTAAAGCAAAAGATCTCAAAACCCAAAGCATACATTGGTCCAACTATACCAAAACCCCTTGATTCGGTTCCATATTGACACTGACAGTTATAATCGCACGAGTGTAATTGATAAAAGCTAACTATTAGTTCAAATTTAATTGATCATCTTCTAGAATTTTACAACTTCTAACGGTAATTACATTCTATCTTTATTTTATTGTTTTGTTCTTTTAATTTCAAGAACCCTAATTGTTTAAACGTTTGTCAAAAATAATGGTGCTTTTATTTAATTTTTTCAAGTTATTTTCTAAACTTTGAGTCATCAACCTTAGTTTAAATTTTCAATCTCCATAGTAGTCCAAAAGAAAAATTCTTATTATTTTGTTTAGATTTCTTCTAGTTGTTTATAAAGTACTTGGATCATCATCCTAGAGTGTCAATCTTCAGTGTCAAAAAATAAACAAAAAATAAGATGTTAAGCAAAGAGGCGTGGAAGAGATACAATATATTCCATACTAGATGTTGTATGCGAGATAAGATGTGTAGCTTGATTATATATCGATGGGGGTAGTTGTTCAAATCTTTCTAGCACTACCTTGGATGAAAAGTTGGGACTACCAATCATCCAACATCCCCGTTCTTATAAATTGCAATGACTCAATTTCAATGATGCGATGAAGTGGATATATAAACAAGTATTGGTGGAACTTAGCTTCAGATATGAATTGTTGTGTGACGTGACGTGGTACCAATGCAAGTGGATCATGTATTCCTAGGGTGACCTTGGCAATATGATAGGCACACGATTTATAATGGCTTCACCAACAAATATCTTTTTTTATGCTTAATAAAGTTAAAGAACAATCACGCTTGTACATACCAACACAAGATTCTGAAGATATTACGAAATTACTAAAGCAACACAAGAAAAAATTGAGAGAGAAAGAGAGAGAGAAGAGATTGCGAGAAAATGAAAGAAGGAAGAAAAGGAAGAGATGCAAGTGGGGAAAATTTGAGGTTGTTCTTCCCAAGCAAATACCCATGAACGAATATATATATGGACCCTTTTGATTTCAAAGTTCCAATTAAATCATGTTCTTGGTTCATCAAATGAATGATCGATGTCTGTCATCCTTTTTTAAAGTAAATGGGCTGATTGGATGGATCTTATTTAGTGGCTGATCAACGATTCCGAGTGCGGAGTTGAGGATAAATCATTTTCAAGAGGAGGGGGTATGATATGATCATAAGGTTCGAGAATTGTGTTCTACTAGTAAAGGAGTTCAAATACCATGTTTGGAAATCTAGGGGTGAGTTTGGTCGTAACAAAAGGGTCAAAAAAACAAACTTTAAAATGTGAGTTTCAGTAGGAAAATTACAAAGATTGTGATTCTTCATCCTTAGAGTTTGTGTGTGTGTTTTTGTTTTTGTTTTTGTTTTTGTTTTTGTTTTTGTTTTTGTTTTTGTTTTTGTTTTTGTTTTTTTTGTATTTTAATGTTTTTGTTTCAGTATTTAATTAGAGTTTCTTTATTACGTATTATTTAGGGTTTTTTTTCCAACAAGTATTAGGGTTTCTTTTTTCATATTATTTTACGTTTGTAAGTCTATTTAAAGACCTTTTAAACATTGTTTTTCTTTGAGAGTTTGATTAAGAAATTTGTGATTACTAGATAGAAATTATGTGTGATTTTTTTAGTGTCTTGGATTAAAAGCTCATAATATAAACTTTGCATGTTCATTGTTTATATTTAAAATTCGACTGATCTATTGAAGAATCATCTCAAATGTGACATCAATGATAATCTTAAGGTTTACGTCATTTTCAAGACGTTTGGTCGTGGTCTCATCTATCATCAAACCTATCTAGGAAGATCTTGTGGCGGGCATATCGCATCAAATAAGTCTATGTTTGTGTGATCGAGAGTCGCAATAGAAAATATATTGCGCGAGTCTTTGAGCTATAAAGCCTATAATAATAATAGCCTCTCCAACCCCAAGGGAAAATACTTTTGGGAGGTTAACTTTCGGTTACAGTTTAACTAGGCCAGTTTTACTTGAAATTAGTTTTATACCCGTGCGTTAAACACACGGACATATATATTTTTCAATCAAATTATACTCAATTAAATTATAATCAAGCAAAATGAAGACAAAAAACAAAACTAAAAGAAGAGATTGTTTCAATGAATAGAAAAATATCATTTGATTCATTTGATTATATGTGTCAGTTGATTAACAATAATAAAATAAATAAATTGGAATAACTGCAATTTATGAAAATTAAATAAATAATTAAAATGAAAATACAAAAAATGTGTATCACAATGTATGGATTTTCAGTAGCGATGCATCGATTTGGATTCACGATGCATTAATTTAGAATCACAATGCATCAATACGAATTGGAAATAGACCAGTTTGAACGTGAGGCATCGATTTAAAATCGTGATGCACTGCTATGGAATGAGAATGACAATTACACAATTTTGAATCATGCATGGTAATGTATGAACTGATGCTTATCGCAAGCATGTCCGATTCATTAAAGGTATACGAGTCCTTTCATATCAAAAATGTTTTTTTCTGATTAAAAAAACATAGTAGACATCGTTTGAATATCTGTCAAAAAAGATCGACCCAATTTTCACCATAATCTTTTCAAACCCTTAAAAGACAAAAAAAAAAAAAAAATGAATGGGTCTGACGTGTTCATAACCCGACACATATTAATTGAATGACAAAACTTACTCTAAACAAATTTAATTGACGATGATCGATTGAAAATTGACTCAAATAATTCTATTTGTACTTATTTAAGTCTGTTTATGGCTTATTTCAATATCAATAATCAATAACAATTAAAAAGACAAATTTAATCTTTTGGCTTTGTTACTTCGCCCCACTCACGGATATTAAAACGATATCGTTTTAGAGTATATATATATATATATATATATATATATATATATATATATATATATTAAAAACTCTTGTCTTGAGTCTCGCTACCTCTTGTCATGATATTTATTCCAGCAACCTTGCCCCCTCACCGAAGAAAAAACAAACTATTAACCCAACTTATGGAACCATGTCTCATTTTAGTTTTTCTTCTTCACTCTCTTTACTCATTATCCCTCTCCCCCATTCTCTATCCTCGAAAATATAGAACTATATAAAAGGGGATCATCAAGGTAACTTTCCAACTGAGATTAATCTGATTATTTTTCGAACACAACGACAAATCAATTTGTTCATGATTAAATGGTCGGTTCAATTTTTTTAATGAGAGCTAACTTTGCACTTCCGAAACATTTCCTCTTTGTTAGAGGAAAAATTATGCTGCAATATTGTTTGTTTCGTTTTGTTATTTACCATTATATAGTTCTTGTTACTTAAAGTATTTGTTAAATTTTATTTATTTCAAATCGATATATTTTTTAGATATGTCAGTCATTTATAATTAATCATGTGCATTCGTGTTTTAGATGAACTTTTGATGATTTTTAAATTTTGAATATGATGAAATGGACAACAAAATTTCAAATCTATATATTTTTGTTGGTCAGTCATATATTTAATATCAATAATGAGTATTTGTAATTTTATTTATAATATTTCTTTTAAGAATTTTGGTCTGATAAAATAGACAAAAAAAATTCATATATTTCATGTAGTTATAATGAATTGTGAGTTTTTGTGATTTCATTGAAAGTATTTGTTTTAATAACTTTTAATCTGGTTAAGTAGACAAAAAAATCATAAATAAAATCATAGGATTAGTCATTCAGTTATAATTAATTGTGAATATTTGTGATTCCTTTTAGTGAAATTTCTTGCGCAAAGTCATCCATGATTTTTTTGAAGTTTATTTGGCAACAATGGAAAACTAACAATTGTATGCATAAAAAGTTGTGTTTGGATAACAAAGCAATGAATGCAATGGTTCTAGTTCCTAGGCTCTAGGTTCAAGAAGTTATAGGTATTTAAATTTGTATTATTTAATTATATGATTTATTAAATGTTTGTTATAAATAAGGGTTACTATTTTAGGGATGCAATTTTTTGTGGAAAATTACTATTTTTAGACTACCTAAGCTTTATATATATATAATATGGGAGGATGTCAAGAATGGAGAAAAAATTAAAACATTTATTTGTAATTTTATTTTAAAAAAAGATCTTATTAGATTTTATTTATTTGTAATTTTTTCTCAGGCGATATTGTTAGATTTTGAGGAGGACATCTTTGCCCTTATACAATTAATAATCTTTCGTTAAAATATAAACTTTTTTTAACACGTACACCAAGGGTATTAATTTTTTTAACTTTTTTTTTAAAACTGCGTAACCTGTTTTATTTAATGAAAAGTGTATTTTATATTTTATACATATTATTAAGAACGTAAAAAATCGGAACAATTCCAAATTAGTAATTATACATATTATTACTTATTCTTATTTTTAAAAAATAAAATAAAAACAGTTTATCTTTTAGAGTGACCTTAATAACATAAAAACAATTTATCTTTTAGAGTGATCTTAATGGTTATACATATTCTTAGTTAAACCAAAAAATTTCCAAAAAAGATAATACCAATTTTAAAACCCAAACCACCTAAAGAAAAACTCAATAAATTGTGTTTTAGAAATTTTTAAAAAATGGTTAAACAAAAAAAGATGAATCCACCCTTCTTAACAACATTAAAAATCGAAAGAATGTTTTATACACTCAATTTAAATTATTATTATCACTTCTATTGATTTAAATTGACTATTTTTCAATTTAAAATTTTAGTATTTCTCTTAACTTTGTAAATAATTATTTTTATTCTTAAATAATTATTTTTGAATAGGACAACAATATCAGTTGGAATTATACCGATTCAAAGAGAGGAGGTGGAGAGAACATGTGAGAAGGTGTGTAGGGTTGAACCGACATGTGAAATCAGATTTCTAAATGAATTGATCTCGACCCCTCATTAGCATTTATCAATTACACATATACAATCCAAGTTGTATTGTAATATAAATAGATATTCAAAAAAATCCTCCAATCGGGGGCTAGGGGCCTCCAAGATCGAGTCCAACTTGCATCTTATTATTTCAATTATTTCATTATTTCATCGCCAACTTATTTAAACGATAAATGAAAGTTGATTTTTTTTTATTTGGCAAATGATATTACGAATTTTAGTGTTGTAGCAGTTAGATGATTAAGTTGGTGATTATTTGAAATATACATGTCATTAATTAAAAAAGCATATTTAATCTAACGGTGATAAATCTAAATAAATTTGATCTAACGATATTAATGCTTTGTAATAATACTACAATCTCAAACTCACAATATTATACTCTTTTTTTAATCCTAAGGGAACGTGAGATGAGATCAAATTTATGATCTCACATTTTGTGAGCTTCAACTTTATCGCTGGACCATCATTCTAAGGCATATAAAGTTAGTAGTACCTTCACCTATTACATCAAAAAACCTTATGTTGACATGAATAACTTTTAAAAAAGGTTTAGGAAAGGTGGCAATTAAGTGTTACCGGTTAACTTTGGATAAAATCAATATAATTAGTGAGTAATTTTAGATATTATTTAATAACACTTATTAACATTAATGTGTTTTATTGATAATACTCAATTATATTCATTAATACATGATTATAATCATAATAATATCCAATAAACAATATCATATTTTGCTTATGGGTATTACTCATATATATATATATATATATATATATATATATATATATATATATATATATATATATATATATATATATATATATATATATATATATACTATTATTCACAAATCACAATACACACGCAAACACACACACACTCAAACACACACGGACCATAGTCAAATTTGTTAAGGATTTTCGATTCAAAAAAGCTAGCTTCTAGTTGTTATTATATTTTCCAAAGTTAATTTCTGTAAGTTTTTTTTTTCCAAATTTGAGGTAGGACGGTTTTTATTACCGTTCTACCCTTATAAGTCTAACTTATTATTGAATTAGATTCATCCTTTCAAAGCTACTAACATAAACATTACAAATGCAAAATACACAACCTTTTACTTTTTATATTTAGTTCTTAAAATTTTGGGATTGAATTGGATATTTGATCGGATATTTACTATAAATAGGTCCATAGATTTTATCGATTTAACATCCGATTAAAAAAAGTTATAGATTAAAGTAAAAATTAAATAATCAAAAGTAGCAATATGCTACATGAGTACTTCATCCACTGTTATTCTATGTGTTTCCTTTTCTCTTCCTTTTTTTCAAAAAAGCGAGTCCATTGACATTTACACAAAAGTTCAGCTAAATCCATCCCCCTCATTTCAATATCTAAATTCAACATTAACCTTGAAACAAAATGTAGAGAAGAAGGTAAAAGAAAATAAAACAGTCACACTTTAGTTTTAAATAAATGAAAATATATTTTTTTAAACTTATATTCATCATAATTATAAATAACAACAAAAATTATTTAATATAAAACAAAATAATAAATAAGTTCATCATAATCAACAATTTTTATGATTATTTGTTTATATTTATATTTATATTAAATTTCAAAATATATTTCAAAAGGCAGTATAGCCTAGTGGTCGCAAGCCTTGGTATATATAATTTAATCCAAGTTTGATTCTTCCCAAGGGTAAGTTCCATATCTATTAATTATTATTTTTAAGTAAATAGCATATAGTGGTGGATAGTGGTGATGGGGGTGGCAACGATGATTGGTGATGGGAGGAAGTGGTCGGAAGCAGTTGCAGCCAAAGGTTGCCGGCTGTGGTGGTGGGCGGCAAGTGGTGATGGCTGGACGGAGTTGTGGCCAGTGGTGCTAGGTGGTGGGACGAGGCCGATGGTAGTGGTATAAATGGGTAAATCCAATAGATAACCAGGTTGAAACCAATAGTTATATATTGTGTTATTGGTTTCTAACGGGTGTTATATATTACTCTCTCCGTCCTTAATAATCGTTCTGGTTGACCCGGTGCACAGTTTAAGAAAAAATAATTGACTTGATTATTTATATTGGTTTAATATGTAGTTTCCTTTAAAGCCTATGTGTATGTGGCTCATAATTAAAGTAGAGTGAAAAAGTAAGGGTAAAGTGGTAAAAGAGATTCTAAAAAGGTAAATTTCAAACTGAACAATTATTTTGGGACGGACGAAAAAGGAAAGAAGAACGATAATTTAGGGACGGAGGGAGTAACTTTTAATAACTTAATTGAGTGTTAATGTATAACACTCAATAAATCTTTTATAATGGGTATATTGGATAATCAATAGATTGGATAAAATATTGTCCTCCCAAGGTTTAGGTTAAATAATTGGTCGGGTATTGTTTGGATCATATTTTTGGTACAAAGCTTGATGTAGTATATAGACAACCTTTTAATACTTTCCGTTAATATTTTTCCAGTTCATTTTTTGAGTAAATCTCCTCTAATACGATCTTACAGATCTTAATTCGTAAGACATGGCCACACCCTCTCATGACTCCATCAACACACGATAAATTAGGTAAAGAAGATCAGTCTTATAAAAAATATCTGTAACACCGTCTTACCTAAATTTTTGCCTCATTATTTTCTCCTCCTTAAATTTCTAATTTCTCTTCACAATTAAACAAATACTGCCTCCGTCCCTAAATTATCATTTTAGTGGACTTGGCGTACAGTTTAAGAAAATACATTTGACTAAATTATTAATATTAGTTTAATGTGTACTTTACTTTAAAACTCATGTGTATGTGGTTCATAATTAAAGTAGGATAAAAAAGTAAGGGTAAAGTGGTAAAAGTGTTGTCCTAAAAAGGAAAATTTCAAACAAGATAATTATTTTGGGACGGACGAAAAAAGAAAATAAGACAATAATTTGAGGACGGAGGGAGTATAATTTATTTATTTTTTGCCAATTTGACCAATTTTTAGATTGATCTTTAACAAGAGTTAAACTATTTAAAAAAAATTATAAAGCACAAAAATTATACAAAGTATTACTATCATGAGTAGGTCTCTTATAAAATGGCTATTCATATTAAAATAGTCAAAGTTCAAAAAATTTAACTCAACCCTCGGCTTTTAAAATTACAATGTCACTCATTATGTTTATAAATAAAAATATCACTTTTTAGTATTAAAAGTGTTACTCCCTCTGTTTTCAAATTATCGTCCGCCTTTTCATTTTTCGTCCGTTCTAAAATAAGTATCTTCTTTCACAACTTTCTCTTTTAGAAAACACTTTGATCACTACTTTATCCTTACATTTTTTATCTACTTTAATTATGACCGCATACTCAAGGACATTAAATGAAATCACACGTTTCAATAATATTTATAATATAGTCAATTACTTTTTATTAAACGGTGTGTCGGATCAAAGATGACAATCATTTAAAAACGAGAGAGAGCACTTTTTATATTTTAGCATAAATGTGTCACTTTTGACCTAGAACTATCACTTTACAACTTTAATGGAAATTATTATTTTTCTTTATTTAAAACATGTCATTTTTTAACCTTAAATGTTTCACTTTTACTTTGAAAAGTTTGAATTTACATTATAAATGAAAATCATCGCTTTTGGCGTGAAACGGTGAAAATATCATTTTTTTAATAAAATGTGTCTCTTTTGACCATAAAAGTATCACTTTGTATTATAAAAAAAAAAATCGTCACCGTTGGAATTAAAAGTATCACTTTTTAGTATTAAATACATTTTAGTATTAAAAGTATTACTTTGCATTTGAATAAAAATTATTACATTTTTTGCTTTTAAAAGTGTTATTTTTGCCCTTAAAAAGTATCACTTTCGCCATAAAAAAGTTTTACTTTTACTCATAAATGTGTCAATTTTGAACACAAAGTAACATTTTACCTTTAAAATGTAGTTAATTAAAGTTCTAAGTTGATTTAGGATTAAGAATGTAATAAGTTGAATGAAAATTATTACTACTTACGTTCGGGATAAAGAGTTCGTTATTTTATCATGTGATGCTTTACTTAAAGAGTCAAATTTCAAAAATTAAGGTATAAAAGTGTCATTTTATTATAATGACTACTAAAAGTGTCATTTTCTTAAAAAAATGAACTTTCTAACAGAGACTCTTTATCCGAAACAGAGAGATACATTTTTTTCTCCTAAAAAGTGTCATTTTTTCCCTTAGAAAGTGTCACTTTTCCCCTTAAAAAGTGTCACTTTTACCCTTTAATGTGTCAATTTTGATTACAAAGAGACATTTTGCATTAAAATGTAGTTAATTAAAATTCTAAGTTAATTTATGATTAAAATATAAAGTCCGAGCACAAACAAATTTTGATTGCAAAATTTGGAAAGAGAGAGGACACTGCCGCACGATTTGAAAGGAGGGCATCAGAACAATTAATGAAAATATTCATTAATGTGTTGGTGCCCCAACTTAAAGTGCAATCTTTAAATGAAACATTCGAGAATAATGATTTCTTTGTTATAAATGTAAATCTGTATGTAAAATAATTGATTTACTTGACCAAAAAACAATCAAAAGTGAGGAATGGTTTTATCTTTATCGTTTAATGGTTGTAAAAGCATCTGCTACCTTTTTTATCTCTTTTTTTGTTTGTTCTGGTTTCAAAGGTTTCCAATTAAGTAAGGAAATTGATGAGCGTGGCCGCAAATGCCATTTTCGACGCCAAGATATCCTTTCTTTGTCTTCGAATCTTTCCAATAATTAAAAGTTGCTGCTGACATCTTCTTCTATTTGTCCAAAACTAACTCCCCCAGGCCCCAACAACAATACATACATATCGATCGCGGGCGTAGTTTAGTTGGTTAAAAGTTAGTAGATTTGAAATAGGATCAAGGATCGAGTCTTAACAACCACAGTATAGGAGTTTCATCCTTTTGTGGGGATGGCTCCTTATAGGTATTAGGCACGAGTCCTCCTAACTACTTAATCGCTGAATCACAATGATTTTCCCTCTCACATTCTCATGAGACTGAGGTATGACTGTATGGGGGCTCTCGAGAGAAGAGTTTCCCCTTTTTGGAACAACAATACACACACATACATTTAGGAGAGGTTATATGACATATCCACTAGAATTCTTTAATCCAAATATTAATAAACTTCATACTTATTCTATTTTCAATTTTATATTTTAATTCTCAACAAATAAGATACTTATTATATTTTTCCATAATAAATATATTTCATCACTTTTTCTAATTACCCATGTCTCATTATCCATGAGCATAAAAATAATATAATTAATGAATTTTCTACCAAAATTCTAGAAAAATATTGAATATTTTATTATAAGAACTAAAATAAAATATCACCCATCTTTTCTCAACTACCCAATGTCTTCTTGCCTCCAGGCTCCATCAGGACCATCACCATATATGCCGCCTAAAAGCGCTGGAACGAGTGGGGAAACCTTTTTAACCAATTGTTGATAGAATTCCTCGAGATCGACTGAAGATCTGTCCACCAACTACACTAAAACTCAATCACCCGTAATATAATGGTGTGGGCTGTGTGGTACACTGGTACTGGTGGAATTGAGATTATAAATCGGTGCTTTACAATTCTTTAACACATTGCCAATAAGATTTTGAAGGGAGACAACATGATTTTTATCATCTTTTCAAATATAAATTGGTTATTTTACCATTTTAGAAGTTTGTTGATAAGCGGGAGCACTAAATTAAATGAGTAAGTCTCATATAAGATCGTCTTACGGATTGTTATTCTTAAGACGGAACTCAATCCACCAACACATGGTAAGTCGGGTAAAAAAAAACCGTTATACAAATAATATATGTAAGATTGTCTTACACAAGTTTTTATCTAAATAAAGGAAAATGATATCCTTACCACTAATCCTACAACTTTCTTTACAACTAAGCCTTGAATTAGAGAAAATTGTTTTGGACAAAGACAACTTTACCCTTCTTTAAAGCTTAGTTGTAAGAAAAGTTGTAGAAATAGTTGTAAGGCTAGCAATGTTGCTAAATAAATTACATAGATTAATATTGTCATTAATACTCCCTCCGTCCCTAAATTATCGTCTTCCTTTCCTTTTTCGTCCGTCCCAAAATAATTATCCAGTTTGAAACTTACCTTTTTAGAACATCATTTTTACCATTTTACCCTTACTTTTCCACCCTATCTTAATTATGGGTCATATACACATGGGCTTTAATGAAAAATACATATTAAATCAATATAAATAATCAAGTCAATTTTTTTTTAAATTGTGCACCGGATCAACTAAGACGATTAATTAGGGACGGAGGAAGTACTTTTCTCCTCGTCCTTATTATTATTATTATTATTATTATTATTATTATAAGCATCTAGCACTCTAAGATGGCCTTCATTTGGTATGTAAATAAGGCCTTATATTTCATCCGTCCCAAAATATATGATATTTTGAGAGTTTTTTTGTTTCAAAATATGATACTTTGTAATTTTCAAGAAATTTTTTTTTCTAATTCTATCCATATTTATTGACTCTGTAACTCGTATTTGACATTTTAGATAAAAATGTCAAGACATCTCATTAATATTTAAATAAAGACAGTTTAGTTTTTACAATATGTTTATTAATCTGTATGAAAAACCCTGAAGCATCATATATTTTGAGACAAATGGAGTACTCCCTCCGTCCCCAATTTATTGTCCTGGTTTACCCGGTGCACCGTTTAAGAAAACCTATTTGACTGGATTATTAATATTGGTTTAATGTGTAGTTTCCCTTAAAGCTTATGTATATGTGGCCCATAATTAAAATAGAGTGAAAAAGTAAGGGTAAAGTGGTAAAAGTGATGTTCTAAAAAAATAAGTTTCAAAGTAGACAATTATTTTGGGACGGACGAAAAATGAAAGGAAGACGATAATTTAAGGACGGATGGAGTATTATATATGCAGCAACGAAGTAACGAGGGGATAATCAAGTCATTTTCTTAAGACTTGTCTTTATGGGTTAACGACTTTGTCCGTATCATTGAAAGTGACGAATGACAAATGAAGTGGCAGACCAGGTAAACGTGCAATCTGCTACCTTTCTCTTCGCATTTTAAGGTTTCCAATTAAGGAAATTGATGAGCACGGCACAAAATGCTATTTTTGATGCCTAAATGGGGTAGTACTTTATTTGACTTAATTCCACTCTCTACAATTATAACAAGTTGTCAAGTTGATGATGTCGTCTATCCTCCCGATTCCCGAACATAAACATTTATTACTCCGTCCCTAAATAATCGTCCCGGATTGATCCAAAGTATTTAAGAAAAAGTAATTGACGATTATTTATATTAGTTTAAACGTGTAGTTTCCTTTAATATTCGTATATGTGGCCCATAATTAAAATATAGTGAAAAGTAATAAAGTGATAAAAGTGATGAAATGTAAGTTTTTAACACGATAACAAGTTATCCTGATAAAGTCATTATCCCCTCACTATTAATACCAAGGGAATGGTATTATTAGCGCCCACACTAAAAAATTAGGATTAGCATTTGTAATCTCAAACTACGATATACAAGTGAGTATTAATCACTAATAATACCGAGATTAATATCGCTTAGACTACTAAACAAACCCTTAGTCTATTACTCCTCCTAAAAAAAATACTTACTGCTCCCCTTCCACTCTTCTTAATAATTGTTGTTTAATTAGACTAATTAAACAAAATAATTGACTGTATATATATATATAAAGTATAGGTAGTTATAAAAATAGTAATTTTTTGTCAAAATTTGCATCCTTAAAATAGTAACTCATATTTATAACAAACATTTAATGAATCCTATAATTAAATAATACAAATTCAAATACTTAAAACTCCTTGAAACTATAGCCTATGAACTAGAACCACTGCATTCATTGCTTTGTAATCCAAACACAACATTTTATGCATACAACCGTTAGTTTTCCATTATTGTCAAATAAACTTTAGAAAAATCATTGATGACTTTGCGCAAGAAATTTCACTGAAGTGAATCACAAATACTCACAATTAATTTTAACTGAATGACTATATATATATATATATATATATATATATATATATATATATATATATATATATATATATATATATATATGATTTTATTAATGAATTTTTTTTGTCTACTTCATCAGATTAAAAGTTATTAAAACAAATACTTTCGAAAAGTAATCAGATTTACATCAAATTGTAGAGTGTCCAAGTATTCTCACTTGGAAAGCTACTTTGATGATCCCCCTTTATAGAGTTCTATATTTTCGAGGATAGAGAATGAGGAGAGGGATAATGAATAAAGGAAGTGCAGAAGAAAAACTAAAATGGGAGTTGGTTCCATAAATTGGGTTAATAGTTTGTTTTTTCTTCGGTGAGAGAGCAATGTTGCTGGAATAAATATCATGACAAAAGGTAATGAGACTCAAGACAAGATTTTATATATATATATACTCTAAAACGATGTCGTTTTAATATCCGTGAGTGGGACGAAGTAATAAAGTCAAGAGATTAAATTTGTCTTTTTAATTGTTATTGATTATTGATATTGAAATAAAGTCATAAACAGGGTTAAATCAGTACAAATAGAATTATTTGAGTCAATTTTTAATCGATCATCGTCAATTAAATTTGTTTAGAGTAAGTTTTGTCATTCAATTAGTATGTGTTGGGTTATGAACACGTCAGACCCATTTATATTTTTTGTCTTTTAAAGGTTTGAAAAGAATATAATGAAAATTGGGTGGGTCGATCTCTTTTGATTGATATTCAACCGCTGTCCACTATGATTTTTTAATCGGAAAAAACATTTTTGATGTGAAAGGGCGAGTATACCTTTAATGAATCGGACACGCTTGCGATAAGCATCAGTTCATACATTGCCATGATTCAAAATTGTGTAATTGTCATTCTCATTCCATAGATGTGCATCGTGATTTTAAATTGATGTCTTATGTTCAAACTGGTCTATTTTCAATTCATAGCGATGCATTGTGATTTTAAATTGATGCATTGCGAATCCAAATCGATGTATCGCTACTGAAAATCCATACACTGCAATACACATTTTTATGTATTTTTATTTTAATTATTTATTTAATTTTCATAAATTGCAATTATTGCAATTTATTTATTTCATTATTGTTAATCAACTGACACATATATTTCTTTATTTTCATAATAATTTTTAATCAAATGAATCAAATGATATTTTTCTATTCATTGAAATAATCTCTTTTTTTAGTTTTGTTTTTTGTCTTCATTTTGCTTGATTATAATTTAACTGAGTATAATTTGATTCAAATATATATATGTCCATGCGTTTAACGCACGGGTATAAAACTAGTTATAAATATTAAAATAATATATTCTTTTATTTAAAACTTATTTGTATGTAATTCATATTTAAAGTAAAAAACATAATTAAAAGTAAAGTTATAAAAAAAATTTCTTAAAAATGAAAGTTTGAAAACAAAACAACTTTTTGGGAATGGACGAAAAGGAAAACAAAACTTTTATTTAGGATCGGAGAGAATATTTCCTTTTGATATATCTCAAACAATATCGTTTCATATCTCCTGGCCATCCAAATCCAAAAATCAAAACAGGTCAAACAAGAACCGTCCTCAAGCCGAAACCATCTGAACCACGGTTCGGTTTCGATTTCTCCTTTTGTCCAGCTATGAACCAACAACTCCAAATCGAGGGGCCAAACCACCGATTCCAAACTGGGATAAACTGTTGTTTAAACTGTATAAAAAATTGATTGTTTTGGATGATCTAACGGCTCACATTTGATCCAAAAAAATCAAAAATAACTTTAAAATTAAAGAAATAAAAAAAAAGATAAAACGCATATTTTGGCCACTATCCTTTTCCAAAAAATAGAATTAGACCACTCAGACGTCAAAATTTTCAATGCAACCATTATACCAGACTTATCTTGCATGTTAACCCGATTTTTGGATAGACGTTAAGTTTAACCGTTAAGTTATGTTAAATACATATTTTGTTCTCGTCTTCTTCATCATCATCCTCTTCGATCAGCTAAGGAAAAAAATTCTCAGATTCCGGCAATCTGTTACAATGTGACCAAGTAATCCAGATTTGGGGTTTAAAACTCACATATATGTTATTGTCTTAGAATAATCAATATCCTCTTAGATCTAGGTTTGTGTTGTTATAGATCTACAATAGTCCTCCAAAATGCTCGACTCCTTTATCTGAATGCAATCCCATCCCTCCCTCTCTCTAACACACACAAACTATTTCTCTCTCACAATAAACTACAGAGAAGAATCATTCACGATGGCCCCAAATCTCAGATTCAAGCTTAATTCCAGATCTAGCCCAACGAGCCTCCTCTTTCTCCGAGCTCTTTCTCACTATCGCCGGCCTCCTTCCTGCTCCATATCTGGCCAAGTTAGCGAGAGAAACAAAGATAAAATAAAACAGATGAGCCAGAGAGAGAAAGCATTAACCAATCATGACGACAGGGGAGGAGTTGTTGCTAGCATGCGCCATTAAACAACACGGTCTAAAGGATTGGGATTCCGTCACCATGGAAATCTAGACTTTGACTTCTTCGTCTAATCTGTTCACTCCTCAAATATGAGATCTGAGATCTCAAAACTGGGTTTCAGATCTCATATCTGGGTTTCAGACATGGAATTGGAATCTATTTACTTTCAATTGCAACAACCCGTCACCAATTCAATAGATCAACATCTCTCATGATCCAAACTCAATTTACGTAATTTTTTCCACGTAAAACTAACTCAAAATAATAGAACAAAAAAATTAAAAGATAATTATTGGATCGAAAGATCGTAACGTTGAACCTCTTGTGTCAGCTCAGTCACACAGAGTTTACGCAACTCCACAATCCATGAGATGTTATCCTCATGGGAGCTGTCAAGAAGCGCGTTGAATAGCTGTCTTTAAGACAGTCCTTATTGAGATCCGTGAAATCGACACACATCCTCAACTTGTCATTGCTCTTTTTTACCATTACCATATTGGCAAGCCAAGACGGGTAATGAATTTCTTCGATGATGTCGGCTTTCAACAGCTTTTCCACCTCTACCTTTATTGCTTCATTTTTCTCCGAGGAGAATTGTCGAGGTCGTTGCTGAATTGGTCGATATGTAGGATCCACCCTTAGTCGATGAATGGCTACCTCCTTGCTTACGCCCATCATATCTTCCACAATCCATGTGAACACATTGAGACTTGTTTTTAACTGCTCGATCAACCGTGCTCGCCCCTCAGGGGACAGTGTTGTCCCAATTTTGATCTTCTGCTCTGGAAAAGCAGGGTTGATGACGATTTCTTCGAGCTCATCTTCAGCTCGAAATTCTGGCTCCTCACGAACCTGCAGTGTGTCCATTTCAATTTTTTCATCTTTAGCTCGCTTTCGACAAGTGGGCTTTGGTTTTTCTTCAGCGGCCTTTTCCTGCTCGGCAATAGGCTCATCAATCACATACTTTCTGGGTGCGAGCATTCCCCCTCTGAAATTATTGCTATACTGACATGGACTTTCTCTGGAACAATGATCTCTTCACTAGGAATAGAGAACGCAATTTTCTGTTTCTTCTTTTGTGTTTCCCGAACATACTCCCACATTGTTCGGGGTTGGCTGTGAAGAATTCCAATGCCACTGTCTGTATAAAATTTTGCTCGTTGGTGGGGTACTGAAGCTACCATTTGGAAGCGAGTCATGGAGGGAACGCCCATGATGGCATTGTATGGTGATTTTAAATCGATGACGAGGAAAGTTATGACTTGTAGCCTCGTATGCTCCCCATCACCTAGGTAAACTTCCAGGTCGACTGTGCCCTTGACACCGACCTTGTGATTCGTGAACCCTTTCAGAGTTCCCAAATAGGGTTTCAAGCAAGCATCACTGAGACCGATCTCCTTGAAACAATTGTAATAGAGCACGTCCTAACATGCTCCCGTATCTACGAGCACTCGATGCACTTGCCAATTGTTAATCAGAGCTGGTATAACCAAAGGCTGCTCGGAAGCAAGGGTTGTGCTTGCTAGCTCACTGCGAGTGAAGTGAATTGTTTGCTCACCAAAGCGAGTTACTGGTGGCTTACTCATCACCTTTGACAGCAAGTAAATGTGTTTTCCCATTTGAGTCGAACTGGGTTCTTCCTCAAGAATGACGTTGACAACTCCATGTATTTGAGGGCATTTCCCCTATTTCCTCAGTTTCCTCCCCGAGCAGGAGGATCGCGTCGATTATTTCCATTGTTGTTTCCTTGTTTGAACCTATCAAGACGTCCTTGATTGATCAAGCGTTGAATTTCCTTTTTGAGGATGAAGCATTCCTCTCTGACATGCCCCACATCGTTGTGATAAGCACAAAATTTTGTGTTATCTCGACACTGGGTTGTATCCGGATTCATGGGGTAGGGAGCAGGAAGATCATTCTTGATCTGCATCATGATTTCTTCTCTTATAGTGTTCAGGGGAGTGAAATGCTTCTCTCTGAATCGTTGAGTGGAATCAGAAATCCTGTTCCGATCTCTGTGAGAATTATCGTTGTTGCCCGAGCTAGGAGCTGCTGCTGCCACCGAGCTATTCTCTGCTTTCTCCTTGCCCTTTCCCTTTCGGTCAGCTTCCGTCAAGCTAAATAGTTGAGCCCGAGCAAGCATCTCATCCTGAGTTGCTGGGGGATGCATTACCAACTCTTGTTTCAAGCCCCTACTTCGCATGTTATTCAAAAAACAAAGCGTGACCTCCCTTTCCGTCATGCATGTGACCTGTTCGAGTATTTTGTGAATCGCTCCACATAACTGTGAGAGGATTCATCGACTCCCTGGACCACCTTGCAGAGATCGAAACGACTCTTCGGAAGAGCTCCGGGCGAACCAAATTCTGCTAAGAACTTTTCCCTCAGATCCTTCCATGCTATTATAGATCCTCTCGGGAAACGTCCCAGCCAGCTTTGAGCTTTTCCCTGAATAGCCCCTGCAAATGCCTTCATTTTTAAGGCTTCATTGCTAGTTACCAGGCCGATCTGTGCCTCAAATGAGCGTAACCAATCTCATGCCCGGGTTTTTCCCGAGTATTTATCGAAATTTGGGAAAACAGCCCCCTGTGCTGGAGGTGTGTTTTCAATCTAGTCCGCAAATGGACTACCATCTGTTGATCGAACCGTCCCATCATGTCGGCAACCAGCCTCCCATCCATGCATTATATCCTGCACAATTGCTAAAACCTCATCCATTGTCTGAGGTTGAGCTGGTAATGGTGCCGCTGGGATTACTACATGTTGAGCTATAGTAGCCAGAGGTGCATCAACCTGTTTTGCTTTAATCTACTGGGGGACCCTGGGTGGTTTAAGGGCCTCATGGTGATCTGCTCGCGACGAGGTGATGTCCAACGAGATCGATGAGAATAATGGGACCGAGAGTGATATAAGCATTCATGTTCATCTCTTTGACTCCGTCTACTGGCAGGCTGTGACTCATCGACCATACTGTGTTCTCTGGCACGGCGTTTATCTCGCCCACGTCTTTTCTCATGGATTTTTACTACATGAGTACCTTGATTGTGGCTTCCACCACTTACTGCTCGATTTCGAGCTGGTGCCTGATCGATGGCCAAAAGGTGTTCTATGTGGGGCATGGCCACCGACACTAGGCACCCTTTCCACCATTTGTGGAGTACTGATAACGAGCACAACTGGAATTAATTGTTCCTCTATGGGAACTGTGGCTAACCCAACGCATCCAATTGTTGGTTCAATATGAACATCCTGTTCAGGTATTGAGCCTGATTGCGAAGTGCCTGAGCTTGTGCTTGTTCATTCAGCGGGACCGGCTCTGCCACCGGATTAAGTCGAGCAGCCTCTCGACGATGATTTAGTTGGTCACGTAACTCGACCGAATTGGCTCTTTGTTGTTGCAACTGATTTCTCAAATCCTGCTGAGGATGGTCATTTCCTGGGATGAAACCAGCCTCGCCTATTGGTGCATGCTGTGCTGCTGCCTGTGATCTGGTCATTACTCCACCTATTGGGGGAAGCCCATTCCTTGGAAGCTGATCAGGTTGGGGAACCCCCTCAGGTCGGTTATTGATTGGTGGCCAATCTCCCTGATGCACAGACACATCCCCACCAACATTGATGCTTGCTCTAACATGTCCTTTCTCGTTCTTAGCCATGCTAACAAAATTTTCGATGAAATGAACTAAAGATTTTCTTTCCCGGCAACGAAACCAAACTGATGCTACACAATTTGGTCTTGGGCCGTTCCTTGCGGTTTGTAGGATATATGGGTTTATGTGAAGGTATGATCTTGTAGAAACATGTCAAAAGAAGAAACACCTTAGAAGGAATGCAAGGCAGGGCCTCGCGAAACCCCTCAGACGTGAGAGTAAGTCTTTAGCTTGTGGAAAACAAAATGACAGAGTTTCGGTGTGTAGAAGTGAGCGTACCTTTCAAATGAAACTTTGTGAGATATATATAGCCCTTTCTGGGAGTGAAATCCGGGCTTTATTATTATTGAGAGGATTTAGGTTTTTATGACCATAAATGCGAGTTGACCTCGTAACTGACGGAGTCATGGCTTGAATCTCGGACTTGAGTGTTTTCTGCTAGTTAAGCTCGGGATGAATATCGGGTTTATCCGAGTAGCCCTGCTCCCTGCTTTCTGATTGATAAGTAGACTACTGCTCGGGATATATATAGTATGTTTTCCCCCGGTTATCCTGTTCAGGTGACCTTATTCCTGATCTCTAACATCTACATGCCTATTACGTGGTGGCACATATACTTGGCTCGTGACCAGGATTTGAGCCGGGCTCATCAAATACATTGTGTTTATTGTTCAGATTAAAGGTTTGTTTAATTGTTTTGATCTCCAATTTCCAGATTTATAAGTATTCACTGCTCGGTAGTGAGCACATTGTTTTGTTATTTCTTACATTTATTAATCTATTTTGCAGACAATGCATTGCCTGGTTGGGGATGGGGAGGTTTAGAGTTAAGAATTACATTTGCTTTCGTGCTAAATTGTTTTGTTTCAAGTTCCTAACTTTCAAGTCCTTGTTTGCTTTTGTTGTCAATTGTTAATTGTACCATGTTTAACTTAAAGATACAGTTCTAATTTTCTAGCATCAACACTGCACACAAGACTTTTTAATTACTTTTTTCTCTGTTCTGCTTTATAGTTTGTACTCTTTTGTTTATTTTGTTTCCTCGTATTTGTTATATTATGAGTATGATTTTGACATTTTTAATTATTAAATGTATTTTTATCAAAAAAAATTTAATCATTTTATGAAGTTCAAGTCTTTAAAATTTATCATATGTTAATAGTTAAAAAGTAAAAAATCATAGTATTGGTCCGGTCATGGTTCTCGTATATCTTCGATTGGTTCTGGATCGGATCAATATATTAGTTCTCACACCTATTGTGTTGGTTACGGTTCTAATTTTTTTGATAACCCCACAATTGGTCTGGTTTCAATTCTATCTTTTTTTTCAAAAAATTGAATCGAACCAGGCCAAGCTCACCCCTAATTAGCACTCTATGTTTAATTGCCTCATTTAATTTCATATTTTTCTAAGTTTTTTTACATCAAATACATTACAAATTATAGAGAGAATTGCAAAAACTAAAACATGTCCTATTCCACGTATTGCAAATTAAACCTCATGTTTCCAATTTCGACAATTAAAACCTCCACCTATTTTTTTTCAATTTAAACCTTCCGTCTGTTAGGCGTTAGAAAAGATAACGGAAAACTGAGTCAGTTGCTTGCGTGGTGTTGATGTGGCTGTGGCGATAGAAATCATTCCATAACAACCCTGCACAAACAATTTTTTTGCAAATTAAACTTTTTTTCTCATTTAGAAAATCAACAAAATTTCAATTAAATTCAACACTTTCATTTTACTCATCATGAATAGATAAGTTTATTATCATTTTGAAAGAATATTTGTTCCGAGGACAGAAAGGACATATCAAAATTTAGAGAAAATGTTCTTAGTTGTCAATGATTTTGGGGTACGTCCATGTATAAATTATATTAAATTTCTATCACTATTTTTTGTGATTATTTGTTAGTATAAATAATTTTAATGAATAAATATAAAAATAAATTAAAATATTTATACTGACGGTTTAATAAACCGTCAATATAAATAATTTGAATTTATTTTTTATTTTTATACATTAAAATTATTTATACTGTCAAATAATCACAAAATTTAAAATAAATATTGATAAAAAAATTAAAATTATTTTGATATGTCTTTGCGACCTCAGATTAAATATTCTTCCACAATGAAAATAAACTGATGTATTCATGATGAGTAAAATAAAAATATTGACATTTGAAAGTGTTGTATTTAATTGAAGTTTTGTTGATTTATAAATGAGAAAAAAAAAGTTTAATTTGCAAAAAAAAAATATTTGTACAAGGTTTGTTATGAAACGAATTCTCCCGCCACTGCCACCACATCAGTGTCATGCATGCAGCTGACTCAGCTTTCCGTCCTCTCTTATAACGTCTAATAGACGAAAAGTTTAAATTGAAAAAGAAAAAATAAGTGGATGTTTTAATTATCGAAATTAGAAACACGGGTTTAATTTACAATACATGAAATAGGATAGATTTTTTTTTTACAATTCAATCCAAATTATACTATAAAATATAGAAAGTGCAAAATAAAATGCTAATAGATAAAACATTTGTTAACTTCAAATAGCATCATTATGTTGACATTGCCAATATAGGAAAATTATTGGGTGCAATAGTGAAATAGTTAACGGAGCTAGAATCACTATTCAATAACAATGCAACAAGTTCGTACGGTAACTTTGATGATGTAGATAACAAGATTGAAAGGAAAATCGTTGATACGTTGCAATGTCATCGAATGATAATATTAGGCCAGTGGTATCACTTTTATGTTTCACTAGTTTTTCTAATCCGTCAGTTACACGTCATTTTTCTTTTTCAACTAAATTGTACATAAATAAAATAAAAATAATAAAAATAAAAATAAATAAAAGATAAAATTAGATAAATTAGTTTATTAACAAATACACATTAGTATATTACTAATTATTATAGATTCTAAAAATTTCCTTATGCATAACATTTGTTGTTTTATTAATTGATTTTTCATCTTCACCGCATATCAATATCTTCAAACCAAAACAATTTGTTACTCTAAAAACTGTGACATATAATTATCTATGGCTATGGACTAAATAGTGGTTTCTTCAAGAAGAGATCTACGTACAATTATTAAGTTTGACACTTGTTAATTGTTCATTATATATGATACCAGGAATAAAAATTGTCTTCTCTGGAACTTATAAGTCAGTCTTACATTAGATGGACTTTTTTTAAAGTTTTTCTTACAGACCGTTCCCCTAAAGGAATGGGGCATGAGAAGTGATCGAACTTGAGACATCACATTTTATAAAGCTACAACTCTACCACTGGACCACCCATTAAGGTCTACATCAGATGGAGTTAATGGAAATCTTGGAATAAAAACATTTTCTGCAACATTGCTTCCTTTCAAAAAAATTTGTTCCAACAATGTGATCCCTAAGATTTATGATGATTAGTCTTTAACATTACACAACTCTGCATCATGGTTAATATTTCTCAATAGCATTACTGGAACACCAATTTTAAGTGTCAATCCATGGTCTGATAACCCCGAACACTTTATATTATTCGAAAACTTTGTAGAATGAATATCTTCGAGCAAATTTGGATTTTTTCCGCCCTGTAAATAGAATATTAACTCAAATAATTTCTTTATTTTGAATGATTACTTTTATTAAATTATATTTGTATTTTACGAATAAAGGAATTTCTGATAAAAAATAAGCTAAAATAAAAATAACAGAATTTTTTTCACCATTAACTATTATTTTTGTTCCGTAAATTATTTTGATTTTACTAAACTACCATTATATTTTTTGTTTTATTGACTTCGTAACTATTATTTTTGTTTTATTTTTAAGAATTGGTTTTACGGAAAACTTTTGTTCTGTAAATTATTTTTATTATTTTACTAACTTAAATTGTTTTTGTTTTATTGACTTTGTAACTATTATTTTTGTTCCATCAAGTATTTTTATTTTACTAACGTATTTTTGTTTCACATAACTATTAAAAAAAAAATTTAAACTTTGGTTCGGTAAATTATTTTTATAAATTTTACTAACCTCAGTTTAAATTATTTTTTTATTGACTCTATAACTATTATTTTTGTTTCATCAAATAATTTTATTTTACTAATGTATTTTTGTTTTACATAACTATTTTTAAGAATTTGTTTTAAACTTTTGTTCTGTAAATTATTTTTATTATTTTAGCAACCTCAGTTTAAATTGTTTTTTTTTTGTTTTACTGACTCCGTAACTATTATTTTTGTTCGATCAAATATTTTTATTTTACTAACGTATTTTTTTACATATATATTTTAAAGAATTTGTTTTAAACTTTTGTTCCATAAATTATTTTATTTTACTAACCTTCCATTAAATTATTTTTGTTTTGTTGATTATGTAACTTTTATTCTTATGGTGACTTGTGCCATAAATTATTTTTTATTTTACTAGCCTCCTCTTATATTTTTGTTTTCTTGACTCCGGAACTATTATTTTTGCTTTTGTTACTATTTTTTATGTTTAAAGAGGAAAAAATGTTTAAAACTAATTAAAAAAGAGGTGATGGTGGTGATGAGGTAAATATCAATAATTCAAAAGTGAAATTCTTGAGGGATAAATAAATAAATAAATAAATAAATAAATATATATATATATATATATATATATATATATATATATATATATGATGAGCTCGCCCCAAATTCTGGTCACGAGCCAAGCATATGTGCCACCACGTGATAAGCATGTGGATGTTAGGGACCAAGAAAGAGGTCACCTGAGCACGATAACCGAGGGTAAGCCAGATATTCATCCCGAGCCTAACCGGTAGATAACTCTTGAGCCTGAGATTCAAACCATGACTCCGCCAGTTACGATGTCAACCGGCATTTATGGTCATAAAAACCTAAATTCTCTCCATAATAATAATTCAACCCGAATTTCACTCTAAAAGAGCTGTATATACCACAAAGTTTCTTTTGAAAGGTACACACACTTTTATACATCGAAACCTCGTCATTTTGCTTTCTATAATCTTAATACTTATTTTCACGCCTGAGGGGTTTTGCGAGGCCCTGCCTGGCATTCCTTCTAAGGTGTTTTCTTTTGACAGGTCTCAACAAGATCATATATTCACATAAGTCCAGATATCCTATAAACCGCAAGAAACGACCCAAAACCAAATTATGTAGCATCCAAAATATATATATATAACTCTTCAAATCGTACCCACTATAATAATTTTTCTTGGCCCAATAAGATTCCATGGTTCATGGGAATCGTCCAATGGGGAGTCTTCAATAATAAAAGTACAAAGGAAAAATTGGTTAGAACGATGGTTTAAAATAAGTTTTCTTTCATGCCTACAACTGAATAAGTGTCAATTAGAAGCCCAAGAAACCGAAAAGTGAGATATCATATTTCATTCATTCAACATCTTAGTTGAAGATATAACTACTTTCTTTTCGTGGTCATTATCTCATTAAAATTCACTTGTACGTGGTTACTGATCAGTGATGTTTAATTACTAGATCGTGTGTTCGTGTTTATAACATAACGTTAGTATGAGATCATATTATTGTAAGCTTATATTTAACGTATTTTAAATGAAATCCAATAAATTTTTTGAGAAATATGAGTGAGGGAGTTGGAGAGAGAGAGACGGGTAGTTGAACAACCGGTTTTGCACATATGAATGTATGTTTTAATCGTGATCATATGATTTTGGTAAAAAAATAAATATCAATATTTAAATAGTTTTAGTCAATTGCACATGAATGAATATGAGCTGTTGGGAAAATCCATATTACGATCTTACAGAATGTAAAACAGAATAATTAAGCAGAATAATTAAAAAGAAACAAAACTGTTGCTGTTGAGTAGAACTACTACTGGTAAGTCTTCTCAAGGCTGCTAGCAGAAGGAAGCTTTGACCGAGGCATATGTATCACGCAGTTTCCTTAAAACATTATTTGTCTCACTTCCTGTAAGTGCGTAGAGTTCTTACACGAGACGATCGTCTCACGGTGGTACCGGATGACTATGCATTAAAAGGTCCGACGAACTGAAGAAGTGCCAGAAATCTATCACAAAGCAGGAGGCCAAGAAGAAGATACACAACATGAAATGCAATCGTGTCCACATGTGCGGGCACACGAGTACTTCGGTTCAAGTCAAATTGGACCTTGATTTGCACCACTCATGCGGGCGCGGGAAGGATAGTTCTTTCTATACAAGCATACCCAACACAAGTGAGCCTTTTGTATATAAACCCTTCAAGTCTTTCATATTTTTCCAATGTGGGATAACTCACTTCCAACACTTCCAATGTCCTATTTTAAACTTCTATAACTTATTCATCTGATATCCGAATTAGACAAATAAATATAGTATTCTTATGTTTTTACGGAGAAGAACATAATTTCATAATTACCATAGTCATGACATAAATGACTCACAGATAAATTAGTGTCTCAAAGCTCAAATTTACTTCACTTAAAAACACTAATTTTCCAACATGAGCACTATTGTATTATACTCCCTCCGTGCCTAAATAATCGTTTTAGTTGACCCGGCACACGGATTAAAAAAAATAATTCACTTGATTATTTATATTAGTTTAATGTGTAGTTTCCTTTAAATCACATGTACACGTGGCCCATAATTAAAGTAGAGTGAAAAAGTAATGGTAAAATGGTAGAAATGATGTTCTAAAAAGGTAAGTTTCAAACTGGACAATTATTTTGGGACGACGAAAAAGGAAAGAAGGACGATAATTTAGGGACGGAGGGAGTAGATGTTTAAAAGTGAACCATTTAAACAACATTATTATTACTCAGTCCGTTTCTAACTATCCTCCTTTTTTCTTTTTTCTATTCTAAAATAATTATTCTGTTTCAAAACTTTCATTTTTAGAAAATATTTTTTTTTCTACATACTTTAATTATAGTCACATGCGCGAGGGCATTAAAGAAAACCACACATTATACCAATATTTGTAATACATTCAATTATTTTTTTAAAACGATATGCCAGATAAAACTTAAAAAAGAACGATTATTTGATAACGGAATAATTATTATTATGAGAAAAAAGATTTGGCTATTTTTAGGTAAAGCTCCGCTTACCATCGATCGATCCTTCTTTGGATGCTTTTCATGTGTAAGAAATACTTTAGTTTATTAAAAAGTTTTTAAAAGTAGTAAAATATTGTTAATGCGTTCTTAAGTATAGTCGATATGCTCAAATTTGAGCGTGCTTTCATACTATTGTCATTTTCAATACTAGTTGATCGCTTTGGTTCTTGTCAATAGAGAAATCATTAGTGTGTTTACCGTTATACTTGTTTTGAAATAAATTTTCATGCTATTGGCATGATTATCAACATTTCTAACTAGATGTGGTAATTACGTTTTAATGGATAACTTTAAATTAGGTCATTATCTACTAGATTAATAGATAATAGTCTAACTCAAAACTATTCTTTAATATCTAATTGTCACTCCTAATTTCAACCAAAGCGGGTAGAAGGAATCGATTATTGCATAGGAATTGTACTTGTGATGTATATATATATATATATATATATATCCACAGATAGTGGGAAAAGTACAATTATTGTTAACCAAGGAAAAATATCCGAGGTAAAGACAAGATACACTTGGGCCAGAAAGCCCATGCACAAAATTTTATTTAAACACGAGTTTTCTAGTTAAAATAAATTAGATGAATTCGATTATAGTTTTTGGTAACGTATCAATAAGCTAGATTCATGCTGTGAGTGGTTTCATGCCCTAAATAAACCCGAATACTCAAAAAATCCATTAGACAAACGGATTCACATCCCTTACAGCAGACACAATCCTCTGTTTGTGGAACGGAAACCATTTGTTTAGCTTTACAGCCGTCCCAAAGTATCATTTCTAACATATCTGTGGGATAGACTCGAACACATTGAGTACACCCAACACATGTATTATAAATCTTTACTGAATGTGACATTGGATCTATACATTTTTGAACGGTAGAAATTTTCAATCTAGTACACGTATTACTGAAATACCTTTAATTATTTTTCTCTTGCAATTTAACTATTTTCCAAATAAGTTTAACTATTTTCTCTTGCAATTTGTGCAGGGTCGATTGGATTGGTGTGCCAAATGTCCCCCTTTATATTTATCAGCTCCTTTCATGTTAATTCTCATAAAATAAACTTATCTTCTTTGAAAAGTTCTCACAATCCAAGGGCTAATATAAGTCGCAAGCAAGATAATATAAAATATGGTGAAATTCAGGTCGTGCACTATTTTTAAGTATGTAACCACTACAATAACCTATGTTTTTTTAATCGGGAAAAAGCATTTTTAAGGGCGAAAAATTACGATACCTTTAATGAATCGAATGCGTACTACAGATCACTTACTTAGTGTATCGTAATGCACATAAGCATGCATCAAAATCTCTCATTGCATAACAATGCATCGTAACTCAAAATTGATGCCTCACAAATTCATATTGATGCATCGCAATAGAAATTTGATGCATCGTGATGCAAACGGGTTTTAACTTCATCTATTTCGCCTTCTTCCTCCTCCTCTGTCTTTGTCTCTTTTGAAAAAAAATCCTCAAACCCAGTCCAGGTTCATTTCAGTATCATACTTAATGAATCGAAAATAGTTTACCAATCGGGGGCATTGCCCCCGAACCCCAATGACGGAGCATGGTCCCCTCGACCCTCGTTTCGTTGTTGCAACAATTGTGATTTTCGAACTCCAAATTGTTAGTCGGAGCTGTGAAAGGAGACGATCTGGGCATTTAATAAATATTTTTCAAAATTGTCTTTTATCAGTTGAAAAAAAGGATACCGTAACAGTTAAAACTTTATTAAATGGACTGGCCAACAATTTCTCCTAAATTATAAGGAATAATTGCGGACCGGTACCATTTCTTATAATTGTAACCGCTCAGTTACCCTTTTTTTAAAACCACAAAAGTCCATTTTTAAAATTTTGTTCCAAAACTGTCCGCGACATGCTTGTTCGCCATTTTGTTTTCATTTTCTTCACTGTCTCTCTCTATCTTCTTCTCCCTCATCTTCGTCTTCCCCCTCTGCTGCTCAGATCTGCTCGCCATCCAGCTTTGTCTCCATCTTTCTTTTCTATATCGCTGACCTCCTTTGATTTTCTACGACGAAGCGACTTCAAGCTCACCAAAATCAACCACCGCTCCGAGGGACTGCCGATGTATGCATTGCATAACTTCGAAAAGCTTTTGGGAAGAAAATGTATTTACTTATTTAGCTTGAATTCCCCCGCTTTTACCTTCCCACTACACAATACCTATGTTAGAGAAACAGACTTCAAAAAAGGAATTGGGGTAAAACCTTGTGGGCATCGTTGCCTCCCATATGAGCATCGTTGCCTCCAATGCTCTTGGATGTGAGCATCGTAGCCATGGCCAACTTCATCTTGAGCAGCACTTGAGGAAGAATTTGTCGGCATGGCATAGTTTTTTATTTCTGTTGAACCACTTGACCCACAATATGTCAAATCGAAGCTCTCGACGAGATCTACAAGACTAACTAGGTTTAGCCCATGATGTCTTCGATTTAAGGCCAACAAACTATGTTTAAGCACTGTTTTGGGCTTAGAAAGTTTTCTAATGCCCAATTTTTACATATAGATTTGGAGATGGTGTTCAATTTATTCATTATGACGCTAATTTGGTCCATTTCGATGCCAACCTTTGCTGATATTTGGTGCCAGTGTTTAATTTATTCATTACGACACCAATTTTGCTCATTTCGATGTTGAACTAAGTTGATATTTGGTGGCAGTGTTCAATTTTGTTCATTTCGATGCTCAGCTTTGTTAATATTTAGTGGCAGTGTTTAATTTATTCATTTCGACGCCAATTTTGTCAATTACGAGACTCAACTATGTTGACATTTGGTGGCAGTATTTAATTTTGTCCATTTTGATGCCCAACCTTGTTGATATTTGATGGCGGTGTTTAATTTATTCATTCTGTTGGAACATGAATGCTTAAGAATTACTTAAATCCATTAGTTAACAGCAAGTAACTTATTTAGAAGAAATTATAAGAACACACCTACTAAATTTAGATTACGTCACTTTAATAGAATTATCTAAGTGAATTTAAATAGATTGAATTAATTAAGTCTTGCATGATTACTCTAAGTTAAAACATTAGTTAGTTGTGAACTAAAATCTAATTTATTAGACTTTAGCAAGTCTAAAGCGCTTCCGACTATGCTTTAGCAGGTAGACCTACAACTATTGGTTTACAACCTTAAGTAAAATAAAATAAACTTATGCTAAGGTAGGCAGTTCATATAAATCATTTTATCTACCTGCCGCTTCTTAGTTATCAGCAGCTTACTAGTTGTTGATCCTTTTACTTATCAGCCGCTATGTCTTCTTAACGTACTAGTGATGCTACCATGCGTTGCACGATTTGTACACTGGTATAAAATTATATACTCAATTAAAGTTGAAGAATATACAATTAAAAAGTTTAATATGAAAAAATTAATAAAATTAATAAAAAGTAAAATTAAAGATAGATTGCATAAATTTGAAAAAGTACTTATAAATTTATTTAGATGTATTTCTTTATTCAGAAATGGAGGATTTGATGAAATCCAATCATCTTCATCATTCGTTAAGTCAACAATTGATAATAGACATGCGCTTGTAAATGACAAAATTTGATAGAGATGATAGTTTCTGATATGTCGTACTAATGTAGTAGCTATAAAAAACGTTGGTTATTGAAAATATAAACATATAAAAATATATTTTGTGTCTTCACATTTTCTTTCTTCTTCATGCCTCGTTCTTCTTCGTCTTCTTCTTCGTCATTTTGTGTTTGTGTGTATGATTCAAAATAAATTTACTTTTGTGTTTGTGTTACTGTGTATATACTGTTTGATGAAATGTCCAAATAGAAATTTGTTCGTTTTTAAATATCCTTTTTGAAACTCGATGCATCAATTTTAAATCACAATGTATCATTTGTAAATTGTGATGCATTGACTTAGATGTGAGATGTAGGTAATATGCATTAATTTTGAATCATATGTTAATTGTGTACATGAAAGAAGAGAGATGAAGGTTTGGTACATTATGATTTAAGGCGTGATGCATAAATTGAATTATGTGATTTAAATTGATGAATTGATTAAGTGATCCGTAGCGCACCTTCAGTTCATTAAGAGTCATAGTCTTTTCGCTCTAAAAGTGTCATTTTTAGTTAAAAAAAATATAAAAAACTGTAGCGGTTATAAATTTTACATAGGGGACGGACCTGAATTTCTCCCTAAAACAACAAAAAGGACTAAAAATATTCAAAATTTCACGTAGCCCAAATTTCTCAATTGATTCAATCCAAATTATTATTACTTTAATGAACAACAAATATTACTCAAATTATAACCAATCTGGCCCAAAAAAATCCCAAGCACTTGTCATATAGATAAAGAGCTTCTCACTCTCTAACCTAAAAACCCCACCCCCACTCACTCTAACCTATATACACATCGGCTCACTCTCACTCTTAATCAATTAAGTCGTCTAAAAGGTCACATTTCTCATTTTTATAACATTAAACATAGGAAATTCCTCTGGTAAACATGAGACAATGACTCTTCATCTCTTCAAACCCTTCATTTCAAAAATTCATCCGTCAACTTTCCCCAAGCAAAATAGAATCAGATCAAACCATTTCGTAGCAAGATGCGTTAGATTTTTTTTATAAAGCAAGTTTTATAGTATTCAACTTTGTATTTCGAATTTTTTAAAAAGTCTCAGAGCTTAATTTTACTTAGTGAACTGGAAAAAAATAGCTTATAATAGGAGCCAAGTATTTATGCTTCTTTACCCAATTATTTTTTTAAATACGGTTTAAATAAGCCAAGATTTTTTTATATATTCAGTATTTAACTTTATACCCGATTTTTTTTTTATATTTTGAGTATAGAAAAAAATATAGATTTCGAATTTTTAGATTTGTATTTTGAAGATCTATTTTTTAAACATTTTTATAATTAAAATACATCTATTTTAAATCACTTGTATATAATGTAGTTGTTCACTTCAAAATTGGCCTCTTTGTAATCACTAATTTATTTGTTTTTCGTCTCTACATTTCAAATTCCTTTGATTTAATTAAATTTTATTTATAAATGTTCATTATTCTGATTTGATAAAACAAAAATTGAGAAATTTGTAGTCACGGTGCATATTAATAAATAAATATAAATATATATTGGTTACCAATAAATCTGTAACAGTTTGAAGATCATTAAATTGTATTAAATTTAGGACATACACTTGAACATGAAGTTTATTACATTATTGTAATGTATTCCTTACATCTTTAATCCTAGGCATTACATATGTTTAAGTTATTTATTGATTACAAAGGTACCCTAAGAATTTAATAATTTCGCATATATAACTGTTTTCAGTTTATTGTAACTGCGTGATCTCTAGAAAAAAAAGAGAGGACCAAGTACATGAGATCCTAAGCAATCGAAATAAAAAGAATACAGTAAGTATTACAGGTTGGAAAAATATTTTTACATTGTAAATTATACCTTTTGCACGAAAAACCATTGAGTTATCTAGGCTTACCCTTGGTTTGGCTGATGTCTCTAAGCAAAATGAGAGAGGGGGGCCTTTTATATAGGTTTCTTCTATATTGGTGTGTTATCCTCAGTTGTTTTTAGCAATGATGTTCAACAAACAAAATTGTAACAAATTTATAGTGGTTTTATCTTGGAAAACTGCTCGAGAAGAGAAAAGCTAAGGAACTGTCTAACTCCCTTAGGCGTCCAATTACAACCGAAGAAATTAATCTTCAATGATAATTCATGTAATTGTTTTGATAATTTATTCATTTATCATTCAATTGATAAACGATTATTAAATTCAACAATTGAAATAAATAATTATTTATTAGCTCATTGAAATTTCAATATAGTTAAAAAAAATAATAACTATTTTTTATATTACTGGATGTGAATGAGGTTGAAATAGTTTGGTATATATGGTTGTCAATTGTCTCAAGTCAAAAAAAGAATGTCAAAAGTTTTCAAATTTATTTATCTAATTAATTTTGATTACAATTTCGTTTCATTTCCCAATGCATTTTGGTGGAAACTTTCCAAAAATCGTGCATCTCCTTTTATATATGTATAGATTTAATCTTTATCTATTCATACATTGTACTCTGTATAAATTATCTAGACGTTATGTCTTCAGTTTTTATTAAAAAGAGTTTCCAAAACAGTACACATGAGAAACGCATGGCCTTCACCTTCAAAATATTTAATCATTATTGACCCGCGGTTTTTTAAAACATAGAACTATTCATAGAAGATTTTTTATGTCTTCCCTAATTGTTCTATTAAATTTTTTGTCTTCTAGCTAACCACCTTATTTATTATCTTATGCTAGAAGTTATCATCAAAAATCCTCTACAAGATCTCTATGCATTAAAAGATAGATTTTATCATCATTCTTCAAAAATCATTCATGTTATTTCAAAAGCAGTTATTTTCAAAATCTCTATTGTTCGCTCAAAACGACTATCTTTTAAGGATATCTATAAATTAGTTTTGAAGCAAGGATTAAAGACACTGGTGAAAGATATATAGAGAATAGATGATAGAGAGGTTGAAGCTATCATTCATTACTTATATGATATTCTTTCTTTGATCTGCTTCAGCCTAGGACTGGACACTCAACATATTCCTTAAAGTTATTGTTTTCTTGATGTGTTCCAGTCCTCAAACATTTACTAAATATTCTTTCACTTCTTATTCCTTTCTAGTTCTTGGTTAAACAAGCATTGTATTCTTCCCCATTTCTTCCAACTTTAAACGAATACTTGATTTTTGCAAGAGTAAGATTGTTGCTCAATCATACTCCTAAAACACTGATTTTTGTTGTACACAGATCCGTTAGTGATTACTTAGAATTTCAATATATTTAGTGTACTTCACAATCCAAGTTTGACCAACTTGGTAGTGGACGTAACAGTTTTTATAGTGAACCGCTCAAAATATCTTGTCTTATATCAACCAGCTGATAAAATTGTTTATCACATTTAAGCAACTTCAATCTACTTAAGTGTCAATCAGTTACATTCTTGAATCATCAACTTAATTGTTATATATATTGTCTTTTAATTCAGTCCTTATACTTTAGTGATCAAAAGAAAATCATACCAAACTTTTTATGCTCAACATCTGTTACCTGCTAATTTTACATCAGCCGCTAAAAACTTATTTTTTCCACTGCAACTTTTAAAGGTTTTCAAAATAACCCTTAAAGTTTTTAAAAGATTATTCACCTCCCTCTAACCTTATTTCGTTGCCTACTAAACTTACACATTCTGATGCCAATTTTGTCCATTACGATGCCCAACTATGTTGATATTTGGTGGCAGTGTTCAATTGTGCATTTTGATGCCCAATGTTTTCATTCTGATGCCCAAATTGAGCAATGAGTTTTTGAATTTCGACGCCCAAAATTTGACAAATTTCAATTGTGCATTTCGATGCCCAATGTTTTCATTCTGATGCCCAAATTTGAGCAGTGGTTTTTGTGCTCGCTATGTGCTCTCGTTTGTTGTTCGTTAAGGGTATCTTCGTCATTTTATTACCAAAAGTGTACTGTAGAAATTGAAAATAAATATAGGGGACTTTTCCTATTATAATATCATCATAGGAGACTGGTTCAGTTATCACCCAAATTATAAGGGAATACCACCTTTTTGACCACAGTACAAATTGGGGAAATCCAATTTGACCAACGATGTTTCATAACGACCAAATTAACCAACCAACTTTTAATTTGGTTGCAATGTCGTCCTTGCCATTTCATAAAGACCAAATTAACCAACCAAATTCTGTCAATATATTCCTTCCATGTCAATTTCTTGGCCCGATATTGACAGAAGTTGGTTGGTTAATTTGGTCGTTATGAAACGACGAGGACGACATTGCAATCAAATTAAAAGTTGGTTGGTTAATTTGGAAACATTCAAATGGATTTCCAATTTGTATAGTGGTAAAAAATGTGGTATTCCCAAATTATAATGCTAGTGGGTTGATTTGATTCGTGGACCTTGACATTAAACCAAACACTACTTAGAAAGGGTAAAATTCTAGCCGATTCGTTTTCTAAAGTTTTTAATCTCAATAGTCCACTAATTTTTTTCAACCGCAAAAGATCACTTTTTGAAATATTGTTTCGAAAATGTCCCCGTCTCCTTCAACAACTCCGACAACACACTTTGAATTCGAAAATCACCATTATTGCGCAACGAAACGAGGGGGAAGAAAAAGTCTTACGATGGAGGAGATGGAAAAAGAAGATAGATGACATGGTATGGTTCATTATCATTTTGTATCGCAGTGTAAAAATATATTAATAATATTTTATGTATCGCGGTTCAAAAATTAATTCATCGCGGTACATAAAAGTTGATACCGCGGTGCAACTTGGATTAGGTATGTATATCGCAGTTCAAAAATCAATTCATCGCGATGCATAAAAGTTGGTACCGCGGTGCAATTAGAAATAGACAATTAAACTTTTGAACCGCGATACAAAAGTTAATGCAATAAAATTGATAAATCATGGTGCAATAGGACTAGACAATGAAACTATTGAACCGAAGCGCAAAACTTAATGCAATAAAATTAATGAATCGCGGTTCAATAGTCAATGCACCATGATTCATTTTTGTAGCGCGCATCATGCTCATTAAGGGTATCTCTCTTTTCGCATCAAAAAGTGTTTTATCCCGATTGAAAAAAAAACACGGTACTGAAGCGATTAAAAACTTTGTAAAATTGACTAGCCCGACATATTTTTCTAGAAGTTTGTACATCCACGTCCCTTGTAGTGGGTCAATTGTTCCGGATTGGCCCAATAAAAAGAGTATCTGATGGGCTGGACTTTTTTGGGCTTAAACCACAGCAACTAAATGAAAGAGGACCTTTTTAGGAAGGATTTCCAACTGCTTTCTAATGTCTCCTTCTCTCTTTCCTTCCATTTGGAACAAGAAAAAAATATATATATATATATATATATATATATATATATATATATATATATATATATATATATATATATATATATATATATATATATATAAAGTTGGTAATGAGCACTATGGTTGTGTCACCTTACCTCCTTTTGTCAAATCTCAATTATGAAGGCATGACTCTTAAATTCATGAAAAACTATTTGTTTTCCAACTATTAACTAATAATAATACTTTGTAATAATTAATATAATAAACGGTATTAATATTTTTTATTGTTAATAGTATAAATTTTATATATAAAAAAGATTACAATCAACATTACTATCAAATCAATGTGTAATACAATTCTTCTATTGGTAATAAAAGGTGAAATTTTAAATCTAATAACTTTTAAAACAAAAATCAATTTATAAGCAATATTAAATGCATCTCTACTAATAATACCAATAGAAGAGATGTATCTTACATTGATTATAAATTGAAATTAGTTTTGAAAGTCTTTTGATAAAATACTTATATTTTTATAACCATAGAAAATATGTCTCTTACATTGTTTAGAAAGAGATGTTAGTTTTTAAAAGTTTTATATTAAAAACTTCTACTCTTATTAACAATAAACGATATGTATCTTACATTGTTTAAAAAGAAATATTATGTTTAAAAAGTCTTTAGATTCTTATTACAAATAGAATATATGCATATATCACATTGTTTACAAAGTATTTTATACTTTTATCACCATAGAAGATATGTATCTTACATTATTTAGAAAAAGATGTTAATTTTAAAAGATTTATATTAAAGACTTCTACTCTTATTATCAATAAAAGATATGTATCTCACATTACTTAAAAAGAAATGTTAGTTTAAAAAGTCTTTAGATTAAAGATTTCTTATTACAAATAGAATATATACATATATCTTACATTGATTACAAAATATTTTATTATTATTACAAATAGAAGTAATTGATGTATCCGACATTGGTTAGAAATAGATGTTGGTTTTAAAAATACTATTATTACCAATAAAAGAGATGTATCATACATTGATTAGAAAGTTATGTTGGTTTTCAAAGTGTTTAGATAGAACACTTATACCATTATTACTAATAGAAGATGTATATCTCACATTGGTTAGAAAGTGATGTTGATTTTAATTTTAGATAAAAGACTTTTACTATTATTACCAATATAAGAGATATATCTTACATTTGTTAGAAATAGATGTTGGTTATTATTACTAATAAAAGAAATATATCATACATTTGTTAAAAATGATGGTGGTTTTAAAATATTTAGATAAAAGACTTTTACTTTATCATTAAAAGAAGAGAAGAGAATTATCTCACATTATTTAGAAAGATATGTTGGTTTTAATTTTTTAAAGATAAAATACTTCTCTTATTATTACCAAATAAAAGATGTATCCCACATTGGTTAGAGAGTGATATTGGTTTTAAAAGTATACCATTATTACCAATAGAATATAAGTATTTTACATTGGTTATAAAAATGATATTGATTTAAAAAGTTTTTAGATCATGTATCTCACATTGGTTACAAAGAGATGTAACCCACATTATTTAAAAATGAGTATTGGTTATAAAAATCATTGGATAAGAGAATTTTTATGTTAGGGCGAAATGCACCAGTGGTCCCTGTACTTTGGGTTTGTCCACCGTTAATCCTTGAACTTCAAAATGTCTTACCATTAACTAAAGTTTGTGTTTTCTATCCACCGTTGATCCCTTACTCAAATACCATAAATTGTTTCACCGTTAAATGGTCACGTGTGATACACGTGACCAACGAAGGACCAAAACAATGTGAAAAAGAGCAAACAAAAGTAGAAAAACCAGAAGCCAAAAAAGTCAAAACCAAACAAAAGAAGAAAGTCAACTCAAAAAACCGTTTACCTTGCAAATCCAAGCATTCAGCCTCCGTTCGATCAACAAACCCGACGGCATAATTCGGATCATCAATCGACCTCAACATATTTTGTTTCTTCCCACCGGAAGATGATGACGAAGACTTGTTGTTCGGCACGATACACGCTACTAGCTCAGCCAACTCGCTCCTTGTCGAATGTCGACGATCCGCGTCGGACATGGACACGTATCGAGGTCTCCTTGACTTGAAGGAATTGCGGAGAACCTTCTGGATACCAACTCTCCCGTTCTTAAAAGGCGATCGCATGTATAGGAGCCAAGATGGAGCCCCGTCTTCCCCACCAATTCTTTCCACCACCACCACCACCACCTCTTCCTCCTCAGCCACGACGTTTGTTTCTTCCCACTTGTGTTAACAATTTTTGCACCCTCCCACCGTCGGAGAACCTCCCTTCGTACTACTACCAAACTACTGCAGTCGATGGTAAATATGTTTACATCGACCACCGGTTTGTGCCACTTGATCCTCAGCCACTATGGCTATTTCAGTTTAAGTAATTTTCATAACACTCCCATTTCTTACTACTACCACCTTTTACAACATCCATTCATACCCAAACACCTAAATGCAGTCCAAGGAATGGATGGTGCTTCTGGTGAAGGAGATGTTGAGGCCTCCTCTCTTGGAGGAAAGGTGATACCAGAAAAGAACGATAGAAAGATGGCGGAATCTGACCTTGTTGCCGTCAATGGTAATGCACGTGACGGTGGCTGTGGTGATATAAGCAGGATGAATGCCATGATACAGAAGAAGGGGTTTGATCACGCCACGAAGACGGGGTGACTGAGCTGGCAGTCCACGTAATGGACCTGAGCTGACGTGTCCGGCCCTTGGTGGTCACGTCGGTGTAGTGGGTATCGGAGGTACCGACTTGCTGAGGATATCTGGGCTTTGGTTGATGATCTTTGTTGGTGAGTACCTGAAAGTAAGACTACCGTTAGGGTGCTGGGGGTTTCCCAGCTACAGCCCTCAGGTGTGAGAGTCAGTAACAAGGTAGTATATAGTATGCCGGAGCTAGGCGTTCCCTTAACTTCCGGTCAGTGTATAGAGAGTAATCTCTTTGTGTGTATTGTCTATCACCAGCAGTATAATAAGTTTGCAATCTCAAGTTATCTTACCTTTCTTGAAGGGAAAGGCTTCCTTTTATAGTAGCCTAGATTTGGGATCATGATTGGTATGAGGGTCCCAACTGGTGGGACTTGTTCCCTCGGCTTCCCCTGAGTGGTCAATGATTGTGTATGCAAGTGAGGATTGTAGGCGGTTGAGTAAGCCGATAAGGTATGGCGGCTTGCATGGCTTGCTCGGCTCTTGTGGGAAGGCACGGATGCTATGTATGCAGCTACGGGCTAAACCTGTCTTATCCCAGAGAAACTGTCGGACGAGCATAGGTGATCCTCGACCATATGGTCGGGTACTGATTCATGGTTGCCTGTCATGCTCGGCTGATTATGGTCGCCTGCATTTCGTCGGTTGGTTAGTGATTTGTCGATGATGACTGACTGGGGAATGGTCTTCGGCCCTTGGTGGGACCAGATCAAGTCTAGCTGGAATCCACGTGGTCGGTCCACGTAGGGGGACCCAGGTCGGGTCCCATCAATAGCCCCCGAGTTTCCAGGTGCGAGGATTTATCCTTAGCTTGGAAAGTCATCTGAATATCACGCTCGATTTGTTCGTTTCTAATCTTCGCTTGGATTCCTCGGTTCTTTGCCTGTTTTCGTATGGTCGGCCTTGACTTGCCCGCTTGGTCGACCAGTACTTATAGTCGACCATATTATTGCCGAGGATAGTTGAGTAATTAGTGGAATTTTTCTTGGAAATTGATCCGCCGTATGCATTAAATGCACGGTAATCGAGGGGTCGTAGGTAATCATTTGTCATGTCCTTTCCCAAAATGCGACGGCGTTCAGTGACCAAAACGTCGTCGGTTTGCAGTATTTTTGAGCATAGTGCCCGCCACGTGTCGATCAGAGGTTGGTTTGGTAAAGATCCGCGTGTTTTTGGTCGGGTCGACCCGAGCAAGTCGGGTTAACATAAAATCACGATTTTCCCGGTTTTCTCATTCTCTCTTCTTCTAAACTCCTCCGCTTCTACACTCTCTGAAACAGGCGAAACAACCTTCTATTTCTCCTCTCATTTCTGACACTTGCTACCGTTCTTTCGCTCTAAAATCCTAGTGTCCAGGTTCGCCATTTCTTCCTCTTTCGTTTGATACAAATTTCTCAGGTTTTGACTTTGTTTTGAGTATTTTCCGGTTTTTGCAGTTTTTTCCGATTATCCTTGCAGCTTCCAGACACCGAATCTTTCCTTGGTTTCAATTCCACCCGCCCCTCGCTCAAATTTCGCCTTTCCGTGCTCGCCCTCAACTTTCTCTCAAGTGTACTTTTCTTCTCTTTCTTTTACTCGCCTCCTCTAACTGTTAGGAATCTAGGGTTAGATTTTTATGAGCCCTCAGATTCCGCTTTTTCGCTTTTGCCCCGAGCGAACATTCTTCTTCATCTTCGCCCCACTCTTCGATCGCCTATCACGTAAATATGAGAACCAAGCACGTTAGCCCCGAACAACAGATGCTCGATCCCCTACGACCAAAAGAGTATACTCAGACAAACGGCGCTTGGTCGCTAATTTTACCAAGCCGAGCGGTGACGGGTTAGGTGGCTACAGGGAAGATTTACCTACTCTTTTCCGACCAAGAATTTGTCAATGAGGATATCCTGGGCACCAATGTTCTTATGCTCGAGTACGACCCTCCTGCTCTTTAACCAATATTACCGAGAGGCGATCACCAAGGGTATAGTTGAGGCGAATAAGGCCGTGGAAAAGCGAGGAGAGAGCTCGTCACCGCGCGGGATTTCGGTGAAGTCGATGAAGTCGATGATGCCCTGCTCGACCTAAACTTTGAGAGAATGGAGGAACAATATCTATCCTTCTGACGTAGAGTCGACGACCATTTCAATCATAGTTGGAAGATTTTCCTGGATCCGCCTCGATAATTCGAGTAGTCCGGATGAGCCGAGGGCGAGGACGGATAGGTAGGTTTTTATATTTCATTCTTGATGCCGGGCCGCCGCCTCGATCCACTCTTGTGCGACCTTTTAGAGGAAGCCGGTGCTCATCCCCTTGATCTCGCCGAACCTCATCGATATTTGATCTCTTTCGCGCCGTGTCCGTATGCTCTGATTTGAGCCGACCCTCCCCTCTTTCTCGACCTATTTTGCGGTGACTAAGTCGATGAAGCGCCTTCATTGCAAACACCATAACCGGAATTAACCTGCTCGCCAAGCCTCCCTGAAAACCTGGCCATTGGGACGAGAAGGTCCCGTTAGTGAGGGTAGATATGGGTGGAATTTCCCCGTGCCTCGCCTTTCAAATGAGGGGTCAAGTCCCTCTCCTCACCGCGACTTTAGACGAGTATGAAGAGGTCGCTCGTAAGGCTATCGAGGATTTCCTTGGAGTAAGAGGAAGGGGCCCGCCGAAGTTTTTGACCGAGTGCGATAAGTGTCGACGAGAGTTTGTTGAGGATGGCCTGAATGACGACCAAGAGGTTTAAGGGCTGGATGTTCGATGTGAAGTTCCCGAGTACATCCAAGACTCGGTGGTCGATGCACGAGGGAAATAAATTCCCCGCCTCGCCAAGAAAATACACTCCCCGTCGAAGGCTGTGGAAGTACATATCATTACTTTGTAGCTTTTTGCTTGAGTTTTCTTCTCGTAGCTTTTCTTTGATAATTTTTGGACTCATCTTGATTGACTTTTCTCTGTTTCAGATATGATCGATATAGATGCCCTTACTGAAAGTCACCAGCGCGACACTGTCGCAGGGATGCCAGGCCGACCCAAAAAGGCCTACCCGCCGCCTCCCCTCGGCCGACGAGCAAGGAGTGGGGTCTTCGCCCAAGGTGTGGCTCGCCGAGCTCCGGCCAAGGTGAATCCTCGGGGAAGAAGTAAGCCCCCAGCCCTGACCAAAAGAATTTCTGAGCCCTCCGCTGCCCCCGCTAAGCCTATCTCCACCGAGCATGCTCCTGCCCCTTCTCAAAGAAAGCGGCAGCTGATCGTGGATGCCTTCGAGGAAGACGAAGAAAGCACCGAGAAAATATCCGCCGCCCCCGCCCGAGAAAAACAAAAGGGCAAAGGCAAATCAATATCTTCGCCAACTAGTGAAGAAACCCCATGGCCGAGGGATGATTTTGTGGGACCGACCACCGAGCCGCAGGGACCCAACCGCCAAGGATTTTTGGATATCCCGCCTTCAAAATTTTGACGCTCTGTCGCCGTGATTCCCCATGGCCTTAGCCGCAAGGGCTTGTTGTTCGAGCTCAGTTGGGGATATGGGCCTGATTGTTAACTCTCGCCCGCCGAGGGCATGGGACTAATTGGTCTCGCATGAGCGAGGTAATGTTTTTTTTTTTTTTTTTTTTTTTTTGTTGCCTTTACTAATATTCGTTATTTTTTCTCAGATCCGCTTCTTTGTGTCTTCGCTGCCACTGAGCCGACGCCCGCTATCGAGGTCGACAAGTTGAAAACTCAGCCGAAGCCGACAAAGACGAGCTTGAGCTTTGCAGGTCAAGTGGCCTCCCCGACAAGCGAGCATGCAAAGGGAAAGCCCAGAAGAGGCTTCGCCAAGATAAACCGCCTCGAATGAAGCCAAGGATTCACTGGCTCGCGCTTTGTTGCCGAAGAAGAATGCCAAAGATGCCGAGGGAGAAGAGAGCCGAGGTCGAGCAGAGTTGGCCGAGCCGAGGGTCGAGTTGCTAGCTTGAGGAGAGGTCGAGGGTGCAAAGGCCGCGACCTTCAAGTCTTTCGAGGGACCGATGCCTTCAATAAAGAAATTGTCGCCTACTATGACCGAGCATTCGCATATGCTTCGAGTAGCGGCCGCCTCTGGATGAGTCCGGGCACCATAGTCGAATGGGGTAGTGAAAATTTTGTCGGCGATGCCGCTCGCAAGGGCATGAGATGATCCCTTTACCGAGGAAGAGATGGCGATGTCGCGGCAACTGACGTTAAGTACAACATGGAGGAACGGGTGCCACCCACCCCATGGTCGCTGATGTAATAGCCCTCACAAAGCAAGTCGAGCAAGGCGAGGAAGTGGACTTCGACCTGCACCTCAAACTTAGACAATTCATGGGCGAGGGCGAACATTCCAACCGAGCCGAAGTTCGAGGTCGCATCCTCGCCGAGCAAAGATGGTCTTCCTTCGCCTCCTCGTGAGCTCGAGGTCGTCAATCTCCCCGAGTAGCATCTCATTCTCCCTCGCTGCGCCGAGTAATCGTAGGCGAGTGTGCCTTGATTTCAGAACAGTTTTTATGTTTGTAAAAAATTTTTGTTCATGTCTTAATCGCTTTACATTTAGCCATATATGAATGAGGTTTTGACTTGTTTGCTTTTTTCTCAGCTTTATTCCTAACTATGCTCGCGTACCGAGGATAGTTAGTGCTTAGCACATTCACACAATCGCTTTTTATTTTCCTTGTATCTTGATCCTAGGAACTCTCCCTCCTCCGTACGAGGATGGGAATAAGTACTTTGACTTATTTATCATTTTTGTTGGCCTTCCTCGCTCAGCGAGGATAAGGTCTTTTTCCCACCTCCGCATTTAGGTTGGGATGAGTAAACTCAATTTGTCGCTTTTTGTTGGCCTTCCTCGTATATCGAGGATAAGGTCTTTTTCCCATCTCCGTACGAGGATGGGTCCTACTACATCTCCGTTCGAGAATGAAAATAGGTACACAATCTTTCAGAAAATAGAGCTTATCATTCACTAATCTTGCAAAAAGGTTACATCAATGATAGTATGCCTTGAGATGATCGGCGTGCCAAGGATTTTTAAAAGGTGTGCCATCTAGCTCTACCAACCTATAGGTCCCTCTTTACAAGGCTAGTTATTCTGAATGGACCCTCCCAATTTGGAGACAACTTATTTCGCCCGCCTTTTCGCCTTGGTAGCTTCAATCTTTCTCATAACCAAATCTCCGACCGGAAAGGTTCTCGATCTAACTTTTTGTCATGGTGGATCTTCGTAAGCTTCTTGTAGTTGATCATTCTGAGTCGGGCCTCTAGTCGCCTTTCTTCGAGGTTATCCAGGTCGAGCTGCCTGGATAGATCATTTTGTTGTTGGTCGAATAAAGTAACCCGAATGGTAGGAAGGGCTAGCTCGACTGGAGCCATTGCTTCCGAGCCATATGTTAATGCAAACGGGTTTCACCAAGAGATCCTCGCCGATGTTCTAATTCCCCACAAAGACGATTGGTAATCGCTCCAACCAACTTCCCTTTTTCTCGCCTAAATTTCGCTCAAAGCGTGCATGATCCTCTTATTTCCCGCTCGCTCGCCATTGCCCTCGCTGGATGAGCTACCAAGACATTCTCAGGTTTAACGCTTAGCCGATCATTTTGTCAGAATTTTTGGAGAATTGCGTGTCGTGGTCGAGACGATCATCCGAGGAAGTCCGAAACGGCAAAAATCTCGCTCATAGGTAAACCCGATTGCTCGATCCTCTGCTATGCTAGCTGCTGGCTTTGCTTCTATCCATTTGGTGAAGTAGTCGATCGCTACGATCACATACTCGCACTCCATATTTTGCTTTGGGAAAAGGACCAATAAGATCGATTCCCCACATGTCAAAGCGGCCAAGCCGCCACTACCGGAGTTTGTAAGACCGAGGGTACGCGAGGAATGTTTGCAAATCTCCGACATTTATCACACTTCCTTACATATTCCATCAAGGCTCTCCTCATACTCTACCAATAGTAACCGTGGAAATTCATTTTGTCTCCGACAGGTCCTCGCCTGTGGTGTCCTCCGCACTCGCCCTCATGAACTTCTGCTAGCAAATCATTCACCATTTCTGGTCTTATGCATCGAAGGAGAGGCTTAGTATTCGACCGCTTGTAAAGCATGCCTCCAATAACCGAGTATCTACATGCTCGGTTTCGATAATTTGGGCTTCATTCTTCCCTTCCGTAAAGTACCCCTTCGATGTCTTTAATGTCGCCGATCCAACATCTTGTAGTTTCATCGACGACCATAATTTCTTCATAGCTAATGGCCGGGATCCCGAGGAACATGAGCTCAATACTAGAGGGACCTCTTCGGCTCCGAGGATGCAACTTTAGAGAGATGATCCGCCGAATTTCCTCTCTAAGGATCTGCTCTAATTCCCAAGATTTGAAACGAGTCAACTGCCGTGTCAATTGTTCGGTATTTAGCCAATATTGGGTGATTTGCTTCAGATTCACCCAAGATTTGTTTTACCACCAACCGAGAGTCGCCAGATCACTATATTTTCAGCCCCAAGGCTAATGCGAGCTCGATTCCAAATGATCAAGGCTTCATACTCTACCGGTTATTCGATGTTTTGAACTGGAATCTTACAGCCATGTCGATTTCTCCTGAACCAGGGATACTCAACGTCAATCCAGCTCCACTCCTTTCTGCTCCTGCAGATCCATCTACAAACAAGGTCCAATATATAAGTGGCCTTGTTTTCGTTTGCTCGGCCGATGTCGTCGCTTCCATGTTCGCCGGGGTGACTTGTCGAGCACTTTCTTGCTCGCCTTCTGGCCGAGTAAACGAGGTCTCAGCTATGAAGTCGGCCAAGACTTGCGCTCGGATCGTTTTTCTGGCCTCATAACTGATGTCATACCCTGAAAGTTCTACTGACCACTTCAACATCCTGCCCGCCATATCGGGTTTGTGCATAATTTTTCTTAAAGGAAAATCGGTGTACACTATGATCGCGCGCTACCGAAGTAAGCTTTTAATTTTCGCAAAGAATGATCAAAGCGAGAACCAATTTTTCAACTTCCAAATATCTCCCTTCCACATCCGTAGTGCATGAGAAACGAGTAGATCGGCCTCGAATGTTGTTTTCCTTCTGACCAAGATCGGGCGATCGCCGAAGTCCGATGCAGCCAAGTAAATATACAACTTTTCTCTGCATTGGGATACTGAGGAGTGGTGGTCGGCCTAGATACTCTCTGAGTTCTTCAAAAGCTCTTGTGCAATCCTTTGTCCACTCAAATTTTCTGCCTCCTTTCAATACCTTAAAAAAGGGTAGGCTCTTTTCAGCGGATTTGGCGATGAAGCGGCTGAGAGCCGTGATCCGACCATTAAGCTGTTGGACATATTTAATCGAGGATGGTACATCCATGGTCGCCAGGGCTCTTATCTTTTCTGGATTAGCCTCAATTCCTCTCTCATTCACCATATAGCCGAGGAACTTTCCCTCTGTCACACCAAATGCACACTTGGCCGGGTTGAGCTTCATCTTGTTCTTTCGTAGATTTGAGAAGGTTTCTCTCAAATCTTTGGCATGGTCAGAATGCTTCGTTTTGATAACCATGTCATCAATGTAGGCTTCCACATTTCTGCCCAACTGGTCCCCGAACACTTTATTCACCATTCTCTGGTATGTAGCCCCCGCGTTCTTGAGGCCAAAAGGCATCATTGTGTAGCAATACAACCCGCCGGCCGCCGAATGCCGTGTATCCGGTCGGCCAACCACATCCGGATCCGATGATATCCTGAATATGCATCTACAAAACTCGAATTTTGTGCCCCGATATGGAGTCCACAAGTTGGTCGATTCGGTAATGGGTACCAATCTTTCTGCAAGCTTTATTTAGATCGGTAAAATCTACACACATTCGCCATTTCCCCTATTTTTTACCATAACTACATTTGCTATCCAGGTAGCATACAAGACTTCTTTAATAATTTTGGCTTTCAACAACTTCGACACTTCTTCCTTGATAGCTGTCTGTTTTTCCATGGAAAAGATTCGTGCCTTTTGTTGTATTGGGATGAAGTCTGGGTCGATGCTCAACTGGTGCATAGCGACGTCCTCGCTAATTCCCTCCATATCGTCAATCCTCCAAGCGAACACATCCAAGCTTTCTTTTAATAGCTTGATGATCGCTGCTCGCTCTTCCTTGGGGATTTCTTCCTACTCTGACTTTCTCGCTCGGGAAATCGAGGTTGATCACAATTTCATCTAAATCGCCATTTGGCTCGATGGCCTGGTGATCAATGTCCAAGCTTTCAATGGTGATAACTTTGGTGACTACCGGCTTTTGTGTGCTCTTCAGAGCCATCAGGCCGACTCAGAGGTCGCCTTTTTCTTGAGCGATGCTCCCACCGCTTATTCCATGGAAACGACAAACCCATGCTCCCACCAGGTCTCAGTTCAGGCGAGCCGGCTCCCACTGCTTTAACCGCTATGCTTGGGTTGGTTCAGAAATGCCTGTATTATTTCCTCTTCTGCTTCTCGACTTTTGGTCGACCGCCGATTTCGACCACCTCTCCCTCGGGCAAGGAAATCACCACCTTTTCTTTTTGGGTTTTCTCCTTGTAGATATACTCCAAAGTACTTGAGGCATCATTCAAGACCATTCCGATCCCCTTTTCAGCAGGATACTTGATTCTTTGATGGGCCATGGATGCAACCATTTGAAATTTTGTCTGGGAGGGTGAACCGAGGATGGCGTTATATGGGGATGGCAGATCGAGCACTAGAAAATCAATCTCCTCCGTTCGAGGAGTATTGGTTTCTTCCCCGAGGATCACTGATAACGTGATGATTCCTTTGACCGCCACCTTGTGCCCTGTGAAACCCTCTAACTGTACGCCGCTCGGTCTGAGGTGGGCGTTCCCCAGCCCCATTTCCTTAAAGCATGCGTAATACAGGATATCCCTTCCTCGCCTCAGATCTATGAGGACCCGTTTCACTTCGCTATTATGAATCCTCATCCGCAGAGTCAAGGGTTGTTGTCGAGCAGTCTGGCTAACTGCGAGCTCGCCAGGCCAAAAGGTAATTCCTCCCGCTTCATCAGACCGTGGCATCATGTGAACCACATGCTTCAAATTGTAAATCATGTTTTTTAGCTGGGTTCCACTTGGTGCCGCCTCCCTGATCGTGTTAATCACGTTCCTTGGTCCTCCGTTATCTGGCCGAGGATTTTGATGTCTTTCTGGCTCTCTCGGCCTATCTTGCTGGTCATTTCCCCTTCGCTCAAACCTCCTGAGCTCGCCCCTATCTATCAATTTCTGGATGGCCTTTTTCAGATTGATGCAATCCTCGGTCGTATGGCCGACATCTTTATGGTAGGCACATCGTTTGTTGGGGTTGCGAGGATACCGTGTTTCCTTCAATGGGTAAGGTCTACTAATTTTATCCTGATCGAGCAGGACATTCATGATGTGCTCACTACTAGCATTGAGTGGTGTCCACCAACATCGTCCCCACGTATTTTTCCCTCGATTGTCCTCCTCCTTATTACTCGATCCTCGACCACCTTTGTTCGAGTGGTCCCGCTTCTTCTTCTTTCCCTCTTTCTTCTCATTGCCCTCCTTCTTCGCATCTTCTGTATTGATTACCCGAATTGCGGCGCACATTTCCCGACCGAGGTTTGTCGCAAGAAGATCATTTCCCCGCCTCATCACCCCTCGTCAGTAGGCCTGAGATGAAGCACATTTTAATCGATTCCTCCGAAATATACAGATCTGGTCTACCATGGCCACGAACCCGTCCATGTAGAGTTGGTTGATTCATTAATCCTCCGTTGATCCCACACGTGTCGGTTTGCTTTTTGGTCGAGTCCCGCCGAGGCAACCGGTTGACAAACATCCGCCTAAATTGCCCCAACTTTCAACTAATCCAATGGCAGCCTCAGATACCATTTCGTAGCCTTCCTTTCAATGTCCCCGCAAAAATCTTTCCCCTGCATCCTCGTCTTCTGAGCAATCTGCTCATTTTCACCTCAAAGCTTGTCATATGATCTACAAAGATTGCGAGGCCTCGTATGGCTCGAAAGTAGGAATCTTTTATCCGGGAGGAGCTTTCCTCATTCTTTCTTGAACGGGCCATTCTTGGCGTGAGGCAATAACATAGGTTTTCCTTCTCCATGGCCTCTAATCGCCTTTCAAGAATTTGACCTCCCGCCGACGGCCAAAGAAGGCTTATTGGTCGATACTCAGACTCTGGTCGTCTGCTCCGACCACTCTGGGTACCCTCGCCTCGATTGGAATGTGTGCAATGCCCACATGTTCTAGTTCTTGCTTCTTTCCTGGCCTCGATTCCCTTCCTCGCCTCCTTTCTCGTGCTCGCCGGGAGCGCTTAGATTCGCTGGGAAATGTTAATCGGCTTTGAACACCGGGCTTAGTGCTTGCTCGCCGCCCGCTTCCTAACCTCGACCTTACACCGGGCCGGATATAGCTTTCTCCTTTCCCTTCCCTTTGAGGTAGCTGTATGGTCGGGTTCGCTGCTTTGAGGCTTAATCGTAGTCGTTATCTTTTTGGAGCTCGAACATCTTGAGCTCACCTCTGATTCCTCGCAAGGTAAGATTTCTCATGCTCCTGTAATTTTACCTCTACGAGGAGCTTTTCTTGCTCATGGTCCATCTCCCTCCGCTCGAGGTTGATCCACTTGAGTTTCTTCGCCTACATTGTGCACGACACTCTACCGACTGGCCGTTGCTTTTGAGGTCATCTGCTCTATATCCACCGTTAATTTGCTTGCCGTGAGGGTGGTAGTTTGTTCGCCTCCCGATTGGTTTTGCTTGGTAGAGTCCGTTGATCCATTGATTATGTATTCGCATTTTACTTGTAACGCTTCCCCAAGAACGGAACCACTTGATCACGCCACGAAGACGGGTGATCGAGCCGGCAATTCACGAATGGACCCGAGCCGACGTGTCCGCCTCGTGGTCACGCCTTGTAGTGGGTACCTGAGGTACCGACTTGCCGAGGATATCCGGGCTTTGGTCGATGATCTTTGTTGGTGAGTACCGAAAGTAAGACTACCGTTGTGGTGTCGGGTTTCCCCCAGCCTCGTGTGAGAGTCAAGAACAAGGTAGTATATGGTATGCCTGAGCTATGCGCTCCCTTAACTTCCTGGCCGATGAGAGTAATCTCTTTTGTGTATTGTCTATCACCGCCAGATAATAAGTTTGCAATCTTCAAGTTATCTTACCTTTCTTGAAGGGAAAGGCTTCCTTTTATAGTAGCCTAGATTTGGGATCATGATTGGTATGAGGGTCCCAACCGGTGGGACTTGTTCCCCGGCTCCGCTTGCCGGGCGCCTCCCGAGTGGTCAACCTGATTGTGTATGCAGTGAGGATTGTAGGCTGAGTAAGCCGATAAGGTATGGCGGCTTGCATGGCTTGCTCTGGCTTGTGGGAAGGCACTGATGCTATGTATGTGCTACGGCTAAACCTCGCCTTATCCCGCAGAAACTGCTTGACGAAAGATAGTGATCCTCGACCATATGGTCTGCATCGATTCATGGTTGCCTCGTCATGCTCGGCTAATTATGGTCGCCTCGCATTTCGCTCGGTTGGTTAGCTGATTGTCGATGATGATCGATCGGGAATGGCCTTCGCCCTTGGTGGGACCAGATCAAGTCTAGCCGAATCCACGTGGTCGGTCCACGTAGGGGGACCCAGGTCGGGTCCCATCATTGACGATTATTTTTCAATGCCTCGCGATTCTTTTTCAATTATTTTTCAATGCTAGAAACATAGGTTCGTTTTGCAAATGCTTAAAAAGCATATTGTTTATGTGCTCTATCATCTATTTAAAGTTTCTCTACCTTAGATTGAACTCGCATAATAAGTGAACTAACAAATTGAATGTGATATAATGGGAAGATGTCTATCCACTATCTTGCCGTTAGATTCAAGCTTGATATATATAACTGCTTAATTTTCCTTCACCGACATCACAAGCACATGCCAAAAAAAATTTATTTACTTGCAAGAGTCTCATCTATGTTCTAGGAACTTCTCTCACTCTGCATGCACCAAAGAACTGAGAACACTAAGTACTGCCACAACAAGTTAGCATCAACACTTCTCCCGAAACCTCTAGCATTCAACCGAAGAAAAGAATGAAGAGAAACAAGGCTGACCCAAGCCTCTGCAGCCACTCCAAAAAGCTTAATGTTATAGGTATTAGAAAATAATATAGTTATTATTTATTTTTATTTATTTGTAATTATTAATTAGTGATAATTACCTTGTATAGTTCTTTCCTTATTATGTTACTTTCCTTGTATAGGTTTCTTGTACCCTACTCCAAGTGTAACCCTAATTGTAACTCTCCCTATAAATAGGTGATTCAATCAATGGAAAGACTATGATGTTATTCCTAAACTTTATTAGTTTCTACATGGTATAAGAGCTTCACTCCTAAACCTTCTTCTCATTCCTCTAGCCGCCGCCCTAACCACCCTTCACCATGGCTAATCTAAATCACTCCCTCACCATTAAAAATCTTCTTGATCCCACACAAACCTTCGACCTCATCAACATCTCCCCACCACAACATCACCACCAAACTTAACTCCACTAACTACATAGCTT
>CM028378.1:67796999-67885851 GCA_013146195.2 Codonopsis lanceolata
TAGAAAGCACGATCTCTTTAAGTGAGACGGTTACGTAGAGAGAAAAAACCGTGAGTGTAGGCCCTTTGTTCGTATACCCTCTTCATGCTTGTCTTCTTGATTCTAAGTGGTGAGATAGGCGGTGATGTGAACCCTTCAAGTGAGCCTCGTTTCCGTCTTGTGAATCTTGATAGGGTGGAGTTAGGTGGGTTGGGTCTTTCATCGGGTTTTCTGTTTATTACGCTCTTCTCCTTCTCCTGTTCTTCCCTTAGATTTGGGTTTCGGAGTTATTGGGTCTTGGTTGCTTGGAGTGGGTCTCGCTACTATTTGGTGGCTTTGACCTTTGGTAACAGATGGGTTTGGTTCCCAGTTGGACTCATTGGTGGATATGGGCATGAGAGGTGGTATCGAGCCGAATGAATGCATAGCCGAGGCCCCCGAGGATTGCGAGGCGAGTCGTGTTCTTGAACACGGCGTTTGAGTGCACTCATCCGTGGCTTCGCATTGCAAAGTTTAGTTATAATCTTGTTTGAGTTATTATAACTGTTTATTCTTGCCCTTTTTAGTTTCTTTTACTCTCTTCAGTTTTGCTCTATTCTATATCTAATGATTTTGCTATGTATTCTTAGTTTATGAGTCACAGTATATCTTCGTTCACTTCTTTTTCAATAACAGGTTGATGAAGATATTTTGACTGTATCACCAGTTTATTTACTATTTTATTGACCCCAGTGATTAAAATGTTACCCCTTCCCAGGTTGTAATGTTATCCGTATTTATTTTAATCTTGATGCGTAATTATTACTGGTTAGTCGATTCGTATTGGGACGGTTGCGGTTCTCGGCTAATGCGTGTAGTGGTGAAATTACACAACGGTGGTATCGAGCCACCTTTTTTTCGCGTTCCGCATCTGGTGAGTCGGTAGAGTCCCTTCAATCAATATTTAGAAACTCTCTCCTAGAGTTTCTTGGTGAGCTTCGGTTACCCTTGCTAAATATTATGATTATTTCGTTGCTTGGGTTTGTTGCTACTTCCAGATCTCTGCTTTAAGTGTTCTTTTATTCTGCTTCATTAGTTTTATAATTGCTTTAGTTTTAGTCTTGCTTCCTGTTTAGATATTCTACTTTTGTTCTGTGTTTATTTGGTGTTCTGTTTTGTTTCTGTTAAAATCTTTTGGAATGGCAACATCTTATGGTTTGGGACCTTTTAATGGCAAAACAGACTTTTCTATTTGGCAACAAAAAATGAAAAGTATTTTGATAAAAGAAAAAGTATTCAAAGCCATAACTCACAATTTTCCAAAAGATACTTCCGAAGATGCTATTCGTGAAATGGATGAAAGTGTATATGCTTCTCTTATCTTGAACTTGTCTGACTCAGTTATGCTAAAATGTGGAAAACATAGACATGCTAAAAGTCTTTGGGAAAAATTAGAAGAAATTTACTTTGAGAAAACTCTACCGAGTAAAATTCATCTTCTTGAAGAAAAAAAATCAGTTTTAAATTGGATTTAAACAAAGACATGGAAGACAACATTGATGCATTTACTAAGTTAGTTGAAGATATTAAACAAACCGGCAATGAACACATAGACGATTATACCTCGATTGTGCTTTTAAATGCGATACCTGAATCTTATGCCGACATGAAATCTGCTATTAAGTATGGTAGAGATAAAATTACGCTTGATACGGTGATTACTAGTCTGAAAGGCAAAGAGTTAGATTTAAAAGCTGCTAGGAATGGTAAATCGAGTTCCGGTGAGGTTAATATGGTGAGAGGCCGAACTTTCGAAAGAAACAATGGACAAAAGAACAACCAAAATCAGAATCAGGGAAAAAATCAGAATTCCGGTAATGGTAGGAATAGGAGCAAGAGTAGATCCAAATCTAGAACTAAAGGTCGGAAGTGTTATAATTGTGGAGAGGTTGGACACTTTAGGAAGGATTGCCCTAATCCTAGGAAGAAAAACTCGAACCATAATCAGCAAAATGATTGTAACATGGCGTCCAATAGTGAGGGTAATGTTGAGGTCTTTATGGTATTGAATTGTATGATGAGGCTGAATTACGTGCATTCTATGCTTGCATGCAAAAATGAATGGTTGATAGATTAAAGTTGCACTTATCATATGTCACCATTTAAAAATGTTTTTACCTCTTACAAAGAATTGGAAACCGGTTTTGTCTCTATGGCAAATGAGAGAAAATGTCAAATTGCTGGTATTGGTGATGTTTGTCTTAAATTTGATTATGGAAATTGTTTAACCTTGAAAAATGTTCGACATGTGCCTGATTTGTGCAATAACTTGATTTCCTGTGCTGCTTTGGAAGATGCGGGTCTTGAGGGTAAATGGGGAAACGGGATTATGAAAATTCTTAAGGGATCTTTGGTGATTGCTAAGGCTGAAAAACGCCGAAATCTGTATATTTGCTCTGCTATGCCTATGTCTTGTGATGATAATTGTGTGAATCTTGTTAAAGAAGATAAAACAAAATTATGGCATAAAAGACTAGGTCACATGAGTTCTAAAGGCCTTGAAATCTTAAACAAAACTGGAGTGTTTGGGAATGATAAGATTTCTGAATTACCTTTTTGTGAAACTTGTGTCATGAGTAAACAAAAGCGCAGTGAGTTTTCCCCTCCCCTAACCCGAAAAAGTTTTCTTCAAAACGTGCTTTAGAATACATACATGCTGATGTGTGGGGTCCTGCGAGTGTTCCAACTCATGGTGGTAATCGTTATTTCTTGTCGATCATAGATGACTTTTCTAGGAAAGTGTGGTTGTTTTTTATGCAAAACAAATCTGATGTGTTTGAGAAATTTAAGAACTGGAAAACTTTGATTGAGAACCAAACTGGTTTGAAAATTAAGACACTTAGGACTGACAATGGGTTAGAATTTTGTAACCATGACATGGATAATTTTTGTGTTCAAAATGGGATTGAGAGGCACAAAACTGTGCCTTACAACCCCCAACAAAATGGTGTCGTGGAAAGGATGAATCGAACCCTTCTTGAGCGTGTGAGGAGTATGTTAGCTACGTCGGGTCTCTCCAAAAAGTTTTGGGGAGAGGCAGTTTTGACTGCCGCTTACCTCATCAATAGGTCCCCGTCTGTTCCCTTACATGGTCGTTGTCCTGAGGTGGTGTTTTCTGGTAGGGAGGTAGATTTCTCTAACTTGCGAATCTTTTTGTTCTTTGCCTATGCCCATAGGAGACTAGATAAACTTGAACCTAGATCGGTGAGATGCGTATTTTTGGGATACCCGGAGGGTGTTAAAGGATATAGGTTGTGGTTACGTGAGGAACCGGGATTCAAAGTGATAATTAGTAGGGATGTGGTGTTTAATGAAAATGAATTTCCCTGCTTGATTGTTCCTGCTGAACCTATCCCTCCCCCGGCTCCCATTATGGTGGAGCATCCCTTAGGATCAAGTGATGCTAGTGATCAACCTGGAAATGTGAATTCTGAAATTGGTGATAATTCTGAAAATGTGAATGTTGATAATTTGCATGAATTGCTGAAAATGAGAATTTCGGAAATGAGCATGATATTCGAAAATGAACTTGATGAGCAAAATGAAGATAATGAAAATGAACAAAAGCGAAATTCTGAATTGGATGATTTGCATGACTATCAACTTGTTAAGTGATAGACCTAGGCGGATTCTAGGCAACCTTCCGTTTTGATGATTTTCATATGACTTCATTTGTTTTCGGTGTGTTTGAATCTATTGATAATTCCGAGCCAAAGACCTATAATCAAGCTTTGAAATCTGAAAATTGTAATGATTGGATTAATGCTATGAATGAGGAAATGAATTCTTTGCACATTAATCAAACCTGGGTTTTAGTGCCTAAGCCTAAAAACTGTTCAGTGGTTGCTTGCAAGTGGCTTTATAAAATCAAAGGTGAATCAGATTCAATTAGGTTTAAAGCTAGATTAGTGGCTAAGGGATTTACTCAAAAGGAAGGAATAGATTACACTGAAATTTTTGCTCTGGTCGTTAAGTTCACAACTGTTAGGATTATGTTTGCTTTGGTAGCTCAATTTGATTGGGAATTGAAACAAATGGACGTTAAAACTGTCTTTTTGCATGGTGATTTGGTTGAAAAAAATCTATATGAGGCAACTTGGGGATATGTGGATAATCGGCGTCACGACTATGTGTGCTTGTTAAAGAAATCCTTATATGGCTTAAAACAATCTCCTCGCATGTGGAATATTAAATTTGATCAATGCATGCTAGATTTGAAATTTACGCGGAGTGCTTATGATCATTGTCTTTATTTCAAAAATGATAGGAGTGTGCCTGTTTTCTTGCTCATATATGTGGATGATATGCTTCTTATTAGCCCATGCACTAAATCTATTGAATATGTTAAGAATTGCTTGAGTGCTAAATTTGACATGAAGTATTTAGGCGATGCTAGTAAGATACTTGGCATGAACATAGTTAGAGACCGTAAATCCTCATTTGTTTACTTGAACCAAATTTCATATGTTGAAAAGATTTTGAGTAAATTTTCGATGGTTAATGCTGATTTTGTTGATGTTCCCCTTGCCTCCCATTTTGTGCTTAGTAAAGAGCAGTGTCCGAAAAATCAATTTGAAATGAATCAAATGAGTAGAATCTCGTATTCCAATGCCATAGGTTCAATTATGTATTTGATGGTTAGTACTCGCCCCGACATTGCTTATGCCATAAGTTGTCTTAGCCGTTATATGTCGAACAGGGCTTGCCCGTTGGCATCTTAGTTAAGTGGTTGTTGCGGTACTTAAAACATTCGGTGAACTATGGATTGAGATTTTTTAAATTTGAAAATGGTGTTAGATTGGTAGGATATGTTGATTCAAACTATGCCAATGATAGAGACCATAGAAAATCGACCACGTCTTATGTGTTCACACTTTGCGGTTCTTGCGTTAGCTGGAAGTCTCAACTACAATCCGTTGTGGCCCTGTCCACAACCGAGGCTGAATACATAGCTATAACCGAGTGTATCAAGGAAGCCCTTTGGTTGAAAGGTTTAATTTCTGAAATCGGTTTTTTAAAAGACAAAGTGGTAGTATTTTCTGATAGTCAAAGTTGTATCCAACTTTGCAAAAATCCAGTTTTTCACGATAGAACCAAGCACATTGATGTTCGCTTTCATTTTATTCGTGATGTTGTTGCTAAGTGCATCATTTATTTGGATAAAATTGACACTAGTTTGAATCCTGCTGATATGAATACCAAGTGCCTTCCCGTTTCAAATTTTTTGAACTGTTTAAAAATTTTGATGTTTGACACCGGTGATCCCGGTAATTGAGGTTGACCCGTTTTTCTGTGATTTTTTCCCACGGAAATCCATGGCTGTTCTTTGTGAGCAATCATGGCAACTTAGCTTTTTCTGTTCGTGAATTAGCTTTGTTTTTTTAAATTTTCTGCTCCTATTGTGGTTGCTTAAAATTTTTTGTTTTCCTTGTTTTGGTCCTCCTTTGTGTTGGATCAAGTGCAGGGTTAAGGCGATGATGACACCTTTTCTGTTTAGTATATCCTTGAGTCCATTGGTGGGAACCGACACTTGCTCCAAGGTGGAGATTGTTAGGAAATTTGGAGGCCCAAAATCCTTAAGTGGCAACCATTCCTATTCTATTCTCCCTAAGCCCAAACAAACCAGCCCGTCTCCTTGTGTAGCCTGCCCGTTCCTTCCTTGGTGAAGCCCAAGTCCTAACTGGCCCAACTCCTGGCAGCCCTGTCCATTGTCTGCCGTTTTAGCGGAGGGGCAGCTTGGTCCTTTCCAAGGTTGTCCTTGTTTGTGATTGCCCTTTCCCTTTTCTGCTGCCGTATTTAGCTCTGTCCCCTTCGTCATTTTGAGAGAGCCGATTTTGCAGGGTGTGTGAGCAGAGAGATATAGAGTGGTTGCAGAGAAGATTTAGTGAGCAGAGCACGATCTCTTGGTGAGACGGTTACAGAGAGGGAGAGAAAACCAGTGAGTGTGAGCCCTTTGTTCGTATACCCTCTTCATCTTGTCTTCTTCAGATTCTAAGTGAGCTGAGATAGAAAGACGGTGATGGCGAGCCACTCCGAGTGAGCCTCCGCCTTGTGAATATGATAGGGTGGAGTTCGTGGGTTGGGTCTTTCATGGGTTTTCGGTTCGGTCTCTGCTCTTCTCCTTCTCTTCTTCCTCGATTTGGGTTCTTGGAGTTATGGGGGTTGCTTGGGAGTGGTCTCGTTTTGGTGGCTTTGACCTTTGGTAACAGTGGGTTTGGTTCCCTAGTCGGACTCATTGGTGGATATGGCAGTGAGAGGGTATCTGAGCCGAATGAGTGCATAGCCGAGGTCCCCGACCGATTACGGCGAGTCGTGTTCTTGAACACGGCGTTTGAGTGCACTCATCTGTGGCTTCTGCAATGTTTAGTTATTATCTTGTTTGAGTTATTATAACAGTTTATTACTTCCCTTGTGTCTTCAGATTTTGCTCTATTTTATATCTAATGATTCTGTTCTGTATTCTTAGTTTATGAGTCACATTATATCTTCGTTTTCTGTTTTTCAATAACAGATTGATGAAGATATTTTGGTACTGTGTTTACTAGTTTATTTACTGTTTTATTGACCCCAATGATTAAAATGTTACCCTATTCCCAGGTTTTAATGTTATCCGTATTTTAATCTTGGTCTGTAATTATTTACTAGTTAGTCCGATTCTGTATTGGGACGATTCCTGGCTATTACGTGTATCGGTGAAATTACACAACAATACCAATTATTTCTAACATTTGTTGAAATTTAATTTTAAGCATAAATTACAGTTACAATTGAATTACACACATTTTTTAAGCAGTGAGGTTATTATAATATTAAAAACATTTATCGTTATTTAAATTTCATAGTATATTATTAAAATTGAAATCTATACATCCAATATAATCCAAACGGACCTTCAGTATTTACCATTAATTATAGAGCTCATCCAAGCAAACATGCATGCCGTTAGTTCAGACGACTTTACTCCCTCATCCTTTTTTTCGTGTAATGATAATGATGAGTTTGGTATAAAAGGGCCACACCTACAAAGGCTACGATGTGATTTGAATTTCATAATGTCAACCCGCCCCCTTTGGTTTCAAGTCTAATTAAACATGGGACCACGGCAAACTAAAAAAAAAAATGACAACACCTTTAAAGTTTACTTTCATATTTCCAATTTGCACTAATGCAGATACAATACGCATATATAATTCTATCAATAAATTGGATTTTGATCCAAATCTAATATTATTTTTAAGATATGAATTTAATTTTTAAATCCGATTATCTAATTTTGATATGAATCTAAAAATCTGAAAGCTTAACAAATCAGATATGGATTAAGGTGTTCCGATCCATTAACAACCCGATCCGATCTGATAAAAATATATATTAATATCATAGATATAAAGTTACTAATGATGAGCTTTTAGTCATTAATCATTACTAATTCTATTAAATATAAATTTTATGATGAACTCTAAGATCTTACTAATATTATTATTAATGTTTGTGTAATCTAAAAACATGAATTTTTAATTTTATTTAACAATTGATTAAGCAAAAATACCTCAAAAAATGTAGGATATGGATCGAGCTTTTAAATATCTGAAAGATAATTTGATCCGATCCAAGTTCGATAATTTCTTAACAATTTGGATAATAGATTTAACTGATCCGATCTGAACCCGATCCATTGACAGACTTACGCATATACACTGCGCATAAGCGGAAAATATTTCCAATTTTCACTACCCCTTCTAGGTTGTGCATAATTTTTGTCAAATCAAATTGGACCGAAATAACGTAAAAAATATGAGCGATCCAATACTTATTGCTAGGTTTTGGTTTTGAATTTTGGTGTCTATCGAAAAAAATTGTCTAGTTTGAAACTTATTTTTTTAGGACCACATTTACTCCCTCCGTTTCAGACAAAAGGTCTACTATACTATTTTGAAATGTTTCACTCTAAGAGTTCATTTTAAAAAATTATGCTTACAATTTCTATAACATTACATATTTACCCTCCATTTATATTATAAGTACATTGTTTGTACTTAACTATTTTTGTAATTATTACTAACTTTAATGATATTAATATATCTCTTAATAATTAGACTTTTCAAATGAAGACTCTTTGGGTGGAACGGATGGAGTATCATTTAATCCTTATTTTTTGGGTAAAATTCGGGCAGGTTCACTTAATAAAGTTTCTAATTGCTAAAGTACCCACTTTTTTTTTTAACCGGAAAAAGTCATTTTTGGACGCGAATAGACTGCAATACCCTTAATGAGTAAGAGGCGCGCTGCGACTAACTACGAAAAGTTTATATATCGCGGTGCAAATGTTTATATGTCTATTATTTATATATTGTGTTTCAAGTTTTGTATATATCGCGGTTCAAGTTTATAAAAACAATTATACCGCGATATATTTGCACTTTATACAAATTCAATTAATTTTACATATTCTTGCAATGCGATTCCCTTTTTTATATATCACAGTTCAAATTTTATAATAAAGGAAATGAAAAATTTATAAAAAAGATTGCACTGCGGTTCACAAATATATTCACTACGATTCAAATATTTTTAAAAATCATATAAATTATATTTTATAAAAATAATTGCACCGCGATATATTTGTATTTTATATTGTACTTTATACAAGTTCAATTAATTTTACATATTATTGCACCGCGATTCTCTTTTTTATATATCGCGGTTCAAAGTTTATAATAAATGAAATGAAAAATTCATAAAAAAATAGTTGCACCGCGGTTCACAAATATATTCACTATAATTCAATGATTTAAAAAATTCATAATATATATATATATATATATATATAAAGACAGATGCATTTATAAAATGAAATATCCTGCCAAAACTTTCTTTCCAAAAATAGTATGTTCTCCATTTATTAATATAGATACAATTTTGCATGCTATCTAAAAAAAATTAAATGTATCATTACACTTCACACTAATCCATATAAAATGACCTTTTACATTCCTTGATACTTGTGTTAATCATGCTTGTGAGCATTATTCAAATTTCAAAGGTCCTATTGTACATGAGAAATATATATCGTATTCCTTTGCCCAATATATATGGTTTAGTTTTTGCATTTTACTTCAAAAATAATTCTTCCTTCGCTGTTAAAATACTTTGACTTAGTGTTTACCCATATCTTTTAAAAAATAAATTAAATCGATCTAGAAAGTTAGGATCTATATTTATAATTTTATTTTCTTAAAAATAAAGTTATGTACTTCTCATAGATTACATATCTAAAAATTTCGGATCTACATTTGTACTTTAAGTAAGCAGGTCTGAAAAATTAGAGGATGTAAAAATAAATTAACAAAAGCGAAATAATTTTTCAATATATAATTTAGAAAAATTCCAACTCTAAAATTGACAAGCTCAAATTATCCAGATCTATGAAAAAAATTGAAACGAAACTAATTAAAATGTTAAGTCCTATATTTTTAGATCTATTTTCTTTGAATTCGTGTCAACTCCGGTGATTGATATCCATCAACAGGAGAAAGATGAGATGTTGATTCTTATGTTAAATTTATATCTGATCAGTACATTACATTAGTTTTATACTTCAGTGGCTAATCGGATTGCAGATCGATTAGCGTGGCAACCTGTATAGAACTTTGCCTTGTATAGTTTTTGTAGGACTTTTTCAGTTCAGCGGAAGACCCTTCTCGCCTTCACGGAAGACCCTTCAAAGCTTAAGATCGGTGAGACCTCGTGTCCAGCTGATCTGCTTCTACGTGTCCTCTCCAGCTGAAAGCTAGCTGGATTAATTCAAACTTATTTCTATATCTTATTTGAATTAATCCAAGTCTTTTCCTGACATGTTAAGCCGCCGAAAGCAACTTTCCGAAAAGCAGAAATACTTTTCGCCCCGTCTGAGCGAGAAAAGCGGACTGTCCCTACTTTCTCGCTTCATCTCTCGATCGACACCAAATCGCCCACCTTTTTAAGATCTCGAAATGATTATCGCTCTAGTTATCTGTGAAGCGAAATTCCGATCGACCCCATGCATTTAATGCATTTATGAATAGAGCTGTTGAAGTCTTCGTCTTCTCCAACGGATCTTTTGAAGTGCATCTGCTTTAAATACTGCCATTAAAGACTGGAACAAAAAAAAGACAAAAAAAAAACAACTGTACAGAATCAATCGAACACTAAAGAATTGCTCTGAATCTACACAACTCCAAGTCTTTCATTTCGGTGCATTCAATAGATCCTCAACAGATCTAGAAGTCCTCAACAACAAGAAGTCGCTTCTTCAACAATTATTGTTTTATTCTTCTTGTTGTTTACCTCCATTAACTATATACGCACGAATTAAATATCTTGTATTTACAGATATTTAATTCCCTAGACCCAAACACAAGTCAATATTTTGTACACGATCCATTAGGGATATTCTTTGTAATTGATCTAAGTGGAAAACATAGTGCACAATTTAAATCCAAGGTTGACTGCCTTGGTGGTGGACGTAGCACTCATTATAGTGTGAACCATCCCAAAATACTTGTGTTATTTCCTTCTGTCTGTCTATTTATTGAACTGCTTAGTTTCATTGTTTATATTATCCATTTCAGCAGAATTTAAGTAATCTGTAAAAGGTCTACCGGTAATCCTTATCGGCAGACCTGGAACAATTCTCTTGAAGGTCTTCCGCTACTTGATTCTTTTCATAGATTGCAAGTAACTTTCAAGGAACTTACTTAAAAGTTTTTAAAGTGTTAATAAGCTATTCAACCCCCCCTTCTAGCTTATTATTGTGCTCATTGGGACCCACAGGGGCATTTTAGGAAGAAAATAAAAGGCTTATGCAGTTGGATAAAAAATAGTGCACTAGAGAGGTTATAATTTTCAAATAAAGAACCGGCCCGCAATTATTCATTTTATTACTAATGGACTACTAAAAGTATCATTTTTTTTCAAAAGTATGACTTTCAAACACTGACTTTTTACTCGGAACGGAGGGAACACGTAATTAACATGGTATTTAATTATTTTTTTGGGCCAACTGTACATATTATTGCCTTTTTCTATTAGATAATATTTAATCAGCAAATATATACTTCTTTCGACCCAAAATTATCATTCAGCGTTCCTTTTGTGTCCATCCAAAAATTATTGAAATGAAATCATCATCCGTTTTTAAATTATCGTCATCCTTTCTTTTGGTACGGATGTAATAATGTTAAAGTTTGAATTATTTAATCCATGTCAAAATCATAGTGTGACTAAATGATCATTTTGGTGTTTACTTTTTTTTTCAATTGAATAATCATATATAAAATTATGTTATAGAAAATGATTAATTTTCAAATTATATAATGACTAATCTTATTGTTATATATTTTTAGTTAAACAGTGTTCCCTAATTTATTTTTTTAATTTTGTATGTACAATTTACTTGAAAAACATATATGTTGTGCGTTTTACGCATGGGTACAAACACTAGTATTTTATAAAAACAATTGCGCCGCGATTCATGCAGCTAGTTATTCTTTAAACGTTCATTAAGGGTAACACAATCATTGCCCTCCAAAAAGTGACTTTTGAACTGTCGTTTTATAAAATTATGTACTGCGACTCACGTGGCTAGTCATCAGTTAAGCGTTCATTAAGGTAACATAGTCATTTATCTCCAAAACGTGACTTTTTTTGGTTGAAAATAAAAACATTGGATTGAAGCGGTTAAATCCCTGGGAGAGGGGACTGCCTGCAATTTTACCTGTTTTTTTCTTTAGACTTAAAATATGGGCTACATGCACATATAAATACACATGTGCTTTAAAAAGAATTACACACTATATCAATATTAATAATCAACTAAATTATTTATAGGATAAATTGCTGGTCGGTCCCTTTTCCCAAGTTTATAACCCTTAAAGTCTTGTGTGTTTTTTCAACCGCTAAATTTCATTTTCGTGAAATCGTCCTTAAAATGCTTGAAGAATTCGTAGGGATGGGAGAGAGAGAGAGAGAGAGAGAGAGAGAGAGAGAGAGTGGAGAGATCGGGTGGTGAAGAACACTTGTGTGTTTTACCTTAGATGTGATTAATCCACCACCCTAACGTTACACTATTTCTTCTTCATCTATCGATCTTCAGTTTTGGCAGTGTATTCTTTTTTTATGTTTCTTCTTCATTGTGTTTGTGTGTTTTATTCAAAATAGATTCATTTTGTGTATTGTGTTGCTGTGCATGTAAACTGTTCGATGAAATGTATGAATAAAAAATTGTTTGTTATTGGACACCACTTTTGAATTTGGATGCATAAACTTTGAATTATAATGCATCATTTGTGAATTGTAATGTATCGATTTGGAATTGGAATGCTGGAAAAATGCATCGATTGAAATCATTTGTTGATTGTGTACTCGGAAGAACGTACATGAAGGTCTGGTTCATTTGTTGATTGATGCATCGTTGTGCAAAAACTGATATAGTACGATGCATTTGAGTGAGTGATCCGTAGCACACCTCATGCTCATTAAGTGTATCATAGTATTTTCGTCCTCAAGAGTGATTTTTTTTCGATAAAAGAAACATATGATATTGTAGCAATTGAAAACTTATCTAAGTGAATCAACCAAAAATTATCACTTGTTTTTATTTACTCAGTTTACTGGGTCATACAAAACGATAATTTTTGGACAAAAAAAGTGTTATATTTTATTGTTGTTTGTTGCGATTTACTCCCTCCGTCCCAAAATTATCGTCTGAGTTGATTTGACGTACGGTTTAAGAAATATATATTGTTAGTTAAGATGCCACAAATTTAAATGGTTATATAGAGGGTGTTCATTGGAGTTAAAACTTTTTAAAAGGGTCTCTAAAAAGGTTTAGGGGGTTATATACATAGTGTTTTAGGGTGCAAGTATGCAACCATTGTGAATACTTTTAGAGATTTAATTTTTAGGAATCTATATATATATATATATATATATATATATAATGACAACAATGATTTTTCCTGTCTAAATAACTTACCATAAATGAAACTCAAATGTGACTTTTCAGCTATACATTGGAAGTTGAGACACTTTAATTAGAATGAAATTTGTATTTTTCATATACATTATTGTATATGGATATCTTCAATTATGTCTATTACTCCTTCCGTTTTCAAATTAAAGTCTTCATTTCCTTTTTCGTCCGTTCTAAAATTATTGTTCTTTCAAAACTTTCTCTTTTAAAAAAATCAATTTTACCACTTTACTCTTACATTTTTTTACTTATTTTAATTATGAGCACGTGTTTAAGGGCATTAAATGAAATAACACGGACAAAAAAAATTATAATATAATCAATTACTTTTTTCTTAAACGGTGTGCCGGGTCAAAGAAGATGATAATTTGAAAACAGATAGAGTACTAAAATAGTTACATAATCTTATATATATATATATATATATATATATATATATATATATATATATATATATATATATATATATATATATATAACCTAGGTAGTCTAAAAATAGTAATTTCCTGCCAAAATTTGTATCCCTAAAATAGTAACCTCTATTTATAACAAACATTTAATGAATCCTATAATTAAATAATACAAATTCAAATACTTATAGCTCCTTGAAACTATAGCCTAGGAACTAGAATCACTGCATTCATTGTTTTGTTATCCAAACACAACCTTTTATGCATACAACCGTTAGTTTTCCATTGTTGCCAAATAAACTTCATAAAAATCATGGATGACTTTGTGCAAGAAATTTCACTGAAGTGAATCATAAATACTCACAATTAATTTTAACTGAATGACTAATCAGTATATATATATATATATATATATATATATATATATATATATATATATATATATATATATATATATATATGATTTTATTTATGAATTTTTTTGTCTACTTCACCAAATTAAAAATTATTAAAACAAATACTTTCAATGAAATCACAAAAAACTCACAATTCATTATAACTAAATGAAATATATGAATATTTTGTTGTCCATTTCATCGGATCAAAGTTTTTAAAAGAAATATTATGAACAAAATTACAAATACTCATTATTGATATTAAATATATGACTGACCAACAAAAATATATAGATTTGAAAATTTGTTGTCCATTTCATCATATTCAAAATTTAAAAAACATCAAAAGTTCATCTAAAATACGAATGCACATGATTAATTATAAATGACTGACATATCTAAAAAATATATCGATTTGAAATAAATAAAATTTAACAAATACTTCAAGTAACAAGAACTATATAATGGTAAATAACGAAACAAACAATATTGCAACATAATTTTTCCTCTAACAAAGAGGAAATATTTCGGAAGTGCAAAGTTGCCTCTCTTTAAAAAAAAAAATTGAACCGACCATTTAATCATGAACTAATTGATTTGTCGTTGTGTTCGAAAAGTAATCAGATTTACGTCAAATTGTAGAATGCCCAAGTATTCTCACTTAGAAAACTACTTTGATGATTATCCTTTATAGAGTTCTATATTTTCGAGGATAGAGAATAGGGAGAGGGATAATGAGTAAAGAGAGTGCAGAAGAAAAACTAAAATGAGAGTTGGTTCCATAAGTTGGGTTAATAGTTTGTTTTTTCTTCGGTGAAAGGTCTGACAAGGTTGCTGAAATAAATATCTTCGCAAGAGGTAGCGAGACTCAAGACAAGAGTTTTTAATATATATATATATATATATATACTCTAAAACGATGTCGTTTTAATATCTGTGAGTGAGGCGAAGTAACAAAGCCAATATATTAAATTTGTCTATTTAATTGTTATTGATTATTGATATTGAAATAAGATATAAACAGGGTTAAATCAGTACAAATAGAATTATTTGAGTCAATTTTGAATTGATCATCGTCAATTAATTTTGTTTAGAGTAAGTTTTGTCATTCAATTAATATGTGTTGTGTTATGAACACGTCAGACCAATTTATATTTTGTCTTTTAAAGGTTTAAAAAGAATATGATGAAAATTGGGTCGATCTCTTTTGACAGATATTCAAACGCTGTCCACTATGCTTTTGTAATCGAAAAAATATTTTTGATGTGAAAGGACGGGTATACTTTTAATGAATCTGATACGCTTGCGATAAATATCGGTTCATACATTGCCATGATTCAAAATTGTGTAATTGTCATTCTCATTCCATAGCAGTGTATCACAATTTTAAATCGATACCTCACGTTCAAACTGGTCTATTTCCAATTCATAGCGATGCATTGTGATTCTAAATTGATGCATCGTGAATCCAAATCGACGTATCGCTACTGAAAATCCATACACTGCGATACACATTTTTTTGTATTTTTATTTTAATTATTTATTTAATTTTCATAAATTGCAATTATTGCAATTTATTTATTTTATTATTGTTAATTAACTGACACATATATTTATTTATTTTCATAATTTTTTCTATTCATCGAAATAATCTCTTCTTTTAGTTTTGTTTTTTGTCTTCATTTTGCTTGATTATAATTTAACTAAGCATAATTTGATTGAAAAATATATATCCGTGCGTTTAACGCACGAGTATAAAACTAGTTGATAATTGAGGATAATATCCCCTCGACCTCCTGCCAATTATTTGTTCTCGATAATCTTCAAAAAAAAAAATTAATTTATTACATCAGTGATATTTTATTTTCTTTGAAATATTGATCCCCTCTCCACGAGATTCAATTCGAGCAACATACACTCAATGAGCTTCTAATTTATTGGTAGGGTTTATCAATAGTAGTACAAAACAAGTTCCCCATGAGACTTGCTAATAAATTATTATTGTATGTTGAAAATATTAACCAAAAAATATAAAACACCTATAATGGATATTGTTTTAAAATGTAATATATTATTCAAAATGGATTATTATTTGTCTGTTACTTTGGGACTCAATATCATAATTGATTATATTATGCATATAAATTAATGCGAGGTCCATAATGGTAACATATCAACTTTCACGTGAAATGAACCAATGTTTTACTATGTGTTATTAGTCAATTTGACTAAATACAAATTTATTTGTAAGATTCAAGTATATTAGGATTTAGGAGGGTAGTATTCAATTTAACACCGTGTCCGTCGCACGTGACGCATTTGCAAATTTGAATTTCGGATCGAAGCGCATTATTTTAAATCCAATTTTCGATCGTTAGTTTTTGCTTCCCCCTCCCCAATTCAATTTCACGAACGAACGCAGTCTCTCCTCCCTCTTTCTTGTCTTGTTCGATTAAAAAACGCATTCCTCTCTCTCTCTCTCTCTCTCTCTCTCACACACACACACACAGAAAACACACTCAAGTGCGTTCAAATCACACTAACGCAGCATTTCCACTTTAATCTTACAGATTGCTCTCAGCTCAGTCCATTTGAAGGTATCCATTTCATTTTACTTCTATCTGCACACGCACACATACACACACACACACGCTTGTATATGAAAACCGTGAATTGAAATTTCTTTCAACCCTAATTTGTTGTTTTACTTGAGTTTTTAACCAAACTAGGGTTAATTTGTTGCAGAGTTGCAATCTGGCTCGAGACTGAGTGGAAAATGGATAGTTCCGAGCCCAAAAACGCTTCCCAATGTGTTAGGGTTGCGGTTAATATCAGACCCTTAGTAACTCCTGAGCTTCTAGTTGGCTGCACAGATTGTATTAGTGTAACCCCTGGTGAACCTCAGGTAACTTTGTCCTTATTTTTTTGCTTGCTAAGTTTCTGTTAAATCTATTGGAACCGGGAGTAATTCTTTTCAAGTTTATGCTGATTTCTAGTTGATTTTGTGAAATAGGTGCAAATTGGTTCGCATTCTTTTACTTTTGATTACGTGTATGGAAGTACAGGAGATTCATCTTCTCGAATTTTTGATGATTGCGTTTCCCCTCTTGTTGAGGCACTTTTCCATGGTTACAATGCCACAGTTCTAGCTTATGGCCAGGTATAACATCATTTTCATGCGTGGTTACTGAATATATACTGGTGTTCATTTGTTGTACACGCTGAATTATGTATGATTGATAAGCGCGCGTTTTCCTTTCATGACTTGTCTCACACATTAATACTGCAACACATAGTAAGCTTTGTTTAGTTTTCAAGCTTATATAGTTTTTTGATGTGATTTGTTTCCAAAGACTGGGTCGGGAAAGACATATACAATGGGAACAAACTATAACGGAGAACAGCAACAACACGGAATTATTCCCAAAGTGATGGAAACTATATTCTCTAGAGTCGAAGCCACTAAAGACTCCACAGAGTTTCTAATAAGAGTATCTTTTATTGAGGTAGGATATCATTTTTTTTGTTGTTGACATTCTTCCTTATTATGCTAGATTGCAAACCTATCTTTTTGAACCGGTAGTGTTAATGTCCTTCACTGTAATTATGATATTGCAGATCTTTAAGGAGGAGGTCTTCGACTTGCTGGAACCAAATTTGACATCCTTTTCTAAGGTTGAGGGGGTGTCTACAAAGCCAGCTGGACCATCTAGAGCTCCTATTCAAATAAGAGAAACCATAAATGGGGGGATTTCACTTGCTGGTGTGACGGAGGCAGAGGTTAGGACGAAAGATGAAATGGCTTCCTATCTGCTGCGTGGTTCATTCGCTCGTGCCACTGGGAGCACAAATATGAATAGTCAATCAAGGTTGGAATAATGCCATTATTTCTTCTTTCTTCTTGCTAGAGTGTTCATATGTACAGAAGAAAGTGTCTATTAGATAGTCTAATCATGAGTATTATAAAATCCCATTTTAATTTGTTCTTTATCTTTATAAAGCTAATGGCATATTTTAGTGTAGTTTGAGCTCTTACACAACTGAGTGTGCTTTTCAACACAACATTGCACATTAAAGTTTGCAATTAAAATCACTTCCTCTAAGGTCTATGCTTTGTTTTACTCACGGAATAAACAAGAATTCGAGAACTATGTTGGTGTTGGCTTCGTCTTCAATAGTTCTATCATGCTCATATATTGCTTTAGATGATGGACCATGTAGTTTAACTATGTTCAACCTTTCTTATATTGTGTCAGTCGTTCACACGCCATCTTTACAATATCCATGGAGCAAAAAGAAGTGCTTCTGTCACAACTCATGATGACGGTGGTGAGGACATCTTGTGTGCAAAACTACATTTAGTCGACCTTGCTGGTTCTGAACGAGCAAAACGAACCGGAGCAGATGGGATGCGTTTCCGGGAAGGTATATGTCTACATTTTGGACACATTAGCTGAAGATATTATACTTTAGTTTCATGTCTTTCATATGTTTAATTTAATTATACTCTATTTGCATAGCAATAAATTCTTACGCTTTCTATTTTGAAATTGTAAAGTGGTCAACTTAAATCCATTTTCTTTTTCAATATGGTGTAGGCATTCATATCAATAAGGGGTTACTAGCTCTTGGTAATGTAATAAGTGCCTTGGGTGATGAGAAGAAACGGAAAGAAGGAGGTCATGTTCCATACAGAGATAGCAAGTTGACCCGTCTATTACAAGTATGGACTTACTATTCTGTCTCATAATCCTCCAGTATACATTTGAGGAAAAGAAACACGTGGAGTTTTACCTACTGTATACTGGGTGCATTTTAGTTTTATACAGAGTGAATTTTCTTTGATGCCAGTTCCATTTTTTGTTGTTGTATGTTTCCTTTCTACCTTTTTAACTGTCAATAAGAAGGTTAATTTCTTTCTTAAACTTAGAAACTTTACTCTGCATTTGTTTCTTGCAATCTTTTAAAATTTCATTTTGAAAGTTTTTAGTTTTTCTCCTTGTTTTTGATTTATCTAAGAGGCACTTTTCTTTATGTAAACCTTTTTTGTGTATGTTGAAGTGCTGCATCTTTGCCTTGTTTTACAAGAAAATATGTAAGATATTAACGAACTTTATATGCTTAGGATTCTCTTGGGGGAAACAGCAAAACAGTGATGATAGGTAAGCTATTTGGCATTCTAATAGATTAGAAAGACTTTCAAGCTGACCTTGGGCATCTCTTATTTGCGCTCCTAATTAACCTTCTATCTTATTTTTTTCCCTTGGGCTTGTATATGCATAGCTTGTATAAGTCCCGCAGATACAAATGCAGAAGAAACCTTGAACACTTTGAAGTATGCAAATCGAGCCCGTAACATCCAGAACAAAGCAATTGTAAGTTTTCTTTCTTTGTTGGTCCTACAAATGTGTGCCAAGGGCACTTGTTGATGATCCTACTTGGGGAACATTCCTAGCGCATCACATTCAGGAATGCACAAGATCTCAAAAAGATGTTTTAACAAATAACAAGTGCCCGAGGCATTTATTTGCATTCCCCATCCTTCCCCCTTTTGAGTCTTTGAGACAACCTTATCTATTGATTCGCAACCTGCTCCTGTTTCATATTCATTCGCGTTGCAGATCAACCGTGATCCAATGGCAGCTCAGGTGCAAAGAATGCGGAATCAAATCGAACAGTTGCAGGCCGAGCTCCTTTACGTTAGGGGAGACTCTAGTGCACCATTTGAGGAAACTCAGGTGTGATATTGCCAGATGCGCCTATAGTAGGTTAGATGTCAATGCTGAATTTAACCTTTTTGTTTCCAGATTCTTAAACACAAGATCTCCTTGCTTGAGGCAAGCAATGCTGAGCTACAGAGGGAACTCCAGTCACAGCAAATTAATTATGAGCATCTGACTCAGCAAGCAATCAATGCCCAAGTGAGTCTTGTTGGTGCTGTTCATCTACTTGCTATTATGTTTCATTAAGTTGGATTGTTCACATTTCATGGATTTCTTACACTTTCTTTTAATACTTCAGGTTGAAAAAGATCGGCTGATAATGAAAATTGAATCAGCTCGCAATGGTAAATCATGGGATGAGATTGATTCGAATTCAAATCAGGTTTGCATGAGCTGCTTTTGGTGTCTTCTTCTATGTATTAAATCAGCTTTTTAAAGAATTTGTTGATCTGAAGTTTCAAAACCTTTTTCAGGATTGTGATTTGATAAAAAGTTATGTGTCAAAAATTCAAGAACTAGAAGGCGAATTGCTGCGCTTACAAACGTTAAATAGTTCAAAGCATAGTGAGTTTGTCCATTACCTTGACTTGGAAGATGACGGGCTTCGCCCAAAAAATTCTTTATTCCCTGAATCTGATATCAAAGTGACAGAAGTGGGTGGTAAGCAACTAAAACTGCTTTAAATAGTTCATGCCTTGATGCTTGCTTCTCTCTCTCTCTCTCCATGTACTCCGTACTACAGAATATATGATTCAGTAATTAGTCACAACCAACAATTTTGTTTTTTAGTATTTATTGCTTTGTGGCCACTTAAGTTACACTGATTCCTGGCTTGCATCAATATGGAGACCTTAAATTTATATCCATTTTGATTAAAAAACTAAAGATATTCAGTGCCCTGTAATAATTCTTTTTAATACTGCCACTGCTCCTAAATGGATGTCTTTTTTTTTGGGGCCAACTTGTTTTACTAATCTAAAGACAATTTTCTTGATTTCCCTGCAAAGATCAAAAGTGCTACCCTCGAACAGAGGGTGGTAACTTTTAAGCAGCAAAGCAACTTAAACCAACTTGATCTTATCTAGGTGGGACTGAAGATGTTGAGAAAGAGCTGGAGCATTCTTCTCTTCAAGAAAAACTGGATATGGAACTCAAAGAATTGGACAAAAAGCTTGAACAGAAGGAGGTATATGTTTGCTATACTTTATTCATACTAGATCGAGATTTTAGAAAAAGGATATGCAGCTCAACTGCTCAAATATGAGAAAAAAGTATAGCAAACATATAATGCTGTGGTGCCGGATCACTAAATTAGTTATGTAGATGATAGGTGGTGATACTTGTTACATGGCATCCAACTCATTATTGGATACATTTTTTTGTCTACTTATGTCTGAAAGGAAGCAGTCTACTTGAGTTAGATAACTCTTTAACGTGAATATCCTTTATCTCTTATTTGTTGGGAAGGCTGAAATGAAGCGCTTTGGGGGTGCTGATACGTCTGTTCTGAAACAACATTATGAGAAGAAAGTTCAAGACTTGGAGCAAGAAAAGAGAACATTGCAGGTGAGCCTTTTCAGCTCCTGATACCTTTTATATTTAAGAGCATAATTTATACACTGCTCTCTAATTTTTCTTCTCCATTTTCAGAAAGAGATTGAGCAATTAAGGCACAATCTTGCAAGTATTTCCTCCAGTTCTGATGGCAGCACTCAAAAGTTGAAGGAAGATTATCTTCAGAAGTTGAATCTTTTGGAAGCACAGGCGAGTCTGTACTTGTCATGCCTGTCTGTTCATATTTACCTAGCTTATGACACTACTCTACTTGCCTGTCCAAGAATAATGAGCTGACTTATGACATAACTCTACTTGCCAGTCCAATATAGTCACCTGGCTTATAATTTCATTCCCTCTCCAGGTTGCTGAGTTGAAGAAGAAACAAGATGCTCAAGCTCAACTACTGAGACAAAAGCAGAAAAGTGATGATGCAGCAAAAGGCTACAGGATGAGATTCAGAGAATAAAGACTCAAAAGGTTCCTTTATTTACTCGGTAGAAACCTTTCTAGAATGATTATTTTATCTAGATTCTTACTTTTGGATGAATTTTGCTTGGTTTAGGTTCAACTACAACAAAAGATTAAGCAAGAATCAGAGCAGTTCCGACTGTGGAAAGCCTCACGCGAAAAGGAGGTTCTTCAGGTACAATAACTTTTATTCTCCCATGACGATGGTAAATGCTATGTATGTCATCTTTTCCTGCTCAGTCAGCTGTTGTTTATACCAATATCACGTTTAAATGCTCAGTTCAGTAGCACTTGGTATCTTATGCTGATTGTAGTTGGTTCATTATCAATTAGATTGCATTCGTTGTCTTTTTGTAATTTCATGAAATTTTTATGCTAGTCTAGTTTCACACTTTCCTAGTTTACTTTGTTTATATAGTTACCTGCTACTTCTTGTTATTGATATATGTAGAGGAAAATAAATTTATCATTTGGATTTTCTTACTACACAATAGTTTATAACGTGGAGTCAAAATTTCCTTTCTAAACCAACTAAGAGTGCATCTCATAGGCCATAGCTACAAGGTTGAGAGTCAAACCGAACCAAACCAAACCAAACCAAATCAAACCATTTTTAGCGGAACCACCAAGTCAAACTACGAAGCTGAACCATCAAGCTGAGCCACCAAACCAACAATCCTTTAGAATTCTGATCTTTATTATTCTTATACTTTATAAATATAAAGGCCAGTTGGTTTCACAACCCTTTGTATTCTCACTTAGTCTCTCTTAGTTGTCATCCAAACATCCGGTCCTCCTGACTCTCTCCGGTCTCCTTTACTCTCTCTTCCTCTTCTAATCTTCTCATTGATAAAGACAAGGTATGATCAACTTCTACTTTTTTTCCCAACTAAAGTGCAGAGTGTTTAGTGTTTACATTTGAATCTCTCTCTCTCTCTCTCTCTCACACACACACACACACAAATGATTTGAAGTTTGGCTTCTTCCTTTTTTTTTAGGTAATAAGTACTTTTATCAAGTATTTATGTTCTCTTTTGGTTTACTTAAAAGTTGAAATCCCATATTTTTTTTGAAAGATGGCCAAACCATGAAACCAAACCTTAGAACCGAACCACTAAACTGAGCCAAACCATGGTCGTTCGGTTCGGCTCAAGACTTTAAATATTTTACATACCGATGACATGCGCTTTAACTCGTATTTTGTTCCAAGCCGAACCATTTACACCCCTACTTGTCGTCCTCTCCGGTCCCCTCTCCTGCCATGCATTCCTTGTCTTTTTGGAATTTCATGCTTTTTAATGCTCGTCTAGTTTCACACTTTCCTATTTTACTTTGTTTATCTAGCTACCTGCTACTTCTTGTTATCAATATATGTAGAGGAAAATAAATTTATCATTTGGATTTTCTTACGACACAATAGTCTATCATGTGGAATCAGAATTTTATTTCTAAACAAACTAAGAGTGCCTCTAATAGGCCATAGCTACAAGGTTGTGAGTGAACTACATTCAGAACGATGGAGTTGGTATCAATTTGTAGGCTCTCTTGACAGTTTCTTATTCATCTCCTCTCCTTTGCCAGTCAATTTTATTTAAGATGTGTGATATGTCTCGATGTATTAGACTTTTCGTACACTGCAGAAACTGTCACTCTGCTAGTGTTGCAAGAATGTGTAGTTTGGACCATTCCGAGAGTCCACAATAGCCGGAGCCTTGTGCACTGACGAGTGCTTTTATTTTTATTTTTATATCTTCTGATGTAGTAAACTATCAGTGCTCTATAGGGCCAGCTAGTACACAAATGGTGATCATGATTATGGGCACTCTTCACAGTGCCACTCACAGTATCTTGTCTTTCACCAAGTAAGGTCATCAAGGATACGTCTGGATGTATCAGAACATCAATGTCCTGTAGGTCTTGCTACTGCTAGCGCACTTGTATGTACAGTGATTTTGTATTTGATTACATCCCTATAAGATCTGCTGAAACTCCCTGATCATGTGGTATTAGTTACTACTATCTTGATTTTCATTTACAGCTTTTTGCTTTGCGTCATCCTCTTTGTTGATGACATGGTTAATTTCTTGTAAATATATTTTCCTATAAACAGCTTAAGAAAGAAGGAAGAAGGAACGAGTATGAGATGCATAAGCTACTGGCTTTGAACCAAAGGCAAAAAATGGTAAAGTGATTTTCTTATGAAATTCCACTCTTCCTGATCTAAGCAATTTATTTTCTTACTTTCTGTGTTCTTTGTGTTAGGTTTTGCAAAGAAAGACAGAAGAAGCTTCTATGGCTACGAAAAGATTGAAGGAGTTATTAGAATCGCGAAAAACTTCTTCACGTGAAACATCTGGTTAGGAATTTTTCTTTCATGATATTCATGTTTATATCTTATTGTAGATTTTAATCTCCTTACATGCGCTTGTACATGTGCAGGAAATGTCCATGGCCCTGGACTTCAGGTATATATAATTGCTTGGAAGGATCATTATATGTAGAGAAGTTTGGGTTGATAAAGATAATTTTTAAACTGTATAGCATCTACTTTTATTGTGCCCTTAGTGAGGGTTGCCCTCATCCGTTCTCTGATGTTTGTGTGCGGCCATGATAGCCTCTTTCTTTTTGTTACCAATAATGATAATACAGTGCTAACTCGTGCTATTTAACAGGCACTCATGCAGGCAATTGAGCATGAACTTGAGGTAACTGTGCGCGTACATGAAGTACGCTGTGAATATGAGCGTCAAATGCAGGAGTGAGTGCCTTCATTTATTTAAAGGAACATTGTTTATTTCCAGCATTGTGCAACATGAGTCTATTAGTGAGTCAATGCGAATCACTTAGAGATGTTAATCGGTCCAGCCCTAACTGTTTTGGTCCAACCTTAATGGTTCCCGTCCAACATAGGTTCGGTTTAGACGGTTAACACTATTATCAAAAAACCTAACGGTTTCGGTCTGGCCCTGACGGTTTTGGTTCAAGCCTGCGATTTACAACCAATGATTAAACTTGTACGTTTTTTTCTCGATTTCGAGGCTTATGCGTTTATTTCAGCGTATTATACACGTCCCGTATATTATACTAACTATATTAAAGCTGTTAATCGGTCAAATCCCAACGGTTTTCAGTATTATACACATCTCGTATATTACTAACTATACTAAACCGTATGAAAAGTCGGCTTTCGGTTCAAACCTGCGGTTTTCGACCCTATTAACATCTCTAGAATCGCTTGAGGCAAGCAGTTTCTTTTGTGCTTTTATCCTACTGACAAGCTCTAGCTCAACTTGCTCATTTCTCCTGACAAAAGGTCGGGTGCTGCTCACTTCTCTTACGGAAGAGTTCGAGTGTTCAAGCCCTACCAGAGAACACTCTCCACTAGGGAGTCACCTCATTTGTTCTAGCCACACCAAAGACTCCATATAACTATAATTCTAGCCTTTCAAGGCATTAAATAATAAAATAAATAAATAAGGGTTGGGGTAAGGTCTATGTCCCTCTAACCTTATAAAAAAATAAAAAAATAGTGCTTTTATTATGGTTAATCCTCATGGTGATTTATTGGAATGGCAGGAGGGCAAAAATGGCTAAGGAGGTTGGAGAATTGAAGGAAGAAGCACAAATGTTAAAGCAGACAACTTTGAGGTCAGAAACATTGCTACTGAACTTACATTTCTTTACTGTTTTCCTTGCCCCCTACCCATTTCTTTTTAAAAATTTATTATTTGGTTTATGGTGCAATATAGTCTAATTACTTTCACCTTTAAACTCTTTGCCGAATGTGTGGATTTCAGTGATTGTACTCAAACAATGTCTCCTGGGGCTAGAAATTCGAGGATATTTGCGCTTGAAAACATGCTTTCTACTTCGTCTAGCACCCTTGTTTCAATGGCATCACAGTTGTCAGAAGCAGAAGAGCGTGAACGGGCCTTTAGTGGCAGAGGACGTTGGAACCAAGTTCGTTCTCTTGCTGAAGCGAAAAATATTATGAATTATCTATTTAACTTGGCATCCTCCTCCAGGTATTGATTGCTTCAGTAGCTAAATTTATCTGCAAAATAAAGTTTCTAAGAGTACAACTGCTTACTTTTTCCTTCCATTATCAAAGGTGCCACCTATGGGATAAAGAAGCTGATTGTAGAGAGAAGGATACTGAGATAAGAGGCCTGAAAGAAAAAATAGTCAATTTGTTTAGACAACTGGAAATGCAGAATGCAGAACTTAATCGTCTGGAGAAGCTGAAGGTTAGTATTCTGTGAATCACACTTCACTCTTGCTGTTTTGAAAGAAAGATGCAACATATCTGTTTCAGCTCAATGCATGCATTGTGAAAATGAAAGACCTGGAACAATAAATAAATATTTGGCCATGGTTTAGTTGCTTGTGGTCAACTTTTTAAATTGATGAAAGAGGTCGGCAGAAACTTTGACTTTTGACCGTCTAATTTAGAGACTTAGTACTTTACTCGGATACTTTGACTAAGGAAATATGATGAATAGTGCCTTAGAAATATAGTCTGGTTACCTCACTTCATCAAGGATTAGAATGGAACAAGCTGATTGATACGTATGGGTCATTTATAAAATTTCTAGGAGCTTAAAGACTCATGCCTTTCGTAGAACATGCGACTCGCAAACACACATCATGTGCCGAATTTCTAAATCTAAGTTCTCTTGATCCAACCAACCTGTTGAGTTTTCTTATTTATATTATCCGAACTTAGCTTAGAGGAATCATGAAAGGGCAATAATGTCATATGATTGGATAATTGGAGGAACCAATGGATAGGCAAAGATCTTGAGGTCCTTGGTTCCAATCGCCAGACTTTGGGGCCATACTTACCTAACAAAAAAAATGGATGTCGCTTTTCCCTTTTTCTATTTTACCATGAACTTTTATTTTGTGACTCATAAATAGTCACAATCTCATTCCAACTTGGTGACAGAAACTTTCGAAGGAGAAAAAAGCAAATCAAGAAGAGGCTTCGGTCTTAGATAATGGCGCAGGGCATGTGTATGACCTACGACCAAAGGTTACTTCCCTGAATTTTTTCAATAGTTATACTCATTAATGTTTTCAAGATTTCTTAAAGGATGCTAACTGAGGATTGACTGGTATCTCTGATTATAGGGCCTCCGAAATTCCTTAGCCTACAACGGTTTTGGGAATATTGCTGGGTTATTGGAAGATATGGATACATCCGACTCGGAACACTCAGACATTGATGGATGTAGTGATGACTATGAGTGGCAAGAAGAGAATGAATGGAAGAAAAATAAAGGTAGGAGAAGGAATTCTAAGACTGATGAAAATCCAGCTAAAATCTCTCCTTCAGAAAGCCATAGTGATCCAGAAATTCCAAAAATAGAATCTTCAAGCAACGAAAGCACAAGAAAGATAGCGGCAGAACTTTGCTGCTCGTGTTCTAAAAGTTCTTCGTGCAAGACGCAGAAATGTGAGTGTCGAGCTGCTAGGGGCACTTGCTGCATGTCCTGCGGCTGTCATCCAAATAAGTGCAGCAACAGAGAAGTTCTAGTCAAGGAGTTGGAAGACTTGCCGCCATCACAATTGGACAAAGGCATTGCAGATTCATCAAGCGCCGACGAAACAGAGAGAAGTCTCGTTCTTGCTTCTCATGGTGCAATGCTGCTTCAAACAGCACTTTCAGAGAAGCCTGCTGAGATCAAGGACGATGGCGGAGCAAGAAGGAAACCATTATCTGACATTGGGAACACCGTGGTATGTTCTCACTCTCACCTTTTCCCCCATGGCTTTTCTTCTCTTTGTTTTGGATAGTGACTTGATTTTGTTTCTGTTTCCTTTTCTTAATCCTCATTTTCTGTGTTTTATATCATTTGAATTTTTTGAAAACAAGTACGTTTCAAGTGACTACATCCAGCAGAAATCTAGATTTATTTACTGTTAACTAAAGATTTGTGATCTTTCAGGCCAAATCAAATGTGCCAAAGCCAAATAATAATCCGAGGAAGAAATGGAAAACACCAGTAATCCAGGTTGTGCCCGAGGCCCCACCAGTTTTCTCCCAGCCAGAAGAAGCAGAAGCACCAAAGAAAGAAGAGAGTACTGCAAATGAGCCCAACATCCCTTTGAAGTTACCTAGAGCTATGAGATCTGCGTTGTCAAATAACAATCCCCCATTGCGAGAGAGAAACTCTGACCGGCCCAATGATTTCATTCTTAAGACGGAAGGTGAGACTCCAGCACCAAGAAGTCCGCGCCGGCAGACAAGAGCAACATATGAGAAAGAGAACTGAGACTTACAAGCTCATCAGCTTGGTTGATCTTATTTTCTTGTGGGGATTTAACAAGAAAAATGTACTTGGCTATACCCGAAAAGGAAAACAAGAAGAAATAGATTTGGTGCTCGGCAAATACTGATCATTGACCCACTGATCGCATCTTCTGTGGCTAATCTTGTGTATGCCTCATTACTTACATTATTCTAACTTAATTGATTGTACCGATAGTTTTGATTTTTTAATGAAGTTTTATTCTACTTCCAGTGGGGTATTCCTATTGCTCTTGCTCTCTTAGATTTGAATTTTTGTATTAACTCCCAGGTAAAATAGTAAAAGTAATTTTTGTGTATGCCTCATTACTTACATTTTATGGATTCTACTATGAATAAATAAATTATGTTAACATAAGATGTGATATCATTAGGTATATAAATTTGAGTACACATTGAGTCGTTTTAGCATTGCTCTTTTTAAATTGTGGAGAAACTATTCAATTGACCATCGTACAAATTAGAGGTAATCGATTTAACCATCTCCAAGGGTCTTTTAAAACTTCAAATTTGAAGGATTTGGGCACTGTTGCTTCCTCCAACAGATGTTTCAATTCATCTTTAAATTTGAAGTTTGTGATTTTGGACTTCATTTCCAGCGCTCAACTGTTGATACTTCATTTTCACTCTCCTAATTTTTTTTTTTGTTTAAGTAATTATTTTGTGTTTTATATTTTCATTATTATTGTTAGTTTAATTGTTTAGTTTAAATACCACTTTGTAATGTTTTGGTTTAAATAATACAAAAAATTAATTTAATTATTTTTATTTATATTGTTAGTTATTAGTTATATATAAATTATGCAATAACTATCAATTTTACTAATAATATGTTTGTATTTTAGTCTCAATTAAATTCATGCATTTAATTATTATTTTTAATGCATAATATTTAATTTAATTTAATGTTAAATCAATAATATATTTGTTTTGCTAAAATACATTAATGCAAATAAAATAAAACAAAACATATACTTGGAATACAAATAAAATAAAATAATGAAGAATATACTTGGAATATTCCTTTTAGAGTAAACTTTGAAGTAGAACTGTTGGAGATAGTGTAAGAAATTTGGTGCAGAAATTACACCTGTTTAAAGATTTGGTGCAATTTTAACTTTAAACTGTTGGAGATGGTTACATTACAATATCCAAAATATGATTAATATATTCATGATTTGAATGCGATATTGGTTTTGTGATTAACACTTCATCCAATATTTTTCCGGGCTACTAATGTGGACTAACGGAGTGATAAAAATGAGACTTTATGAGGGGCAATATTGTCTTTTAGTATAGGCTCTAATCAATCCCTCAAATTAAAGAATAACTTCTTGTCGTTAACACATGTTGTGTTTACTCAAGAAAATTAATATTAAATAATTAACACATGTTGAGAGTATTATCCCTCGAAGAGAGGCAATTGTGGTTTTTATTTCAGTTCAACTAAATCACTGCCACCACGACATATGTTGTGACTATTTATATTACAATAGAGTTCATTCTAACACATATGCAATTGACTAAAACTATTTAGAGGTTGAGATTAAATTATCTTAAAAAAATGAATGGTTGAGATTCACTCTAATATTCACATGTGTGATATTAGTTATCCACTTTTAACTATCTATTTTCTCTGTTACAAAGCTACCCCCTACAATTAATATTATGAGCAGTGACATCATGAGATTAATCTTCTAAACCATTATCCCTTACAAAACATTAACCTTATATTAATATAATCTCACAATAAAGCTTAATTACCTTTTGAAATAATGTACCCCTCAACTGTAACATTTTTTAAAATTGCACCTTCTATTTAGACGTATTAACGAAATCAGATATACTGGCATCATGCCATTAACACGGACACGAAGATCTAGATTTTATTATTGTAACATGGATATTTCAACATATTCTCTTTACTTTGAACCAAAATAAAAAAATCATATTTTGAGTGGAAAGAAAAGTATCAAAAGAAAATGGACATTTTTAGATCAATATAAAACGAAGGAACTCTTCTTCTTCTTCTTCTTTTTAAAATGGAAACTAAAATGTCATTTTTCTTGGGACGTGGAAGCAACATTTTCTTTCATCCCAAGAAAAAGTCTCAATGATTGGAATTATTATCTAAATCTAAAATATAATTATAAATGTATGTCTATTGTCTAAAATTGATTTAAAATTAGCCAATGTTGATTTTCAGATTCAGAAAGTGAAGTATTTTATTTGCGACATAGGAATTATATTAGAGCGTCCTAGAGTTAGACATCAAATGTTCACATTGTCATATTGAAAATTTATTTTTCTTAGTATTAATCAAATTATTTTTTAACATAATACTCCTGGCCTTCGTCACCCAAAAACTTAACTTTTGACTTTATTGTTTCAACTAGTGTTTGCATTCGTGCGTTAAAATTAAACTAGGACCAGCAAAAGTCATGTTTTTTCGTCCCGACGCCCGATCCGATCCCAACATTTCCCCAAACCCAACATATTCCCGATTTCAACTTTGTTGGGATTTTTCGGTCCCGACTAATTTCAGGACGGTATTCAGGATAATTATCAATCATGTTGGGATTCCCGACCCGCCATGACTAATTTTTTTTTTTAAAGAAACATAGATTGCACTCTGTGAGATATTATTAAAAAACGAGGAAAAAGAACAAACTTAAGGGGGACAACTAGCCTAGCCCTTATAAATGAATGACGAAGGAGACTCGACTAAATTTATTTATTTATTTTTTAAATATTGTGAGTGTGTAGTGTGTACTGTTGTTGAGTGTTGAGTCTTCAAGTGAATCAAGTGAAAATTCCACAACTCCGAAGGATTGTTGGTGGATATGATTTGTCAAGCTAAGAGACTATCTTTCAAACAATCTCTATTTTGTGTTTGCTAAAATTACTTAATAGTGTTTGTTAAATTTATTTTCATAATGTTGTGGGTTTTTTTGTCTATCACGTTTCTGCATTTAGTGCAGCTCTTCTCCTGCGAGTGAAGAGTGCATTTTATTCTTAATGACATATTCATCGATACCCACCATTAGGGTATCTCCATTGGCTAATTCTTAGCCAAATTCTTAGCAAGATAAGAATTCTAAACCAATAGAGAATAAATTCTTACCAAAAAATTCTTAGCCAATTCCCCATTTAATAATTTTTCAACCAAGAGAGAAAAGAACGAAGTGAGAGAGAGTGTGGCGCACCTCACGCTTGAGCACAGCGCGTTCGTCTCACTCTTCGTAAAAGAAAGTGAACGGGCTTGAAGGTGTGTGTCCCTATGCCTTCCACTTTCATAAAACACTTGATTTTTATTTTTTTAAACCGTTGGCTATTTAAAAAAAATTGTGGCATGTTATGTTGCACCAAAATTTTCTTTTTGGCTTAAAATTTTTTTGTTAGGATTTTTTAAAAAAGGTTTTTAATATTACAATTAAAATTATAAATGAATTAAAGTATTTTATTTATAAATAATATTTAAAATTACTATATATTCATTAAAATTATAAACAATTTAATTTATTTATATAAAAATATACGAATTGATTAATTTAGTTTTTAATATTATAATTAAAATTATAAACGAATTAAATTATTTTATTTATAAATAATATTTAAAGTTAAAAAATATTCATTAAAATTAAAAACGATTTAATTTATTTATATAAAAATATATGAATTAATTAATCTGTTTGAAAAATATAAAAATAAAAAAATAGTTTAAATAAAGTGGATGACAATCACAGTAACAGTCGCTTCACAATTTGTTTGTTAAAATTTGGGTATTAAATTTCACGGCCTCGATCCTGTTTGAGAAATTTCGTTAAGTGTTTTATGTGCATTTAGTAAGAGATAAAATGATTTTTTTCAAACTTAACTTGTATTCTCTCCGTTTTCAAATTATCGTTCACCTTTCTTTTTTCATCCGTTTTTAAATAATAGTTCTATTTAAAAAAAATCATTTTAAGAAAACAGTTTTATCACTTTATCCTTACTTTTTCTACCTACTTTAATTATAATCACATATTCAAAGATATTAAAAGAAATAATATATTTCACCAATATTTATAATATAATTAATTACATTTTCTTAAACTGTGTACCATTAATAAACAATATTTTAACAACATGGAGGGTATCAAAATTTACAATCAACTCCCTAGAGTTTGAAAAATGACTATAAGCCTTCTTCCTCAAATTTTTTGGAAAACCCACCATTTTTTTATTATCAAAATCTTGAAATCATTATCAAAACCAAATTAAAGTGTTAGATCTTACATTTTTTTTTTTATCATCGAAAACCATCATCACTTTTCCAATGACTTTCCAAACGGCAAGGTTCGCCTGCGAAGGGGAAAAAAGAAAGAAAACCCTAAGATCTGAAATATGGCTTGATTAGCTGTGAAGTGAGAATTTGATTAGAGGACTAATGAAATTATATGATTGGAGAGCATTGCAGATCTTCTGACAGTGAGTAAGGTTAAGGTTCTTAATTATGTTGAGAGCTGCGTAGGTTCCGAGGCAAGAGCTGATATTCGAACCTGTAACGCTTCGGCGAAGTAAGCCGCCACTCTCTCCGGTGAAGAACCAAACGGCGATGATAGCTCTGATATCGCCGCCAAAAGGTTGTTGGCGTCATCCAGGCTGTCAACCGCTACGCACTCTGCGCATTGTAGCAATAACCCCAGCAATCTTAGCCCTATAGACTCGACTTCCATTAAAATAGGCTCTTTGTGTTCGTCAGTTTCTCGCCAAAAACTGGGCGGCCTCTCCGAAAAAGATTCGACGTTTGTGGGAAGGATCGTCTTCGTGATTGCTGGGAGATTTTCCGGCGGCGGCTACTTTGATGTTGCGTTTGTTCTTCATAACTGGGAGGCTTGGAGTTTATGGGAGGTTGATGCCTGATGGAGTAAACTCTGAAGCATGGTCGTGGAAGAATTTTGGAGAAAGGGGAAGAATATATGTAAAAGGGGAAACACTTTACGGTAGCTTTCGAGTTTCGAGGGAAAATTGACAAAAAAAAAATAAAAAAAAAAAAAAAAATCTGCCGAATAAGGACAAGAAGAACGTGCAGAGAATTGCAGATATGAAATTGAAGGCTTGCTGGTCTTTTTTATAACCTTGGGGGACTCAATTGAAAATTTTCATATAGTTTAGTTTAGTAAAAATTCATTTTAGCCCTTACCCGAGCCCACGTGAGACGGTGAGAGGCACATGAGGGACTTAACGGAATTTTTCTAACGACATCTATCAAAAGGACTGAGGCTGTAAAAATTTAATACTTATAAGACCCAAATTTGATAAAAAACTAGTTTTACATCCGTGCGTTTAACGCACGACCCTACATTTTTTCAATTAATTTATACTTAAGTGAAACAAAAAAGAAAAACAAAATTTCAAAAATAAAGAAAAAATAATGTTGGAAGCAACTACTTTTTATTTAAAAAAATGATATGTTTTGATTTAAAAATTAAAGACTTGTATATTTAAGATCTGAGAAAATAAGGTCATTTTTTTTAGAAAAAAAATTGGGGTTTAATAGTATGTTGTGTGTTTCAAGGAGTTTTGACTATTTAATGTTATAAGAGACGCAATTATAAATGATAAAGTTTGCTGTAAAAAAATAATGAATGCATTTTTCGAGGAGTATTTAGATCTAATGAAATTACATAAAAACATTGTGTTTAATTTTTTTGTATAAAAAATATTTTTGACATTCAGATATACAGTGAATTTGTTAATAGTTTTTATACATCAATTTTTGTTTTTTATTTTTAGATAAATCTTCGAACTGTTTTAATAATTTAGAATTCTCGAAAGATAATTTTTTCTGGTGATTTTTATTCCATGCTACTTCTAATTTGTCAATGGTTTTTTTACATCTCAAATTTTGGGTATTTCTTGATTTACTTGACTTTTTAGTATAATATTTCAATATTTGATGAGTTTATGTTGTGAAGAATCACTGTTTAGTTGAGGAAGGAGACTGTGAAAAAAATGTCTAACAATATTTGATGTGTTCATCTTTATCTTTTCTTGCAGTTGCAGGTACCTGATCATATACGAAGAAGGAGACGATGATTGTGAACTAATTCATTTTCACTAATCATCATTTACAATGTGTTTATTCATTTCTGTTTGACACAATTGAGAATTGGAAAACTATGCAAATTAAGATAATTCAAGGTGGAAGTTCCAAGAAGTTTTTGAATTATTTAATTAAAGACTTCATTAATTGTTTCTTGTTAATAGGGGTTTCTATTTTGGGAAACAAAGTTTTGACGGGATTTTTTCATATATAGACTACCCTGCTTATATATATATATATATATATATATATATATATATATATATATATATATATATATGTAAATTAAGAATAAAATATACAAATCAAATGGCTAACAGAAATACAATAGCTGGACAAATAAAATATATTTAGATATGGCTATCTCACAAGAAATTACATGGAAAGAATTCACACTCTTAAAAGAGGAAATAGAAACACTAAAGGATAGAATAGAAGAAAAAGAGTCAATATTATTTAGTCATGAAGGAAATATTGTATTAGAAAAAGACAAAAACGATTACAAAACACATGTTGAACGACTAATAAAACTCGAAGAAAGATTATTCGAAAAAGAAAAAACAATACACTACATTAAGAAATTATTTAACCAATAAATAAACCATGGAACCGAAAATTCCAAAAACAAAGAAATAATCAACAACGAGGAAGAAAAGAACTCTTATCCATCCAACGAAGAAGATAATAATTTTGGATACAACCTCAATATAGTCTTTAATCAAAAAGAAATACGAAGAAATTATTAAGACTACTTTTAACAAGAAAGACTTAACCTATAAAGCAGGAATATTTACAAAACTATCCAACCAACTAAGGTTACAAGAACGAAAAACCTACTACTCCATCGTAACACAGGAAAAAGCTGTAGAAATAAATAATAAACACATAAGTGATTTAAAAACACTTAATAGACAAGATTTCAACGATATATTTGACAAAATGAACATTAGAGACAAACAAAAAATGAAGTACTTATATATCGGTGGAATAGAAATAATAGTTGAAAGCATGCATAGAGAGGGAATCGATTCACCAATTGCCTTAGTAGTAAGAGATAAAAGATTAACAAACTATGAAGATTCAATACTAGGAAAAATAACAGGAAACTTAAGCTATAAAAAATTAGCTTTTACAATATATCCAAGATATTCTGTATCATTAAATGACAGAAACTTATTCGATATAATGACAATAGAATATTACTACGCTAGAAAGGATCTGATGAATAATGGAAACGCACCTATAAACATAAAATATGTTGTAGGAATAACAATTAGTAATCAAACAGGCCTTGATACACTCAATAAACATGAAAAGATAGAAGTAACGCGTCGTCCTATTTAAAGACATCACGGTAAAGGAACTACCAAAAACAAAATACACAAACTACGAAAATATTGAAAATAACCATAAACGAATGCTTACAACATTATCAGAACGCTATAACCCTCATAGAATATCTGTACCAAATGATGATGAAACCATAGAAGAAGAAAACCTCCTAAATTTAATAGATACAATACCAATATTACAAGATACTCTGCCACCCCGGCGAAGTATACAAATCGATTCCAATTTAAACAGAAATATAGATCAATTAAATAATAACGCATTTAAGAATATTAAAAGCCATTGAATACAATGATGAATAAAGACAAGAAACCATTCGATTATAGCAAGTTAAAAAATAAATTTGGTCTACCATATTATTTCGATCGTCACGATTATAAGCATATCGATAGACAAGAACCAAGAACCGAACTACGAAAATATCTATATAATTACTATTCCGAGGGATCAATTGGTCAAAACGTCGAAAATATTGGAGCAGCTACTAACAACATAAATGCACTACTAGGAGAACTTCTGATACGGAATGACATTAAAAATCAAACTACAAAGGACAAGGAACAGTCTTTCAATCAAATCCTAACACAAATTGAAACTCAGTTAAATACACTTTTAGACAATAAAATAATCAATGACTCTCAAGACGCTCAAAGCTCTCAGGGTTCCAATCAAATACAAGAATTAGAAGGAAAAATAAACTTGCTAGAAAGAAAAATAAACTCGCTAGAAGAAGCACAGCAAAACAATAACAAACTTTTAAAAATCGTGATAGAAAAACTAGGATAAATGACTACAATAACGGATCAAATAACCCAAATAAAGAAACTAGTTCAAGATCTATATATATATATATATATATATATATATATATATATATAAATAAATTATTAAGGGACTATTACTATGATAGGCCTATAGTTGAGGGACCAATGTTGTGATTTGCCCTATATATATTAGAATTTACTGACCAGAATTAAGTCTTTCTAAAAAGTTAACTATTGGCCAAGATATTGCTAGATTTCGTGAACCCCGGTAACAATATAGGAGATATCTAACTTAATTCTTACGTTTGTCTTTCTATACTTTATATCATTTTCCTTCTCTATATCCTTTTCCTCATATTCTCCATATCCTTTCACTCTTCATTATATAACGGCAACTTGGTTGTCCTCCTCAAGTTTGTTATTTTATTTATATTAATAAAATATAGCTGGGTACCGCCCCTGTTTCCCTAATTTTTTTTTACAAAACTTGAGGTTGGTTGTCCCCCTCAAGTTTTTTTTTTTCCACAGTTGAATGATCATATTGTTTTTATTGATTACCGAGAAGTGTTCATTTTAAATTGATTATTTTGAATATTGACACCGTCCCATACTAGCGCCGTGCCATAGGTATGGACACAAAATCTAGTGTCAGCGTCCTCATGCTTCACCCGTGCTTCTTTTCTTCCTCCCACTATACTGTAGTTTTGTTTGTTTATTTTTTTAAATTTAAATTTTGAGTAGTTACTTTAAAGGAGATGGTGGAGCTGGTATTTATTTGACAAAACATAGGTAATATGGTTTTATTACTATTTTACGTAAGACATATCTTCTACATCCGATCCATCGTGTGTTGATGAGTTGACTAGTGAGAAAGTGTGACTTCGTCTTACAAATTAGGGCAAAACTTAGAAAAAACGGTTTTACTAAGTCAGATCCTCTTGGCCCGACTTAGCGTGTGTTGGTGGGTTGAGTTATGAGAGAGTGAAGTTCCATCTTACGAATAAAGATCCGTAAAACAGTCTTATAGGAGACCTTCTCTATAAATTAATATCCGTAAGACGTTCTTATATAAGACTTACTTTATTTATTTTCAAAAAGTGGATTATCATAATTAGGGTTATTAGTTCAGACAATTTCAAAAAGCTTGAATCGACTTCATTCAGAACCTCCTATTTTATAATCCCTCTGTTCCTAAATAATTGTTCTTTTTTTTTTGTCTATTCCAAAATAATTATTTTTCTTAACTTTTTCTTTTTAACAAAATACTTTTACCATTTTACCCTTACTTTTTCTACCTACTTTAATTATGATGACATGTACAAAAATATTACAAAAAATCACATATTACACCAATATTTATAATACAGTCAATTATTATTTTTTAAATGATGTATTGAGTAAAAGAAAATGATTAAATAGTTTATAACAGTAGTTAAGATACAAAAAATAAGGCAAGTAGATGCACTATACTCATTTGCCAAATAGACATATTTATGTAACTAATGTGGGTATGCACTCACCTATCAAATGGAGACAACTTAAATTGCTTTGGGGTTGGCATAACTGGAATAGATAAATAGGTCTAGAAGTCTTCTGGAAAACGATCTTATGGGTTTTAATTTATAAGACGGATCCTCACTTTCTCATAACTCAACCTATCAATACATAATAGGTCAGATAAGAATGATCTGTTTTACAAAAAATATATGTAAGACCGTCTTACCTGTAGGTTTAAATTTCAAATCCTTGTATGTCCAAATATACTTTCTTGGGAGAATCCCCATTTCTACCACCAGATAATACATAAAGATTACTTTTTCACTTAATAGTATCACCGTATTTTTCGTTATTTCACTTTTACTTAAAAGTGCAAAAAATAATACATGTTTATATTGACTATAAATCTTGTCTTACCACCACTCTATCATCTTACTAACTCTAAACTACACATTTTTCCTTCATTCTCTCCATCCCTCTCTTGTGAAGGAAAAACACTATACACCATACCTTCTCTCCTCCGTCCCCCCATCCAAATATAATAATAATAATAATAATAATAATAATAATAATAATAATAATAATAATAATAAAATCATGTTTTGACTTTGGTAAAGTTAAAAATAACTACCATTTTAGAGTCGTGCTATATAGATCCCCTCTTCCTCCAAGCTGACCCCCTACCCAATTTTAAAATACTCCATAACACTTTGTTTACCCCCCGATTACCTATTTTACCCTTTTGATTTTTAAAACTACTTCTTACACAAACCTTCCTCCCTAACCCACCCTATATACACAAACCCCCCTCTATACCCCCACCCCCAGCACAAAATCGATAACTTTCTCCCCTTCACCCCACTCTTACGCACACACACACGGCAACAACAACACACACCCAGACAAAAAAAAAAAAAACCTCCCTTTAGCATTCTGGTTGAAGAAGGATTGAAGAGAATATGAGAAGAAGAGAAGATATTAACTTCATCAACCCCATCTCCTTCCTATTGATTTTGCAAAATGGACAAAGGTATGTATAATTTTTTAAAAACAATTTAACTTGTGTTTTATTACAATGTAAGTGTTTAGGGTTGATATATCAATTAGGATTACTTGTGTTGTTTGATTGTGAGTAGGTTTAGGACCAAAGTTTTGCAAAAATGATATTTTTTTGAGCAATTTAGAAAGAAAAAAAACCGGGCCTGAACCTTGGAACTAGGGCACGATGTTCGGACTGGTCTGCGGAAATTCATGGCATAGTTCGTGTCTGGACAATCGAAATTCACCACTTTGTTCGGACCCCTGCATCCGAAAATTACAAAACCGTGCAGTCGAACATATGTAATATGCTCAGCTGCAGGGGTCGGAATAGTGCTATGATTTTCGGCTCCCAAGGTCCAAACAAAGTGGATTTTTGGGGGAATAAGAAGATGAAGAAGAATAAGAATAAGAATAAGAAGGTAGTTGAGAATAAGGGGTATATTTGTTGGGAAGAAGAGTTGGGAATAAGGGGTATATTTCTTTGGGGGTGGGGGGTTTAGTTAGAGGTTTTTAGTTTTAGGAAAAGAGGATGGGGTCTACTTATGAGCTTCAAGGGTATAAGAGTCTTTATGATTAAGAGTATTTTTGTCATTAAGAGAAAAAGGAAAATGGGGGTCTATATAACACGACTCCCATTTTATTGGTTCTTAAATATGTTTCTATTTTAAGTTTTTAACAAATTAGTAAATTTTTTGAGTTATTTTTGTATCACACATACATTAAAGGGGGGGGGGGGCGCTATTTGCACCTATAAACCTCTAAACATATCCTTTTACTAAACACATTTTTTTTTTTTTTTTAGAGAAGCGAGGCGGCACCTGCAGGATTTTATTGATAGAAAAATAAAGGTACAAACTTAAGGGGGACAACCAGCCTGACCCATTATAGGGGGGACAAAGGAGCCTTACCTCAAAAAGAAAATACAAGAACAAAGCGAAAAGAATAACCCGACTAAAATTAAATGGAGCGCCTAACATATGGAGTCGGATTTGTCCAAATAAATAGAACCACGAATTCGAGCAGGAAGATCATGAGCAGCATCAAATTGAGTAGAAAGTAAAGAATCACATCCCATGTTTGCAAGAAGATCAGCAACAGAATTAGCCTGTCTATAGCAATGAACAAAATGAAAGGACATGTCCTTATGAATATCTCGAATCCGTTGGAAAATAGACCAACACTTCCACGGAGGCTGAGAACCGGAAAGAAGACAATCAACTAGCACTTTAGAATCCATCTCGATATGACCCCATGAAACCCGACATTTCTAAGCCAAAGAACACCTTGAAGTAAAGCTTTGGCCTCGGCAAAAGTATTAGAAGCGGTGCCATAAAATGAGGAAAAAGCATGAATAAAATCACCAGAGGAATTACGAATAATACCACCACCACCACTTAAACCCGGATTGCCTCGAGAAGCACCATCCACATTTAATTTAACCAGATTTAAGGGAGGTTTGATCCATTTAATAATCTGAACTTTGAGCAAAGAAAGAGAGAAGTCGAACTAGAAGCGAGAAGCCTTTATACAATTCGGATCGGAGGCGGATGGAAGAGATAAGGCCAAAGCGTCGCTATGACCATCAAATAAAATAGCATTCCGATTCTTCCAAAGATGCCACAAAATCAATAAAGGAAGAAGAATTTGAGGAGCTTCGGTTTCGAGTAATCCACCAGCCATGCAAGCTTGTTGAATAGAAGCATAGCACATTAAAACATGTTGATCAACACTAAAAGCGCCCAAATCGGCGGCGCGTGTCGGCATAAGAAAGACATGAGAGAAAGTCTCACTATGACCGCAACAAAACGCGGAGACAATCTGAAGCCTTTAGAAGCAAGACCTTCATCGATGGGAAGCCGTTGTTTAAAAAGCCGCCAAATAAAAATACTAATATGACGAGGAACGCTCGATGCGGATAAACTTAGAAGAAAAGCGCAACGGGTTTAGGCGCACACAAATGCCTTTGCCGGTGAAGTGATAGAGAACGAACCATTTGAAGTTAAAGTCCAACAAGGATGGTCGGCCTGATCAGATAAGTAGATGTCTTGAGCAAGAATACGATACAGATCATGCTCAGGAAGGAGAGCGCCAATTTGGATCGAAGCGGGACCAATAAAGAGATCCGAGGCAATTAGCCATCAAAGAACTAGGTTGAGATAGCGGACCACCATCAAGCCAATTATCAAACCAAGGCGAGCTAAGGCCGCGACCAATCGACCATTTTAAATTAGCCTCCACAAAGGGTCTAATAGCTAGCATACGACACCAAATATGGGATCCTTTAATTAAGGATGGGAAGGATGAAATCGAGCAATATTTGGCTTTAAAAATCGAGACCAAAGAGAATCTTGAGTACGGAACCGCCACCAAATACCAGCAGCAAAGGCTTGAGTAATATCCTTAAGAGATCGAATACCCACGCCTCCCTCAGAAGTAGGAGAACAACATTGAGACCAAGAAATCCAGTGAGATTTGTTCTTACCATCCAAATGGCCCCAAAAGAAATTAGAAAATAACCGATCAATTGAATGGGTAACGACTTTGGGAGGATCTAAAACAGCAATAAAATATGCAGTGATGGAATGCAAGACATGGTTTATGAGAGTGTATCTACCAGCCATAGAAAGTGAAAGAAGCCAGTAGGAGAGCCGTTGACCAACACTGAAAACCAATTATTAGAGATCAAAGCGCCAAATCATGTCAATAAAGAATTCACAAAACCCGAATTGGCGAAGCACTTTAATCGAAGAACCAAGAAATTCTCAAAAAGCCTTTGACATGTCCACCTGATTTGAGGACGATATTGGAGCCGGGAATTTTCTTACCCAAATGAGTCATCAGTTCTTGAGCCAAAAGAATATTATCTTGAATAAGGCGGCCTTTAACGAACCCACTTTGGTTGAGGGAAATAATAGATGGAAGGATATTAGCCAGCCGAGTAGATAGAATTTTAGAGATCACTTTATTTTTGAAGTTGCATAAACTAATAGGCGAAAATCATCAAGGAGGACGGGTGATCGATTTTGGAATGGTTGCAATAAGAGTGCTTGACCAACTCTTGGGTAAAGAAAAGCCTGAAAAAAATTCCAAGACTGCAGCATGAAAATCCTCTCCAATTATATCCCAAAGAATGAGAAAAGAAGAACCCCGAAAAGCCATCCCACGGCTGCGCTAGAACCATCCATAGAAAGAATAGCAGTTTTAACTTCTTCTAACGAAGGGTAAGCCGAAAGAGCAGAGTTCATTTGATCAGAGACAAGGCGGGGAATATTTGAAATAAGATCATTATCAGAAATGGAATCAGCCTGAAACCCTAAAATATGTCAACACTGAGTACACACCCCTAGTTTTCCTATTTTCCCTTCTTATTTTGAAACCAAAACCATTCAACCCACCCTCCCTTCCCTATGATCTCTCCCTCTCCCTCTTCTTCCTTCCTGCCACCATTATACTTCCTCCATTCTCAATAAAAAAAATCTTCCTCTCCCTTCCTTGCAATGAGATCTCTCTCCCCCTATCACTTTGGTTTTTTTCTTACTCCAATCACCACTGGAGCAATTTTTTTTAATTTCTATTACTCAGCCTTGGTTGGTCGAACAACACTATGTTGTTCAGTCAACCTTGGATGAACACCACTAATAATTTTTTTTGGGCGAACCATAAAAGAAGAGGAAAAACAAAAAAAAAATAATTAAAAAATGGGAGGAAGAAAAGGGAGAAAAAAAAGGAGGAAGAAGTCGGTGATGTTAGGAAGGAAGAAGAAGAGGATAAGAAAAAGTAAAAAAGAAAGAGTTATAAGAAAGGGGCTAGGAAGGAGGAAGAAGGGGGAAAGAAGAAGAAAAAGAGAGAGGAATAAGTGGGTGACGCTGGGAGGGATGAAGAAGAGGAAAAGAGAAAAAACAAAAAGGAGGAAGAAGAAGAAAGGGGGCCGGAGGAAGAAGAAGGGCAACCATGTCATTTCAATTAGGGGTATTTTTGTAACAAAAAGAAAAAGAAAAATAGGGTACATTGAGAGGATTGGGGGTACAAATAACGCCCATATACATTAATGGCCTTAACACTTATAACATTATTGGTCCATACTAAGACATCATAAGTATCAAGTAAAATTAAGGCTTAATTATTAATTTGGTCACCCTACTTTCGAGGAAATCACAATAAGGTCACCCTACTACCATTTTGCACACTTTTGTCACCCTACTTAACAAATAGTGACAATATAGTTTAGAAAGTGGATGCCGTTAACTGAATAGATTGAAAATACATAAATGGCCCTTACCTGTGACATGTTCCGTGCACGTGAACTATTAGGTCTCCTAAACAAAAGCTAAATGCCCGACTCTGTCATTTTCATTTGTGTAGGAGAGAGAGAGAAAGAAAGATAGAGCATATCAAATACGATAGCAGAAACAAAGGAAGATCGAAGAGTTGATTGAAGATCGAAGCAAGACTAAAGAGTTGAGTGAAGATCGAAGAAAGAGTTGCAAGTGAACGAACTCGAACAAAGGAAAGCTTATAACCCCTAAACTCATCGACAAAATAAAACCCTAATTTGCGATTCTATAGTTACAAATTAGGGCTTTTGAAAGCGTAATTTGTGAATATTAAGCATGTATTGCTTCGACAATGGTTTGATGTGAGTTCAATTAGGGGTTTTTGTTGTAATATTTTTGTTTTGAAAAATTTGGGTTTTAGTTGTCACAGTTGTTGAATTAGGGCTTTTGTGTTTAACGTGTGGGTATGCATGTATGTACTCAGATTATATAGGATATTGCATGTAATATAATGTATTGGTAGGGGTTTTTGTTTATAAAGCTCCAATTTTTTATGTGATATATGGTCCCCTACTAGTCTGTACACTGTGTTGCTTGGCCCCCTTCCCCACTTTAGTTTTTATTGTAAAGTAATGTTATAATATTGGTTGTCCCCCCCTTCCCCAACACTTTAGGTTTCTTTCTTTTCTTTTTAAGTGTTTTGTCTGATTATAAGCATGCTCCCACTAGTGTTTTGTTTTTTGGCTTAGAATATACTACTTTGTCTTATGATACCCCACCCTTTTTCCTATTATATTTGCAGTAAATGATGGTAGTTGCTGTAAAGTGCAATTATGAGGGTACTTTTTTACATGAGAAACCAATTAGGTATATGGGGAAGGTTCACTATTGGAAGTACTTAAGAGTTACAGGAATTTACAATGTCTGGGTTGAAGGAGAGGGTACGAAATGAGTTAGGTAAGAATAATATCAGTAGTATATGCTATCGTTCTAACCCTGAAGATTTTGATGATTTGATAAAGCTAGGTCAGGATAGGGGACAAATAGAAATCTATATTGAACATGAGGTTGAGGATTAAGACTTAGAGCTTGATGCCGACTACGTATATTCTTCATCGAGTGGGGATGAGTCTAGATATAGTTAGGAAGATGAAGACTTTGAAAGCCTGAGTGATGAAGAGTTACTGACAACTAGAAAAAACTTGAGAACAAATAAGGCTAAGGGCAAAGGTCTTGTGAAAACAAATGTCGAGGGATTGAAGAGGAGAGGATATTCAATATAATTTTGCTGATCAAGAAACTCCAATGGGAGGAAAAACTCAGAGAAGGCTTCCGGTTTTACTGAATAAGGTTGATAATGAGATGATGTTTGATGAGAAGGATGCTCAATTTCCTCCTGATTCTGATAGTGGGAGTGATGATAATGGTAATGATAAGGTGTTGAGAAATGTCAGATCTAAGTTCCCTAGGTACAACAAAAAAATGTGATATGCATAATAGAGAATTTAGCTTACACGAAACATTCACTAATGTGCAGGAGTTTGGAGATGCCATTAGGGAGTATGGTTGTAAGAATGGTTATGACATAAAAAATTTAACCAATGATAAGAAGAGGGTACATGTTAAGTGTGTGAATTCAAATGTTTGCATATGGGAAATATGGGCAAGCTGTATTAAGGATGAAACAACTTTTAAAATTAAAACTTTGTGTATTGTTCATCAATGTGGAATAACTTATAAGAGTAGATGTTGTAGTGTTGGATGGCTTGCAAAAAAAGAATTTCATGACAAAATTTTGAATAATCCAAAATGGAAGTTAAGAGAGTTTAAGAAAGAGGTGATGGAAAGATTTGGATTGGATGTTAGCAGGATCATGTGTATAAGGGGTAGGGCTAGGGTTCTTGGTGAAGAATTGGAATCATTGGATGGCCATTATGCCAAACTGGAGGATTATAGAAAAGAATTAATGAGAACAAATGCGGGCAGTACAGTGGAGATAGAGAAATGGGTGCATCCAACCAATGGAAACGAATATTTTTCTAAGATTTACATTTGTTTTGATGCACTGAAAAGGGGGTTTCTTGAAGGGTGTAGGCCTGTTTTGGGGCTTTATGGGTGCTTTCTAAAAGGAATTTGTAAAGTTGAATTGCTTGTTGCAATAGGGAGGGATGCAAACAATCAAATGTTTCTTGTTACCTGGGCTGTTGTTCTGGTTGAGAACAAAAATTCTTGGAAATGGTTCATTCAAATGTTAATTAATGACTTGGATTTAGGGAGTGATGAAGGGTGAGTTTTAATCCACTAATCAACAAAATGGTCTAATGGAGGCAGTACATGAGCTATTGCCTTTTGTTGAGCACAGAAACTGTGTAAGGCATATTTACAGCAATTGGAGGAAATATTTCAAGGGAGGTGCATGAACTAAGAAAAGCTTTTTGGGTAGTGGTGTATGCAAGTACTAAGAGTGAAATGAAAGAACAATTAGAAAAGATGAAAGAAATTGATCAGGCTGCTTATTATGGGTTTATGAAGAGGAACCTTGAGCAATTTTGTAGGGCTTACTTCAGTACTGCAATAAAAGTAGACAATGTTGAGAATACCATGGCTGAGGCTTTTAATGGAACAATTGTTGACTTTAGGGTTAAGCCTTTAATTTACATGTTAGAAGAGATTAGGTTGTATATGATGGGTATGCTGTAGAAAAGAATGGTGTGGTAGTTAATTTCAGTCAGTGGACTTGTACTTGCAGAAAATGGCAATTGAAGGGAATTCCTTACACCCATGCTATTGCAGCCATTTACCAAAAAGGTGAAAGGCCAGAAAACTACTTGGATCAGTGCTACCTAAAAACTACTTTTCTGAAAGCTTATGGTTATTCTATGAATCCAATTAGTGGAGAACATCAGTGACCAAAATCTAGCAAGACTCCTTTGCTACGTACTGCAAATAAGAAAATGCCCGGAAGACAAAAAAAAAGGATTAAGTCTCCACATGAAGAAAAAAAGGGTAAGGATAGTGAAGCATGAAGTGCAACTAAAGGTGGAGCCAAACAAGGTTTATCAAGGAAAGGTAGGGTGATGAGTTGCAAATTATGCAATATGGCTGGACACAATAAGAGAACCTGCCCCAAAGCAAAGGTAGTAGCTAGTGCATGAGGATCACTTCTTGAAGATGGACCAAGTCACAACATTCAGGTTAATTATGTTTTCTATTTTCCTTGCATATTTTCCTTTTTTGTTTGCCTTGCATGTCTAACATCTTTTGTTTATTGTCTGCACATTAGGCCCCTAGTCTTGGTGATGGAGCAAGGCATGCAGACCAAGATAGTTTTGGAATTGGAACTCAATCAAGTCAGGTATAGTACTTCCTTACATTTTCATTTATATTTCTTTTATTTACCCAACATGTCTTAACATTTTACTTGATGGTGAATAGACCCCTATTATTGGTGATGGACCAAGGCAGACATGTGTTGGATCTCAAAAAACTCAGGTAAAACATGCAATGCTTTGTTACATTTCATATGTGATATAGGGTCCTTGTCTAAACATGATCTTGTCTTTTAAATAGACAAGTGGTGTTAAAGAAACTGCAAAGCAAGGATGGGAAGTGAATTTAGGTGTTGGATCTCAAAAACCTCAGGTGATGCTACTCAATTTGGTCTTGGGCCGTTCCTTGCGGTTTGTAGGATATTTGGACTTATGTAAAGGTATGATCTTGTCTAGACCTGTCAAAAGAAGAATACCTTAGTAGGAATGCAAGGCAGGGCCTCGCGAAACCCCTCAGGCGTGAGAGTAAGTATTAAGCTTATAGAAAGAAAAATGACAAAGTTTCGGTGTGTAAAGTGTGCGTACCTTTCAAATGAAACTTCGTGAGATATATATAGCCATTTTTGGAGTGAAATTCGGGCTGAGTTATTATTATGGAGAGAATTTAGGACTTTATGACCATAAATGCGGGTTGACCGCGTAACTGACGGAATCATAGCTTGAATCTCGGGCTCGGGATGAATATCTAGTTTATTCGAGCCGCCATGCTCCCTGCTTGGTGATTGGTAAGAAGCCTCCTGCTCGGGATATATGTAGGATATTTACCTCTGGTTATCCTGCTCGGATGACCTCTTTCCTGGTCCCTAACATCCACGTGCCTATCAAGTGGTGGCACACGTGCTTGGCTCGTGACCAAGATTTGGGCCGAGCTCATTAGTGGCCTCCTGCTCCCTGTCCGGCTAGTATTTATGCTCGGTGCAAGGAGCATGGTGGAACTGTGTGAAGGCTTGAATTGGGGAGCAGAACACTTGCTTATTTTTGTTGTGGCCGACGTGAGCCGAGTTGCTTTGTTGGTGACAGCTGGTGTACTCAAAACGTCGGTTGCAGGAAGCTGAAAAGTTTTTCTGAGATGACAGCGGCCGGAAACAGTCATGATGGGTTACGTGTTTTCAAGGCGTGTATTTATGACGGGCTTTGATCAGGTGTATCGCAGCCGCCATAATTTGAATTTTGGGAAGGCCCGGAACGCTTGATTTGGGCGCCTTTTCCCCAAATTTCGCCTATAAAAGGGGGAGCCCTAAATCCTAAGGCCTTTTTTACTGCCTTCCTTTTTCAATTGTGCTCTGCAACGATTGCATTTTTGTGTTCACTCGATATCTCCGGTAACGAGCTTTAGGCAGATTAATCCTTTCGGCAAACTGGACCATGTGCAAATTACTCCTTCCGGCAAATTAATCCCCGTTCAATGCACAAGTAAGTGTCTCTATTTCTTAAGTTTTCCTTTTCTGCACTTGCATGATATTCATTCTTTTTCTGTATGTTCTTCACGTTTGTTCTTTCTGGGTAGATTCTTAGGGTTTTGCCTTTAGATCCGAGTAGTTTTCAGGGAGATCGAGGAGAAATCTTCAAGTAAAATGAGTTTTTTGGGGCTTTAATCCAGACATTCCTCGATCTCTTGTAGGATGTCTTCTCCCCTTCGATTTTTTGAGGATAACTCTGATCACGAGCAAGAAGCTTATGATTATGATCATGGTGCCCAAAGAAATAATGCACCAACAGATTCTGAAAAGACTGATTCTGAAGTACATGCTTCTGAGGGAAGGAATACCCAGGAAGCGAGCAGCCGAATTCCCCTTGAGAGGGTTGTGAACGATGTGACCACCGATCAGGATGAGGTGGATGAGGCGAGCTCGAGTGGGATCCCAAGTGATGAGGAGTTGGCCGGTCGACCTCGAGCAGGAAGGAGACATCGTAACAAGGATTACTATAACTTGAGCTCACTTGCTCACTGGGAGTCAATTGACTCAGTTGTAGAAGTTGGGAACTGGTTCAGTTTGATTAGGATCTCTGGTGAAGACTATCGAGGAGTTCCCTATGAGTCCGAGATGACTCCTGCTCAGATGAGAAGCAAGACGAAGAGAATAGTTTTCTTCTATGATTTTTTCCGCGTCGGGATGCGCTTTCCATTGGATCCCTTCATTATCGAGTTCTTAAGGGAAACCAACGCTGTTCCATGTGACCTCTAACTTACCATGATGCTGATTCTGATCGCCTTTAGCGTGACCTGTCGGCTGATTGGTTTTGAACCAGAGATGACCATACTTCGAAAACTCTTCCAGTTTACCAAAGATAAAAGATCGGGCAGGATTACTGGTCGCTTAAAAGCTGGGGCTTTAAAGCTATTTACTGAGTTTCCCCACAAAGTTGATAAGTGGGATAAGAGGATTATCGTTGTGGAATCCCGGGTTGGGTGGCCATTTGCCCCGACCCCGTACGAGATGAAGCCTCCAACTTATGACCGACATGCCACCTTCACTGGAAAGGACAAGTGTATGGCAATGTTGCGGGGAGCGCTAGGAGTGACCGAGCAGGGTCAGCGGTGGCTAATTGATTGGAAATCAATTGTGCAGGATGCACGAATCTTACCCTGGCCGGGATGTACCCTGCTTCCGTGGAGGGTGTAGAGCCCTTGATCGCCGTAACACCCGAGCCAACCCATCCTTTTTGGGGAACTTGTCATGACAATAAGTTCCCCAGTGAGTGCGAGTTATGCAGTCTGGGGGAGATTGCACTCCTCGGTTTGATTTTGATGATGCTGGTATTTGCTCTTATTATTTTGATTATTGGAAAAGTATATCTTGATGTTTTCTAATTTGTTTTCTTTTTTCTGACAGTGGTAAAAGATATACTAAGGCAATGGAAAACTGATTTCAAAGCAAGGTCCGTTGCTTGCCACGGTGAGTTGATAGGCCGCGAGCAACCTGCTTCTGCCTCTCTACCCAAGGCTCTTTTTACTGAAAGGAGCAGGAAATCATCTCGATATCTTGGCTCCTCCACCGAACCGAAATCTCCTTCCACAACGGCGCCAACCACCGAGCAGTCCTCTCGGAAGAGACCAGCTGTGACTGATTCCCAAGCGGGAGGTCGGAGCACCCGATCACGGAAAGTGGAGGATGAACCCCAGGAAACAATTCAAGCAGGCTCTGGTCCCTTGCCCTCTCCCATTATTCCAACACCCCTGGTCACGGGGTTGCCACCTCCACCCCTCGACGTGAAGAGCCACCACGGAGTGGTACACCTAGTTGGTTAAGAGCCAACTTTGTGATGCCCGTATCCCGAGAAGGGGTTAGGGCACTGGTGAATGAGTTCGCTGCCGTTCCCCCCTCGAAGGGATCAACATTTGTGATCGGGGAACCATGAGTGCCGTTTGCGGGCAAGGGATTCTGAAGAGGGTCGTCCAGCCCGATGTTATTCGCGGTGATGCCAAAACTCCGAACAATGTCCTGCTCGGTGAAATTGGCCTGCTGGTCAGCGAGGTATGTTATGCCCGTTGTTTCATGAAGATAACTGTCATTAACAATGTATATCTCTTGTTTATTTGTGTTTTTGTTGTTTTGCAGTTCACCTCCAAGGTTACTCTTCTGCACAAACGTGCAGATGAATACAAGGATAAGGTTGGGGCCTTGTTTGAGCAGAAGAGGAAATCTAATGAGGTTGTCCGCTCCTACAAGGACGACTTGATGGCTAAGGACAATGAGGTCCTTACAAAAGTTGCCGAGCTGACGAAGCTCGAAGGAGGAGATCATCCGCCTGAAGGCCCAGGTGGAGTTTGCGCAGAATGGGGAGGTGGCTGCTCAAAAGACCTTGAGCGAGGAGAGAAAAAATGCTGAGGATGCACAGGTCGCGGCCGAGAAGAAAGAGAGGGCTTGGCAGGCCAGGCTGGCACGGGAAGTTGCTGCTGCCAAGAATGCTGCCGTAGAAGACTTCAAGCAATCAGCCGAGCTCGAACAGCTCGTTGATGCGAAACTGGTACCCTATTATTCTCAAGGGTGTAATCACGTTCTTCGCATGCTGGCGAGCAGCGGGTTCCAGGCATAACGCGTGAAATGAAGGCAGAATGGGGGGCAGCTTCGCCCTGGTGTGCTGATGCCCGAAGAAGCCATGTTTTGATCCCTTACAATGAAGATGAACTGGGGATCATTGCGAACAATGACTGGGAGAGCGATGAGCCGGAGTGGGTCCCTCTAACTTCGCTGGCTAATAACATGGTTGACCAGATGAACGCCATTTTTGAGCGTGAGGCAAACGACGATGAGGATGAGGATCCTGCTCCCCAGCCTGCCGGCCCCGTGGTAATAGATGTCGAAGATAATCAGGCTGCTCCCTCTGCCGGCGTAGAAACAAACCTGCCTCCTCCTCCTGGTCAAAACGTGATTCAGCTACCACCTCTTCCTCCCCTCCCTCACTTGCAATCTGAAATGGACAGAATCTTCGCCGAGCTGGAAACGCCGGGAAGAATCATCGAGCAAGGAGAGCAAGGAGGGAATTGAAATATTGTAATAGGGCTTGTAGTGATTTTCCTTCGATGTAATTTTCAATGATTATGAAATGAGAAAAAGTATTTTGTAATTTTCAATGTGTGAATGCTCGTTGCTATTTGTTTATTTTTATTTTTACTCTTTGGTAAAAACAAACAGTGTTATCAGGTAGGACCCCTTCTGCTAATTTGGCAGGCATCCAAATAATTGTCTTTTGCTCGATTTATCGGGGAGAATTGTTTGGCCGTGTTAACTGGGCAGGGCCTTTGGTTTATTAAACCGTTAACTAATTATTCAGGCTGGATATTTATTTGAACGAGAGTTTTCTCCCTTTGTTGCCATAGCAAACAAAGCCGTCAAATAATATCGGGTAGTGGGTTGTCCCCCTTCTCATGTCGAGGCATTCAAACTACAATACAAACCGGGCAGGGCCCCACTTTGCTCGATTTATCAAGCAAAGTTATGTTTATAGTAGTTTGAGAATATTTTTACTTTTGACGGACATGATTTCAAACTTCTCAATCACTAAAAAAATAATTTAAGTAAATTTGACAAAAAACATTCAAAATCCCTTAATGCAAATACAGAAGAACAAAGTAACTGTCAAATCAATACCATATTAATGGTAATATTTCTTTAAATGATCAGAGTGTCAGGGATGCTTTAAATGTTTGCCCTCTTGATTTTGTAAGGTATAAGTGCCATCTCTAATGACTCCTGTAACCCTAAATGGTCCATCCCAGTTAGGTGACAGTTTTCCTCGCTCTGGTTGCTGTCCTGTGACTTCGATTTTCCTCAAGACCCAATCTCCGACTTGAAATGCTCTTCCCTGAACCTTCCTATCATGATGAGCTTTAGCTTTCTGTTTGTAGTTAACCATTCTGATGCGAGCTTCGAGTCTGCTTTCTTCAAGAAGGTCAAGGTCGATCGCCCGGGCGACCTGGTTGTCCTGCTTGTTATAGTGAGCCATTCTGTAACTGGGAAAGGCTGTTTCTGTTGGGATTACAGCCTCCGATCCATATGTGAAAGCAAAAGGTGTTTCACCCGTTGAGCCTCTTACTGTTGTCCTGATTGACCATAAAACGGCTGGAAGCTCATCTGTCCACTTCCCTGCTCGATTGTCTAAATTTCGTTTTAGAGCGTGCATGATTTGTTTGTTCGCGGCTTCTGCTTGTCCATTTCCCTGGGGATATGCAACTGAAGATTTCCAATGCTTAACATACATCCTGTTACATTCTTCTGTAAATTTATCCGAGAACTGCGTGCCATGTTCGGAGACAATAGCTCTGGGTAACCCAGATCGACACCAAATGTGGTCATGCACAAAGTTGATGATGTTGTTCGCAGTGATTATAGCTAATGGCTTTGCTTCAATCCATTTGGTGGAGTAATCGATAGCCACCACTGCATACTTGAATTGAGATCGTGCCAGGGGAAAAGGTCCGATCAGGTCGATTCCCTACATGTCGAATGGCCAAGCAGCAACTACTGGCGTTTGTTCGGTTGATGGCAATCTAGGAATGTCCGCAAATCTCTGACATTTGTCACATTTATGCACATACTGGGTTGCTTCTCTCCTCAGTGTAATCCAATAATATCATGCGAACAAAATTTTTTGTGCCAAGGTTCGGGCCCCTGGGTGACCCCCACATTCTCCCCGATGAACCTCATATAAAAGTTCTTGGGTCATTTCTGGTCGAACACAACGAAGCATCAACCTCACCTTTGATCGCTTGTACAGCACTCCTCCGACCACTGAGTATCGGCAAGCCTGGTTTTGAATAACTCTTGCTCGGTTTTGTCTTCAGGGAGAATGCCCTGCTCAATAAAATCCTTGTATTCATCAATCCAACACCTGCTCGCCGGCTGGATGTCCATTATCCGATCCTCGTCAATAGAAGGTGCTTCCAGGTGATCGATCATAACCGATGGCCTTAACGCTGAGAGTTCGTCTTCTGCCATTTTGGAGAGGTAATCTGCTCTCATGTTGTCTGCCTGGTCGATTCTGATGATTTCCCAAAACTTGAAATCCTTCAAGATTTCCTTGACTAAGTCACAATATTTGACCAAGATAGGATTATGAACTGCATACTCCCCTTGTACTTGGTTTATTACTAACTGAGAATCCGAGTATACTGTAACAGAATCAATGTCCATGTCCAACGGGAGCTCAAGTCCGGCGATCATAGCTTCATACTCGGCTTGATTATTGGAGGCCGCAAATTTGAATCGAAGAGCCATCTCGAACTCATCTGCCTGGTCGGGTGTAACCAGTAGAATGCCTGCTCCGCTTCCCGCTTTACTTACTGCACCATCTACGAATAATTCCCAGTAGTGTGTTAGTTTGATCTTAATTGTTTTTTCTTGTTCAGCTGGTAAATTTTTGGTTGGGACAAACTTTTCTTCATAATTGGAAAAACTCGTTTCCACCAAGAAGTCCGCTAATGCCTGTGCTTTGATAGCCCTTCTTGGCTGATAATCTATGTGAAATTCTGTGAGCTCGATGGACCAGCCAAGCATTCTCCCCGAAAAATCGGGCTTGTGTAATATTTTTCGTAGTGGTGAGTCAGTGTATCCAATTATCACATGTGCAGAAAAGTAGGCTCGTAATTTCCGAGCAGCAATGACAAGAGAGTAGGCCAACTTTTCTACGTTAAAATATCGACTTTCTACCGGAGTGAGAGCTTTAGACACATAATATACATGTTTTTGAACATTTGACTCCTCCCTAACCAAAATAGCGGCCACAGCCTGGTCTTTGGCAGCCAAGTACAAGTATAAATTCTCTCCCGTTTTCGGGCTGCCCATCAGAGGTGGTTCGCCGAGATATTTCTTAAGATGCTTGAAGGCCTCTGCACATTCCCCATTCCACTTGAAATTCTTGTTGCCGTGGAGAACTTTGAAGAAGGGCAAACATCGCTCAGCTGAGCGTGAGATAAAACGGCCAAGAGCAATGATGGTCCCATTTAGGCGTTGTACGTCCTTAATGCATCTAGGTTGCTTCATGTCGCGCAAGGCCTGAATTTTCTCCGGATTGGCCTCGATTCCCCTTTGGTCAACCATGAAGCCCAAGAATTTCCCAGCTCGAACTCCGAACACACATTTGCTCGGGTTTAGCTTCATGTTGTGTTTTCTCAGATTGGTGAAAGTTTCCTCCAAGTCCTTGTTGTGGTCTCTCCCTTTTGTTTTGATGACCATGTCATCAATGTATGCCTCCATGTTTCGGCCAATTTGTCGGCCAAAGACTTTGTTCACCATACGCTGGTAAGTAGCCCCAGCGTTCTTCAGCCCGAAGGGCATCATTTTATAACAGCAGAGACCGCCAGCTGCCCAAAATGCGGTCAAAGCCTTGTCCTGCTCTCACATTTTCACTTGATGGTACCCTAAGTACGCATCCAAGAAACTGAGCATCTCGAACCCATCGATAGCATCGACCAATCTATCAATGTGAGGAAGAGGGTAACTGTCTTTGGGACATGACTTATTAAGATCTGTGAAATCGACACACATCATCCACTTGTCATTGCTCTTTTTTACCATTACCACATTGGCAAGCCAAGACGGGCAATGAATTTCTTCGATGATGTCGACTTTCAACAGCTTTTCCACCTCTACCTTTATTGCTTCATTTTTCTCCGGGGAGAACTGTCGAGATCGTTGCTGAATTGGTCGGTATGTAAGATCCACACTTCGTCGATGAAGGACTTCCTCCTCGCTTATGCCACTCATATCTTCCACAATCCATGCGAATACATCGAGACTTGATTTTAACTGTTTGATCAATCGTGCTCACTCCTCAGGGGAAAGTGTTGTCCCAATTTTGATCTTCTGCTCTGGAAAAGCAGGGTTGATGACGATTTCCTCAAGCTCATCTTCAGCTCAAAATTTTGGCTCCTCACAAACCTGCAGTGTATCCATTTCGATTTTTTCATCTTTAACTCGCTTTCGGCGAGCGGACTTTGATACTTCTTTAGTAGCCTTTTCCTGCTCGGCAATAGGCTCATCAATCTCCATACTTTCTGGTTGCGAGCATTCCCCCCTGAAATTATTGCTATACTGACAGGGTCTTTCTCTGGAACGGTGATCCCTTCACTGGGAGTAGAGAACGCAACTTTCTGTTTTTTCTTTTGTGTCTCCCGAACATATTCCCACATTGCACGGGGTTGGATGTGAAGAATTTCGATGCCATTGTCTGTACTCGCTGATGGGGTACTGAAGCTACCATCTGGAAACGAGCCATGGAGGGAATGCCCATGATGGCATTGTATGGTGATTTTAAATCGATGACGAGGAAAGTTATGACTTCTAGCCTCGTATGCTGCCCATCACCTTGGTAAACTTTCAGGTCTACTGTGCCCTTGACACCGACCTTGTGATTCGTGAATCCTTCCAGAGTTCCCAAATATGGTTTCAAGCGAGCGTTAGTGAGACCGATCTCCTTGAGGCAATTGTAATAGAGCACGTCCCGACATGCTCCCGTATCCACGAGCACTCGATGCACTTGCCAATTGTTAATCAGAGCTGATATAACCAAAGGCTGCTCGGAAGCAAGGGTTGTGCTTGCTAGCTCACTGCGAGTGAAGTGGATAGTCTGCTCGCCAAAGCGAGCTACTGGTGGCATATTCATCACCTTTGACAGCGAGTAGATGTGTTTTCCCAGTTGAGTCGAGCTGGGTTCTTCCTCAAGAATGACGTTAACGACTCCATGTATCTGAGGGGCATTTCCCTTGTTTCCTCCGTTTCCTCCCCGAGCAGGAGGATCACGACGATTATTTCCATTGTTGTTTCCTTGCTTGAACCTATCAAGACGTCCTTGATTGATCAAGCATTGAATTTCTTTTTTGAGGATGAAGCATTCCTCTGTGACATGCCCCACATCGTTGTGATAAGCACAAAATTTTGTGCTATCCCGATACTAGGCTGTATTCGGATTCATGGGATAGGGAGAATGAAGATCATTCTAGATCTGCATCATGATCTCTTCTCTTGAAGTGTTCAGGGGAGTGAAATGTTGTTCTCTGAATCGTTGAGTGGGATTAGAAGTCCTGTTCCGATCTCTGCGAAAATTATTGTTATTGCCCGAGCTAGGAGTTGCTGCTGCCACCGAGCTATTCTTTGCTTTCTCTTTACCCTTTCCCTTTCGGTCAGCTTCTGTCGAGCTAAATAGCTGAGCCTAAGCAAGCATCTCACCCTGAGTTGTTGGGGGATGCATTACCAACTCCTGTTTCAGGCCCCCACTTCGCATGTTATTCAGAAAACAAAGTGTGACCTCCCCTTCCGTCATGCATGTGACCTGTTCGAGCACTTTTGTGAATCGCTCCACATAATTGTGGGAGGATTCATCAACTCCCTGGACCACCTTGCAGAGATCAAAACGACTCTTCGGAAGAGCTCCGGCCGAACCAAATTCTGCTAATAACTTCTCCCTTAGATCCTTCCATGTTGTTATAGACCCTCTTGAGAAACGTCCTAGCCAGCTTTGGGCTTTGCCCTGGATAGCCCCTGCAAATGCCTTCATTTTTAAGGCTTCATTTCTAGTTACTAGGCCGACCTGTGCCTCAAATGAGCGTAACCAATCTCCTGCTCGAGTTTTTCCTGAGTATTTATCAAAATTTGGGAAAACAGCCCCTTGTGTTGGAGGTGTGTTTTCGATCCAGTCCGCAAATGGACTATCGTCTGTTGATCGAACTGTCCTATCAGGTCGTCGACCAGCCTCCCATCCATCCATTCTAGCTTGCACAATTGCTAAAACCTTAGCCATTGTTTGAGGTTGAGCTGGTAGTGGTGTCGCAGGGATTACTACAGGCTGAGCTACAGCAGCCTGAGGTGCCTCAATTTGCTGTGCTTTAATCTGCTGGGGAACCCTTGGTGGTCTTAGGGCCTCATGGTGATCTGCTCGCCTGTCATGCTCGCGACGAGGTGATGTCCGACGAGATCGATGAGAGTAATGGGACCGGGAGTGATAGGAACGTTCATGTTCATCTCTTCGACTCCGTCTGCTAGCCGGCTGTGACTCATCGACCATACTGTGCTCTCTGGCACGACGTTTATCTCGACCACGTCTTTCCTCATGGATTTCTACCACATGAGTAGCTTGATTGTGGCTGTCACCACTTTCTGCTCGATTTCGAGCTGGTGCCTGATCGATGGCCAAAGGGTGTCTATGTGAGGCCTGGCCGCCGACACTAGGCACCCTTTCCACCATTTGTGGAACATTGATAACGGGCACAACTAAAATCAACTGTTCCTCTATGGGAACCGGTGGCTGACCCAACGCGGCCAATTGTTGGTTCAATATGAAAATCCTATTCAGGTACTGAGCCTGATTGCGAAATGCCTGAGCTTGTGCTTGTTCATTCAACGGGACAGGCTCTGCCACCGGATTAAGTCGAACAGCCTCTCGACGCTGATTCAGTTGGTCACGTAACTCAACCGAATTGGCTCGTTGCTGTTGCAACTGATTTCTCAAATCATGCTGGGGATGGTCATTTCCTGGGATGAAACCAACCTCGCCTGTTGGTGCATGCTGTGATGCTGCCTGTGATCTGGTCACTACTCCAATTGGGGGAAGCCCATTCCTAGGAAGCTGATCAGGTTGGGGAACCCCCTCAGGTCAGTTATTAGTTGGTGGCCAATCTCCCTGATGCACAAACATATCCCCACCAACGTTGATGCTTGCTCCAACATGTCTTTTCCCGTTCTTAGCCATGCTAACAAAGTTTTTGATGAAATGAACTGATTATATCTTCGTTTCCCGGCAACGGAACCAAACTGATGCTACTCAATTTGGTCTTGGGCCGTTCCTTGTGGCTTGTAGGATATCTGGGCTTATGTAAAGGTATGATCTTGTCTAGACCTGTCAAAATAAGAATACCTTAGTAGGAATGCAAGGTAAGGCCTCTCGAAACCCCTCAGGCGTGAGAGTAAGTATTAAGCTTGTAGAAAGCAAAATGATAGGGTTTCGGTGTGTAAAAGTGTGCGTACCTTTCAAATGAAACTTCGTGAGATATATATAGCCCTTTTGGAGTGAAATCCGGGCTGAGTTGTTATTATGGAGAGAATTTAGGACTTTATGACCATAAATGCGGGTTGACCGCGTAACTAACGGAGTCATGGCTTGAATCTCGGGCTCGGGAGTTATCTGTCAGTTAAGCTCGGGATGAATATCTGGTTTATTTGAGCAGCCCTGCTCCCTGCTTAGTGATTGGTAAGAAGCCTCCTGCTCGGGATATATGTAGGATATTTACCTATGGTTATCCTGCTCGGATGACCTCTTTCCTGGTCCCTAACATCCACGTGCCTATCACGTGGTGGCACACGTGCTTGGCTCGTGACCAAGATTTGGGCCGAGCTCATCATCAGGTAAAACATGTAATGTTGCCATACATTTCATATGTGATATAGGGTCCTTGTCTAAACATGGTCTTGTCTTTTAAATAGACAACTGGTGCTAGAGAAAATTTAATGCAAGGATGGGAAGTAAACATAGGTGTTGGAGATCAAGAAACTCACGTACTGCTTGTCTTTTTCAGATGTGTTCTGCTTCTCTTGGTTACATAGTTCTTGTTTTTAACATCTTAATTTTTTGTCAAACAACAAATAGGCATCTAGTTTTAGTTATGGATCAAGGCAAGTATGGAAAATAAATAGAGGTACTGGATGTGAACCAAGTCAGGCACTGCTTTTCATTTGAATATATTCTTTGTTGTAAGACTCAAACAAAGGTATTTTCTATTAACATTTGTTTGTGTTTCCATTAGGGACCTATAAGTACATCTGAAGGGAACACCAGTTATAGGAGTGCACCCAACGTATCACCACTTAAGAGAGGTGGGGAGATTGCTTTTATTAGGAGTGAGATTCAGACTCAACAAGACAACCCTCAAGTAATTAAGAAAATCAAAGTTAAGACAGGAGAAGCAACCAAAAAGTTACAAAGGAACATGAATAACATGTGGAAGCAAAAGTGTAAGGAGACCAATGGAATGACAATTGACATAGATTAGATGATGTAAGTCTCAAACATATGATTTTTTTTATGCTATGCTTGGTTATTGGTTGGATGTGAACCAATGTTGGGGTATTTTTGTTAATGGTCGGTAATTGCCCAATGTTGGGGTGTTTTTGCTGTTGGTTGGTTGATGAACAATGTTGGGGTGTTTTTGTTCATATCCGTACATGAGATTTTGTATCAGATTTGGTATCTTATTAGGTGATGTATATATAATATTTGGTATCTTATTCAATGTTATCTTGTTTGTTTGAATTACCTTTTTTTAAAAAAAAAATAAAATTAGGTGGTGTATATTTGGTTCATGCTCAGTGACTATGATGTCCAGCAGTGAAGGCTAACAAATCTTAGTCAAACAATCACAAAACATAACATAAACAAAATCGGAACTCAAACCAAATCTCATGTACCAAAACAAGTATCTTATTCAATGGTATCTTGTTTGTTCGAACACAATATGAGATTAGATTCATGTCCATCAAAAAACACAACATAGGGGACACAATTCATGTGAATCATGTCCATCAAACACTAAACATATCCATGTACACTAAAAACAGAGACATAACATATTCATGTCCATAAAAAACAATCACAAAACAAAACAGAAACAAAATTGGAACTCAAACCAAGTCTCATATACCAAAACAAGTCTCAATAACAGAAACAGATTTGGGATTCTCATAGACCAAGTTTCATATTCAAAACTTCATACCAAGTCTCATACTACAAACTACATAACATACTACAAACTACATAACATACATATTACTTTACAACTACCTAAGGCAACATGAATTGGGAATTCATGTTGCCATTCTTGTACATTAAGAGCATACTAACAATCACAACAAATACAACCAACAATTTCTCCTTCCAACCATTTGTAGCCAACTTTGACTTCAAAATAGCATTATCTTCCTTCAAGCTCCAAACCTCCTTTTTTAGATTCAATATCTTCATTTTTGTACTTGCAAGCTTAGTCAAGATTGTCTTCATCTCAACCTCTTTGTTCTTAAAGCCATTGAGCAACTCTCTTGCTCTTTGATTCAATGGAGGGTCATAGTGTCATACCATGCAAAGAAATGACACTTGTTTTCATCATCTTACATAATTTTACAAAAATTAAGGTAATTCAAACAAACAAAACTGTACAAACCATGAAAACATAAATTGAACAATTGAAATTAAGGTAATTCAATTTAAAATGTTCAAATTAACTAAAACAATTAACAAAACAGTCGAACCATTAACAAAACTTTTGAATTATCTAAAACCCCTAATATCAATGTCCAATTTTTTAGCCAAACTGTAGAAATTTAAGCAAAAAAACTAAGAATCACATACCTTCCAGTTGAGACATCCAAAAAACCTCATACCAGTCAGTCCATGATGTCCACATACGAGCCCTTTTACCACAATCACAAAATCTTTCTTCAATCAACTCATTTGATAATTTAGGGTTTCGATTTGAATTGGAATTAGAGGTCGTCGCCTGCATAATGCTCGAATTGAATTGGAATCGAGAATGGAAAATGTTTCAATGTTGATGCATCATGGTCTTCAATGTTGTTGGTTCTATGTTTGTTGCTTCAATGGTGTTCGCCTTCTTCAATGGTGTTCGTCTACTTCAATTTTGTCTGAGACTTGAGATGAAGTAAGGTCAGGTAAAGTAAGGTAAGGTGAGTGTGAGAGTAAGGGTTAAACAACAACGTGCCTAGCGCGTGTGCAAAATTAAGGGTATTTTTGGGTTATCACAAAATATTAGACGACTCAGCCTAAAAAATAGACTGAGTGACTAACATGTCACTATTTGTTAAGAAGGGTCACCAAAGTGTGCAAAATGGTAGTAGGGTGACTTTATTGAGATTTCATTGAAAGTAGGGTGACCAAATTGATAATTAAGCCTAAATTTAATAAATTTCAACAAAACTAAGCATTCATTTAATGACGAAATGAGTACTTTTTAAATCAATATTTGATATTTTTACTTGGTCATAAAAACAATATCATTTGTAAACATAACATAGGTACTTATTACAACACCTATAAAATATTTAATACAACACTTCTTGAAAAAAGTTTACCAATTTTCCCTTTGTTCAATTTATAATTAAATGAAAAAAATAACAAGATTAGTGACAGAGGTGGGCGGTGGGCGGGAGGTGGTGGGGCAGGGTGGGAGTTGGTTTTTAATTAAATGAAAAAAAATTATTTTTTTTCTGGGTGGAGATGGTGGCGGAGGCTAGGCGGGAGGTGGAGGAGGTTGGGCGGGCTGGGGGAGGGGTAGGAGGTTGGGATGGGGTGTGGGCTGGGTGAGGGAGGGACTGGGGAGGCCCATCCGTGGGAGGGGGGGGAGGATTGGGCATGTGGGGGGTGGGGTTGGGGAGGCGCGGGTGGGGGGCTTGGGAAGGATGGGCTTGGCCTAGGTAGTGTGGGAGGGCTGGGGGGAGGTGGTGATCCGGTGGCAGTGTTCAATTTTTTTTTGTTTTATTTTTGTTAAGGGTAATATAGTATTTTTATAACAAAAAGTGTTGTATTAAGTATTTTATAGGTGTTGTACTAAGTATTGCCCATTACATAAATGTAGTACACATCTCTTATTTTATAAAGGGGGTGTTATTCAGACCCCCAATAGCTCTAAGTTGACCCCTATTTTAAATATTTTTTTCTTAATGACAAAAATGTCTTCAACTGAAAAAAAAAACATAAACAACCTTCTAGCTTCTAATTTAGTGAACTCCCCTTACTTTTCATTAAATCCTAATTATCTAAGTAGACCCCCAACCCCCCATCCCCCACACAACAAATACCCCTTCTTCCAAACACACTTCACAGCCATTTAGTACTCCAAACTTCAAAAACTATATAATTATCCTCAAATCCTTCAACATTGTGGTGAAAATCAAATATGAAGCAAAAAGAAGTCAATGTGACCCATGTGGTAAGTATCTCTTATAATTTTATGCTTAAAATTGTGCAAACCGTCGGGTCATTTTTTTTAAATGGCGGTCTTCGACGTAAAATGTTCGACCTGGTCTATTGAACATTTTTGGAAATGTTCCACTAATACTGGTGGAACATTTTCCAACAGTATTGGAGGAACATTTCTTAAAATGTTTAATCCCTACTAGTCGAACATTACCGAAATTGTTCAATCACATGTGGTCGACCATTTTAAAAAAGTTTAGGATTTTTTGATATATTCAAGCATGTTTTCTAGGAATTCTAGTGTTGTTAGACCTCCCCATAAGGAGATTGTTCATCTTCAACATAATCAAATCCTTCATCTTTAACATAATCCGATCTTTCATCTTCAAGATATTGTTACCGATTACACGGATGTATCACATGAATACTTTTCATCTCGCGAACATTTGATTGGTTGGATGCATGCGAGGGGAAATGAGCATGACATGGTAATAATAGTTAGGAGGTAAGACAATGGTTCAGGTAAGAAAAAACCTAGGTTATTACTGACTTGTGAACGTGTTGGGCAAAAGCCATTTAGTACTCAAAACTTCAAAAACTATATCATTCTCCTCAAATCCTTCAACATTGTGGTGAAAATCAAATATGAAGCAAAAAGAAGTCAATGTGACCCATGTGGTAAGTATCTCTTATAAGTTTGTGCTTAACATTGTGTAAACCGTAGTGTTTTTTTTTTAAATGGCGGTCTTCGTCGTAAAATGTTCGACCTGGTCTATCGAACATTTTAGGAAATGTTCCACTAATACTGGTGGAACATTTTCCAACAGTATTGGAGGAACATTTATTAAAATGTTTAATCCCTACTAGTCGAACATTACCCAAATTGTTCAATCACATGTGGTCAACCATTTTAAAAAAGTTTAGGATTTTTCGATATATTCAAGCATGTTGTCTAGGAATTCTAGTGTTGTTAGACCTCCCCATAATGAGATTGTTCATCTTCAACATAATGAGATCGTTCATCTTCAACATAATCAGATCCTTCATCTTTAACATAATCAGATCCTTCATCTTCAAGATATTGTTACCGATTACACGGATGTATCACATGAATACTTTTCATCTCGCGAACATTTGATTGATTGGATGCATGCGAGGGGAAATGAGCATGACATTGTAATAATAGTTATGAGGTAAGACAATGGTTCATGTAAGAAAAAACCTAGGTTATTACTGACTTGTGAACGTGTTGGGCAAAAGCCATTTAGTACTCCAAACTTCAAAAACTATATCATTCTCCTCAAATCCTTCAACATTGTGGTGAAAATCAAATATGAAGCAAAAAGAAGTCAATGTGACCCATGTGGTAAATATCTCTTATAATTTTATGCTTAAAATTGTGCAAACCATCGGGTCTTTTTTTTTTAAATGGCGGTCTTCGTCGAAAAATGTTCGACCTGATCTATCGAACATTTTAGGAAATGTTCCACTAATACTGGTGGAACATTTTCTAACAGTATTGGAGGAACATTTCTACCTAAATTGTTCAATCACATGTTGGTTTAGATTTTTGATATATTCAAAGATGTTGTCTAGGAATTCTAGTGTTGTTAGACCTCCCCATAATGAGATCCTTCATCTTCAACATAATCAGATCCTTCATCTTCAAGATATTGTTACCGATTACACGGATGTATCACATGAATACTTTTCATCTCGCGAACATTTGATTGATTGGGTGCATGCGAGGGGAAATGAGCATGACATGGTAATAATAGTTAGGAGGTAAGACAATGGTTTAGGTAAGAAAAAAACCTAGGTTATTACTGACTTGTGAACATGTTGGGCAAAACAATGGACAGAAGAAGACCATTTTATTGAGGTAAACACGACTCACAACTTTATTATCATTTCAATCACGTATTTTATTTGATGTGTTGACATATATTTTCATTTGTAGTTATTATTGCAGGAGGGTCGCTCATTAATTACCACCAATGTCTATCCATTTTGCGTTTCATCATCAGTGTGCATCAGGATCGAAAGATTTGTACCTTCCTCAACTTGATTTATACTTTAATAGTGTAGGAAACAGCCATGTTGGTGGTCGTAGTACGGAAACCATAAATATGGAATAGTTGAGTTGTATTACGAATATAAAGTAATGTTAGTTCTTTTATAATTGTTGATTTGTTTGTTAATGTCATATATTATTTTTCGTGGTTTGTATGGATGTATCGATCAACTTTTTGATGGTTTCAAAAAATTATAAATTTTGCTTCCTTGCTTCTTGGTTTTAAATTATTGGGGGGTGGGAGTATAATTAGTAAGGGGGTAAACTTAGAGCTATTGAGTTATAATATATGGATGAATAAGTGAGTTCACGGCTAATAAAATTAAATTTAAAAAGCAATTTTGACTATGAAAAACACAAAATGTGGTGAGCAATGCTCAAAACTCATGAGATTTGGACAAGTCAAGTTGTTGAATTTCTAGTTAGAAATATCAAGCTCATACAGTGCGTAAATGATCACAATCAGCATCGAGTGCAGGAATGATCACAATACTAGAGCAAGTGATACTAAACTACCACACATGTTATTCCACTAGTGTGGTATGCTGAAAGTAGTAGTTATTTGAACTGACCGATTAATGAAAATTACAAGAAAAATGGTAGGAAAAGAATGATACCCAAAGGCAAAGCCATTCTGGCCACAACACCGTTTAAAATCAGCTCTAATAATAATACCATTAGCTTGTTCATCTCATTTACCAATCCACCATCACTTGTACATCCTAAATACCAGTTTTCCATCACACTTTCTGGTATAGATCAATTAACCCTATTCACACCTATAACCTAGTGAGATCCCATTTCTTGTGACCAAAAACAATTGATTGAATAAGACAAGACCAAGGGACTCACTTTACAGATGCAGATCCTTAGTGAGACTACTTGTGAGTCCCCCTTCCACATCAAGAGGGGGTGTGAGCCGCCTCTTTTTGGAAGCATGCTCTACATCAAATTCCAATGCCAACGACTCATTCTGTTGCATGTCAGAGTTCTGGGGAGATGCCGCAGGTAGGTTCTCTTGGGATGATGTATGATAATCTACGCCACTGTTTCCATTAGGCATCTCAATAGGTTTTGTTAAGATTTCGGTTAAAGGTGAACTAGGTTGATCTGGATTCTCCTTGAAGCCAAAATCAGTATCAACTTGACTATCATTCTCGTTAACCTCTTCTACCGAATCGTCACATACAGAAATTGATGCTTTCAGTGACGACTCGATATCGTCGTCCCCTGCCTGGTGGCAAGAAATTCCAGCATCCCAAGATGTATTGGTTCTAAAATCTTCGGATGAACAAGGTAGGGAAGAAGCTTCAGGTACTATTCCCGTCGGTTGATGGAGTCCAGTTTCTGCTGACGGAGAATACACAAAATGTTCACTGGTTTCTACCCCTTCCTGATTCAAAACAGAGACACAAAAGGGTATATTATCAGTGTTCAAGAATTCAAAACAAATATAACATCACAGTTATCATAACCGGACTGGACACCACCACTATGTGGATTCTTATATATGAAATTGTGAAGGTTTTGTGCGACACATCATGTGTGTGTGTGTGTATTTGTTACAATCTCTAGTGATGCATAATGCAGTGCCAGAAGGCCTTTAAACTTTCAATGGTACTTGCGTTTGACTATTCTTGAAACTCGTCATTCTCTTTTTCTTTTCGTTGTTAAACCTGCATCTCCTCGTATTATTAGAAATGGCATTCTAATAATAACCAGTTCAAAAAATAATGATAAGTTCATTTTGGTTCAAACAACTCAAACACAGAAATGGTCAAATTGGAGAACTATCCTGGTCCAGTGGGCTGGTTCGGCTCTAATAACAAAGCTTAAAGAGTGTTATCAATTCTGACACTAGAGCTGGAAAGTTGGAAACTGATTTTTATCAATTTTGAATTTTATACAATTTCTGTAAGAACTCAATTCTTCACATTTCCACCATAAAAACATTAAGCTCATCATACAAAGCACATTCTTTTCAAAAGTGTACAAGAAATGAAAACGGTAGAGACAGATTGCTATTACCAGCTTGTTGCAACACTCAGTCTCACACTGGATCTTTTTTCTTTCCATTTAAAAGACAAACCATATGCAATTTACTAAAATAAGAAAAGTAGAATCTGCAAATACCTCTATTGGTGTCATAGAACTCTTAAACTCATTGAGAGGTGCTGTTTGAGTGAAACCCGAATACTGTGAACCAAGAAACAATTCTTGATCAAAAAGCCCCGCGAAAGGCAAGCCTGGATCACTAGCACATTCAGAACCCTTTATAGAGGTTGATGGTAATAGAGAAATTTCGAGTTCCTGATCAGTTTGAGAACTTAATACATTCCTATGACAAGCTTTTGAAGGACTGCAGTTCTCTGACAGAAACTCCACCGCACATCCTTCATTAAAAGTAGTTTTCTGGCAGCTGTAGGAGTACTGTTCATCATTGCCAGCAGCTGTCTCCTGTGAATGATTTTCAAGGAGATTATAGATCAATCTCTGGATAACAACTCTCTTGAGTGAGGCCTCTGCTGGTTGAAACCAATCTGCATTAAGCTGAAAGAGAAGAAAACCATTCATGTACAACCATTTATACTTTTCCTAGCAAGTAAGATTAGGAGTAAAAGATGCCAACAAAATGGGTGGAATTCAGTATGCATGCATAGGGAATCACAAGACATATATGATCAAAAAAGCTAAGCTATTCCAAGAAAAAGGATATTTGAATCACCCATTTACTGTTCATTAACTGATACATCATTAGGTAGTGAAACTGAAGTGTTTTACCAAAAAGTGAGATGAGCAGGAGAATACAACTAGGCAGTCAACTTACAAAGTTGGAGGAATTCGTTATTTTAAATGGATTAAAATTAATAGGAGCTTGCTCCAAGAAGAGAATACAACTAGGCAGTCAACTTACAAAGTTGGAGGAATTCGTTATTTTAAATGGATTAAAATTAATAGGAGCTTGCTCCAAGAAGAGTTCCACGTAGTGGAGCAAAAAGAGACCACAGTCAAAAGAATTTTGCTGCTGTGGCAACTGCACAAAATAAAACTAATGTCAGATAAATGATATATTCCCCTTTCAATGCAAATAAAATATAAAATAAAATCTAATGGATAATGGGAGAGTAAAGAAGCCATGCATATTTCTTAAAGAAGTAGTACTGCAAGAAAAAAGAAAAGACTGTTCATAGTTGGACCAATAAGTCATTATAAGGCCACTGAATTAAATAATCACACTACTTTCATTCATAAAGTTAAAGTAACCAAATCACTTCAGAACATCTCTCAGCTATATATCTTTTTTTTTTTTTTCGGTGTGCTAAGTAAGAATTTCTCAGCTACATATCCTATTCAGCCGAAGAGCTAAATTCCTGATGAGTGGAGTCAAGTAGCTGTATCAGCAGAAGAGAAGTATTTTTCTTTCATATTGAAACAATATCTACCTTAAAATGATATGCTCCACATCAGTGTTTAGAGAGTAGCATACCACAACTTAACTATCATCGCCACTGAATGAAAATATCACACTACTCTCATTCACAAAGGCGGCAAAGTGACCAAATCATTTCAGAACATCTCTCAACTACATATCCAATTCACCTGAAGAACTAAATTCCTGATGAGTGGAGTCAAGCAGCTGTCTCAGATACTCAGCAGAAGGGGCCTATTTTATTTCATATTGAAACAAAATCTACATTAAAATGGTATGCTGCATATCAATGTCTAGAGAGTAACAGGCTGCTACTTAACTATAACCAATTGAATTACGCAACAAAGTTGTACACTTGTTTTAACACCCTTTTCACAGTTGACTCCCAAAAAACAATAGTTATAATGCATCAGCATCCATTCTCTGCAGACAGAAATAAAGTAGCAAAATACCTCTAGAGAGACAAATCTCAAATTATAAAATCTTGAGGAGATGTCTTCAGATGCTTCCTTTTGCTTCTCTTTCCACTCTTCACACAAGTAACTGCCATTTGAAAAAAAGGTTAAAATTTCAAGATCAACTGCACGCCCTATATCCAAAATTAACCTTAATATTAAGGATACACATACAAGCAATAATCATTGGAACAGATGTATGTGGAGCCAAATTCCTTTTTGATTAAAAAAAAAACAGAAATGGAATCATCAAGCAAATAACAAGTAGTAAATCCAACTATGCAAGACACATGATGTAGTAATTTATCCCCACCACCCAAAAGAAAAAGAGGGGGGGGGGAGGTGAAACAAAAACGTCTACATGTAGTTGGCCTATTTAATATCGTCTCATGGCCATTCTCAGGGTCACTAAAGAACCTGTGCCCACAAAAAGTCTTTAGATCAGAATAGGTCTTGGAAGCAGGTTGGCTTGTTTGGCTTTTTCCTTCTTTCTACCTGCGCCCACAATTGTTCCTCCAACACGCCAGATCACTTAACCTTGTCAATCTGCGATCCAATCCAAAACATAGCTAAGCAGAAGTCATCACCGCAACCTAAAATGTGTCACAAAGGACACCCCCCCCCCAACCACTCACCCTCATTGTTTGCCTCCTCATCCTTCTCAGAATTGCCCTCTTTCTTCACAATTTATCATCCTACATCACCACCTCTCACGTGAGTGGCTATAATTATAATACCATCCATAATAATCTCATCTAAGAGAACTTCCTAATATATGCGTAGAACTTCATAACATCGTCTACTGTGTGGTATTCATAAAGTAACAGATATTGCAAAGCAACTATAAAGGAAAAGAGAAAAAATTAAAGTACCTTCGCACAAGATCTTGCAAACCAGCATGGTTTCCTTTGATAGAATCCATATGCAAAATACAAGGTACTCTTATCGACTTCTTCACATCCTCGTCTAGACAAAAATAAACGTCAGAGGACTATAGCTAGACTAAACTTACAGGATAACAATTAACATATATCATTATTTTTTAGACAATTAACGTATATCATTATTACTCTATCCAAAAAGACCGACCTTCAAATGTAGCCACTTCTCCGAGATGGCACATGACTATAAGACTCCAATGATAACTGTCAAACAAGTCGGTAACGCTCAGCCATAAGCGGGAAAAATATGAAAGAACAAAGGTTTGCATGGTTTATTTACTTGAAATTTACAGGAATGATAACATAATCCTTCTCAAAAAGATTCACTTTTCTTGTCCACTTTCGGACACGCTGAAAAGCAGCCCGGCCTTCAGAAGCACTAAAAGAATCTTTATCAGGGTCTGCCAGCTTCCGAAAAAAGAAACTATTGAAGAAGTGGAATCTGTGCCTCTCCTCAGGTTGGATTTTATTCTTCAAAAATCTGCCATGAATTGAAAATTTAATTGAAGTGTATTAAAACTGCAGGAATAGAAGTAATTCCTAAGTCATCACAAACTGAAATGAACCACAAAGGATCACAACAAAGAAAGATGGTGAATCTTTTGACACTGCAAAAGGATGTAAAAAAAATGAAGGTACAATTATACATGTAACAGTATCCCCTCTCTGGATACTATATCTTTCTAGCATACATTCAAGTTATGAGTTATCCCAATCAGCAATGCTATACAAAACCACATTTCAAAAGAATCCCATCCATTTCAAATGTTGTACTCCATCATTTAGACCTAATTCTTTTTATCGTTGCCTGCAGAGAGAACTGCAACATAACGTAAGACTTCAAATGTCTTGCCCTTTTCTATGTGGCTTTGCCCCTCTTCGCACAACTAACAGTAGAAAATGCATTTGGCAAAAAGTACATACTTGATGTAAAAGTCAATGATAGTGTCATTGACAAATACTTCTGGTCGCAGCAAATCAACATCTCTCTTACTAATGGAAACGGCATCAGCATCCCCTTTTGGATAGATGACATCTTCAAAATGATTATCAAAGCTGCAAAGGTTCGAATTGGTTCAGTGGGCAACAGAGAAGAAGAAAGTAAGATGGTCAAGAACGAAAAGTAAAGGAAACTGCCATCAATCATAAACAAAAGATCTTCCATCCTTGACAAGCACGATAGAGAAAGGGGCCAATGCCGGTTTCAAACCAGTGAAAAACTATTATGAAATCCAAAAACTACATCAAATCTAACTTTCATAAGAAATAGCTTCAAAAAGGTTGTATACTAAAATTCGTGTGCATGTAGGTCAGAGCACTTCACTTGAAATTTAACAATAAAAACCAAGAAAAAATATAACTGATCTTAAAAACAGAAAAACTCAATTCATGTAGAATACGTAAAAAAGCAACTCCTAATTTGTATTATAAAAGTATAACCCCATGCAAAAAAATTATTCAGTCTTATCAATATCAACTGTTGTTCATCCCGCCACAAGAAAAATAACTTTTTTTTTTTGATAATGAGAAAAATAACATTAAATGCATAAGACATATAGAGTGCAGATAATAGTTGAAGTTGAAACAATCTACTCCATCCATCCCAAAATAAGAGTCCCTATTACCTTTACACGGGTTTTAAGGAAGTCTTGGACTCTGGGATTTCCTTTAATGCCCTCAAGCATCCTTTAGTGATTTCAAATCAATGACACTAAGTACTTTTTTCAATCTCTCATTGAAAAGGGCATTATAGATAATTAGTTTAAGAAAGCTTTCTAAAAGGGAAAGGGGAAACTTATTTTGGGACATCCTAAAATGAAATAGGGCACCCTTATTTTGGGAAGGAGGGAATATTAAACTTCAATGTTTGTCCCACCTACAATCAAATTTTCAAACTCGCCAGCTTCACAAAAAGAAAGAGCCTGTTGAGTGCAATCCCCACATAGGGAATGTTCAAACTAGATCAATGTTGAGGATGACAAATATATTTCATGCAAGAGAAGGGAGATGACAGCACCAGAATCAGAATCCATTAAAGTTGCAATTTTTACAATAAAATGTCATTAATGCAAAATGAAAAGAGGGACAATCAAGAGAAAATGAGAGCTGACATGGAAAGAGTAGGATAGGCGACACAATATAAGACCACGGTGTTTACAACAGCAACAAGAAAATGGTATGTTTATATTCACTTACTTTGGAAGATATTTTGGAATTGTTTGTCCAAGCTCAGCCTCCCAGCAACTTTTATCCATGTCGGTACTACATACAATACACGGTGAGGAGTCATAAGACTCGTAACAAGTACATTAACTTAAGCAGGAAACATATGCAACCAATCTAGTATAGATAATAAGACTAGGCATAAAAAGTTAGAAAACTACGGTTGAAAAACTTTCCAACTCAAATACGCCGCAATGGAAAAGAAAAGGGTATGTTTAGATTTGGTTGCCGCTGGTCCTAGTATATTCATACTTGAACTTGTTAGATCGTATGATTGATTTCCATATGGAAGGCAGCTCCCTTGGGAGTGTGTTGGACGATATTGAGGGAGAGAAACCGAAGGACCTTTGACAACAAGGGTCCATATCATATATGAAGAAATCCTTGCTTCATCTCCTATTTTTGTGGAGTTAAGGGGCAGAGCATTCCTACCTCCCTCCTATTGATTCTTTTGTAGGTTTTGTGCATAATTCTCTATCTTATATTAGCTTTTTGGTAGTGTATTCTCCTAGTGTGTAAAGGACACATCACTTGTTTTGACATCTTGATTTAATATTCATATCATTATTAAAAGAGAGATTGATTTCTTTATATGTAAGTATGAACCGAACCTTTGTTGATATGGGGATTGGAACCAAGGACCTCAAGGTCTTTGCTTGAGTGCCCTTGTCATCTCTCCCACCCCTTGGGTTCATAAAAGAGAGATTGATTTCCATAAAAGGAAAACATTTTTTTCTTTTTTGATCGGATATGGCCCCTCGGTATGGGAATTGGAACCAAGGACATCAACGTGGCCTTGCCATCTCTCCCAAAGGGGTAAGGAGAACCTTTTTTTTTTATAAGTGGGGTAAGGAGAACCTTTTTGATGCCTTGTCCTTCCAATGTCCATGGACGGACGGGTTCTAAAAAGAAAATCCAACTTTCAATTTTCTTCTAGTGTTTTCTCCTTTCCCTACCGTTACACAGGAGACATTTTTGCTTCCAACTTTCCAATATGAGACTGCTTGAAGTAGACATTTCTGCTCTGGAATGTATTAGCTAGATTCCAGTTCCCATCAGAAGAACCTATGATCCTAAACTATCTACATGCAAGCATAATTGAGTTGCAAGGCTTTCATGATTTGAAACAGAAAAAAGGAAGAAAAACAAAGGGTAACTTAGTTCCAGCCTAACAACATACATTAAAACAGCATCAATTATATTAACTCACTCAAGCATACTGCTCCACAAAGCCTTGTATTTGACACTTAAAGACGTAAGTGCTGCCAGCTTCTCATACCAGTCAGACTCGATGACAAACTTCAACTTCTCAATACCTGCAATACAGATTACAAATAATTTCATCACATGATGAAATTCCTCCACATTAAGTGATCTGAGCAAAAGAAGATTATATTTAAAATACTAATTGAAGTCCAATCAAACTATAAACAAAACTCATCATCTCTCTTTAAGTAATTATAGTTAACTTTTATGCATTCTTTCAAAAGAGATCTCAAACATATACTTCAAAAGTTCTTTCAGACATGAAATAGTGGCAATATATCTACCTGTACAAAGAACCAAACTGAGGCAGTTTTTTGTTTGTTTGTTTGATAAAAGAGGAACTTATTAGATAAGAGGGAAGATGTAAGCAGGAGGACAAGCTGTCCACTAAGAGAAGAATAAAAGAAACAAAAGGAAATGCAAAACAAAACGCAAAGCGTGTTGCAAAATTAGCAGCGAGACAAAAGCTAGTGGAGGTCTGCTCTCCAACTCCTGCTCAAATCAGTCATCCAAACCTCTGAAAGCTCCTAACGAAGTGAGAAACTGGATCCTCTCCTTAAGAAAAGGGAAAGACAAAGCCTAATATTGAAAATTCTCGCATTCCTCTCCGTTCAAATACACCAGACCCAAATATCCCACAACACCACCACACGCAAACCGCATCCTTGTCTGCCAAAATCTACACACTTGGTACTAAGATAACCTTCAATTGAAGGACGCACCCAACTCTCGTCCAATACTCTAAACAACTCACACCACGATCACCAAGCCACAAGACAATGAAGTTGACGAATAAGAATAAATTCACTTAACTTCTACCTGAATGGCCATCATTGTTTGCAGTCAGTTTCACCTTTTTACACGTTGAGACAATAGTATGAAAAGCATGAAAAACATCACGAAATTTCAAAAATAAAATGAATGGTTTTATGGGATGCTTTGACACCAAGCTATTGGAGTATAATGTTAGCTAGATCTAAAAACTCTTCGTTTCTGTGTAAGTGTGCCATCACATAAACTGTATATGTGTGCCTTCAGTTTTTTTTGTTTGGGGGGGGGTACATAAACTGATTTCTATACAAAAAAGGACATGTGCTTTGTAATTGTTAGACTCCTAAAAGAGCTTCTTTATCCACCTACAAAGTACAGTTATAACAAGAAAACTGCAATAATATTGGAGTCCCAACTAGAAATTCATATAACTACAAGAAGAACCACCCAAGAAACAGAAAGCAACATCTAGCAGAATCAGAGATAATAACCTAAAGTGGCACCTTCAGCTTGTAGTGCATCTTTTGAAAGTACAGAAATTTTTACCATGGCCATCTCCATCTGAACAATAAGTCATAATGAAAACAGTAAACTTTTAGCCCCAGTCCCAAGCATAGAAACACTGCTTAAAAATTAACCTCAAAACAGAGTATTCTATGACTTACTCGTTTACACCATTGAGATTCAATTTTTATGACATCATCTATTTCCCACTGAATTTTTAGGGTTTCATGATCTCCGTATGCAGTTGAACCCTTCATTTCGATGCTACTTCTTGAAAAAGCTACTACAGAATCTGTACATTGTCTATCTTGGTATACCATATAATCAGGATATAAAATAACTGCCGTACCATCATACTCCTGCCAATCAGAAAAGGGGAAAAGTCAAATTTTCGGGAAAACTATCTATAGACAGAAGGAGAGATGCAGGACAGAAGATGTACATATTCTTCAAGTTCTAGTTTAAAGTTAATATTTCAATTGGCTACAAGCTTCATGCTCTTTTGCAATGAGGCCAATTACCTTAAAGAAGCATCTGTCAATATTCAGCACAAAAGAAACAAGAACTGAGTAAATATAATAATAACGGAAGTATCCAAGTTCTGCCTTCAGTTCTCGGTTATTCTTGAAACCTTCACGGGATTACAGTTCTGAAGTAATATCTGATATTCCATTCCATGTTTAATGTGGAGGTGGAAATTGAGACACAACTGCCATCACATCGGCTACAATGGGTGAGACACTGACATTTGAGGTCAGTTGGGGCATATGAAGAGCTGTAAAACTAACCGAACTATTCGACTTCAGCTCAGTTCAAACTATGATGCATTCGGGTTGTGTGGTGAACAAGTCAAATGTGAGCACGTTTTAAATATAGGTCAAATATTGAGCACATAAGGATTTTATATCCGGAGAGAGCATTAGAAAAATAAGTTATTTGAGCTTGTGTTGAGATAAGCTAATGACTTGCTTGAAGCTTGTAACTTGTAAGATAAAACAAGTGTAGTTCAAGAATCCCACTATTTTGCTAGGGTTGGTACAGCTTGCCTCAATGTTTTGAAAACTTATTCAAAAAATTCCAAAAGCATGTACCGTATTCTAGTCTAATGACTTTACATGAATAAAAATAATTATTTAAATACACAATGCTTGGTTCAACAATTACCACTTGAAAATAAAGGCCATTCTTTCAGCAATGGAGCTCTTGTAAGAATAAAAAATAATAGCCTCATTCAACATCTTCCACAACATGAGTGCCCAAAACCTCCAACTAGTTATACATGCTTACTCTAAACTGATTATCTTACAGCTGTAATTTGATGGTAAAATATGAGGAAGGCCATTATAAACTCTAGACACTGGAACAAGAACATGTGCTCAGGGGTGTAATATCCAACTGAAGAACCCATGCCAAGAATACACACACACACACATATTGGGTGTCTTGGGTGTGGTTACAATGGGATACATTTCAGGCTATCCCAGCAAGGATCCTTCAACTTCTGTTTTTAAGGGGCAGGCAGATCCTATTTATGTATACACACACACACACAGAGTCCCACGTTATTATATAAATAAATGAATAAACATTTATATATACTAATACATATGTAACCATTATGAGAGTTTTTCCCACTCCCAACCCCCTGACTCAGTCCAGTAATCATGGATTTTCATGTCAATCTCATTATCAAGCACTTCAGAAATCACCTAGTCTACCAGTGACATCCCAACCAACCAAACATCAATTCTTGTATCCTTACCGTACAAGTATCCTATATATTTATATTCTGAAATATCATGGCACCCATGGTACCAATATCCTCTATGCATCTCATGCTTCATGATAATCCAATTATAAGACAACATAGGTCATAGGTGAAGGTAAAGCCCACCAAAGCACAAAACTTTGCACGCACTGGAAATGGCATCCTAGGTGAAATTTAAGAAGTAAGAATATAAATGCTTTACCATTTGCAGCATATTTTTTCTCTTACATATCATATTGCCATTGGTGGTGGAGTAGGTGGGTTAACAAGCTATATTTAATACCTGAACAAATATGTGATAAAGGTTCTTACCATTTCCCACTGATCAAAATGATTTAATGTTGATCCATCCAAGACACCTGAAATAACACAATCATGTCGTAGCAAAACAATCACCGTTCATTGCACTACGCTCTCCATCCAAAAATAAGTGTAATTGTTGCAAAAGGCAAACAAAAAGAAACTACTTTTTTTCCAAATTATCTTCATTGGCTAAAGTAAATACACAACTTTACGCACTCCATGACAAGTAGCCTTCATTAGTAAGGATAGGAGGAAGTAATTTTCTTATTTTCTTATCAAAAAAAAAAAAAAAAACAATTAAGGGCACATACCATCATCCTCCGCAATATCAGAAGAAATTGATGACAAACTCTCACTGATACTTTGGTCAGCATCTGAAACCGTGTCAACGGCTTCATCCTGCAGGCATTCCAGCATGAATGAGAATATATTTGCAAATATTTTTGGAATTTGAACAAACTCACTGGAACATTAAATTCAAGTACACTGGATGGGAAGTATGGAACGGCACAATCTGATTTGCAGTTGCGAGGTGAAGCTGCTACAGAAGCTTCATTGGCCTCTGCTCCTGATAATTCATGTTCATGTTTATTTGGCGAAGATTGAGGGTCTTGTTCAAATTTTGGGTAACTGCTTTGTTCGACATCATCAAACTCATGCATTCTTTTAGTAGAAGAATTCTCTTCTGCGTCCATGGAGTTACATAAAGTAGCACTATCACCATTATGATCACTGTTGATAGCATCAACATCTACGCATTTCACAATGTTAATCTCCTTTGATGGAATCTTTGTTCCCGGCGCGACTAAAAATAAAAGGCAAAGAAAATTGGAGAATTTCCATAGGCACAGAAATAGTATCATAAATGATAAGTCAAGATTTTATTTCATCACAGATAAGCTCACAATGAATAAACTTCAACAGTAAGTAGTTCAAACTTCACCAACTGGGCGAAATAAATTATTGATAGAAGTAAATGTTGAGAAAACAGAGATCATACAAAGCACCATTACCATCTCAATTAGTAGTGCCTCTGTGTGTGTGCGTGTGTGCGTGTGTACCAGCCCAACAGCAACCACCACAGTACAATAAGGATATTGGACATTTATAGCATTTATTGATTATTTATTGTTTAAAGCAACATTATAAATCAACATGGAAAATGAATGAGGCATGCAAGCCTCAACCTGTGAATTCATTTATTTATTGTGCTGGGGAAGTGAAGTCTGATACACACCCTTAAGAATGGATACATTCCCAAATAAATGGCAAAAGACACTCCTGCACGCATGGGCGGGGCGGGGGTTGGTTGGGGAATAATCACGTTGAAACAGGGTGGGGTTGCATTGTTGCTAAAGGAGTGTCCCTGTCCATGACTAATGAGAATCAAAATTTAGTACTCGTCAAGCATTCATTAAAGATGGTGTCGAACTTTTCATTTAATCATATCATAGTATCATACTTTGTCCCTTGACTCCAGGAAAAACTTTATCAAGTTTCTGAGGAACACCATCCCTTGACAAGAGCCACATGTTCTCTCAATGAACAACATAATTGCTAATCACTTCTCTTGAGATATATGATTACTGAAGAGGGTTCGTGAATCATTGTGTTGAAGTGCCCTTATTCACAGTTTCCTCAAGGTATTATACTTGGGAAGTGAAAGTAGCCTCGAGGCACTTGCTGTTTCTTTTGAGTAATGTTTTGCATTGAGAACATGCAAAATTGAATAGGTTAGTGATCGCAATGCAACATATTTCCAACAACAAGTTAACAACCCCCTTATTTTTCAAGGAGAGGCAACGCTTTAAAATAGAACTGATTGAAGCTTAATTTTTTGCTTCCACAAAGATAATTACAGGCCCCTGAACTGAATATCCATTTCATCTCCAAATAAATAGCTAACATTCAAAATACAAACCCGTATTTCCCACTACTGACTACAGAGAAGTTGTCATATCAAATTGCATTTGTTCATTTAAGTACTACCATGGTGAATGTCATCATCCGGAGGGTCAGCTCATTTGGTCATGTACCAACTTTCCATATCAGAATTTGGTAGATCAAGGATCAGCACCGGGTTGATGAAAGTGGAAGGTAATACCTCTGGTGAAGCCTATCATGGCTTATTAAAACCAAAAACAAAAGGAGTGGGGTGCCCATGATCGTTTTTCGAATACGCCAGATTCCTATGTCGAAATCAAAATAAATCCCCACAGGTGTTGTTTTCGACCATATATAAATCAAAAATGTAAATAAGGTACAGTTGCAAATCATTTAAACTGAATGATGTCATGTTCAACCAATATCTAAGAATAATACCAGCTGGGAAAATTTCAAGACATGTACACACCACGTATGCGTGAAGATAAGCAAAATTGCGCAAACCAACCAACACAGAAACTAAACAAACATACAAGTGAGCATGATAGACATACCGGTTTGCAGGAAATTGTATTTGTCGAGGGCATTAGGGTTTTCCAGTTTGCTCTTAAACCTGCCAGCAAATTCATGCTCCCCATCTTCTGTAAAGTCGAAAACTTCGAGATTTTTACAGGAAGTCTTCATCATTCATATAAATACATACACACAGAAAACAGACCCAGAGTGATCAATAGCTGGAGTTTCGCCAAATCAATTGGGCAATCAGATTAGGGCATCTAAAGAATTGAAGTCGTGGCGTGGGGGAATTATGGGGGTGTAATTAGGGTTTAGAGATGGGGAATTGCGGGGTTTGGGAAATTGGATTTTGGCGAGTGATTGGTCGAATGGAGGTCGGAAAGTCGGAAGCAAGAGAGGGAAGGATCGGATCATCGGAGAGAGAAAATATTAGGGAGAGTTAAGCGCGTGGGGTGGAATAGGAAAGCTGGTTTTGGAGTTGAAAAACCTATCGGGACGGACTGGTATTGGGTAATTGCATAGCTGGGAAATATAACTCTTACACGCATCATAGGAGCGTGGTGTTCATACTCCGCCTGATGCTACTTTAATGAATCGGGCGAGGGATTGCCAAATACCCGATGAAAAAACAACAGAAGCCTAAATGTCGCACCAAAAAAATCTTAAATACAACATCAGTTAACATGTTAAGTTATCAAATTGTTCTCTTTCTATTTTAAAAGAAAAAAATTAAACTTTAAAATAACTATATTTACCAAACTATCATCCTTTCATTAAAAAAACACTCATTTACTAAACTAAATCAAATCAATTATGATATTTTTTTAAAAAAAACTTACATTTTCCATTGACACGCACCGACCTAAACCCCTAAAATCTCTCCCACTCAGCAACGATAGGTAGCGACTCTCTCCCCAATTTCTCTCCCTCACCGGCGTCTCTTTGTCACACCGTCATCGATCGATCAAGTAAGGGATCAAGTGAGAAAGACTTCAAACAACACGAGAAAGCAGAGTAATGTAAAAAATCTTCCTTACTTCCATCTTTGTCATGTGTTTCCTTTGCTTATTTGGGTTGCCGCTGGACATAGGCGACAGTTGTGCATTTTTGTTTTGCATATTGGCGATTCTTTAAGACAAATTTGTTTAAAATTTGGCGATTGTTTTAACTGCAAGAACTGGGAGGTCTAACAATTGATTGTCTTCTAATTGTTTGATATGTCTTGCCAGCTTCGAAAATTGTGAGATTATGCCATTTGATTGTGAATACGCCGTTTCTAATTGTTTGATATGTCTTGATTATCTATATGCACTTTTATGTAGGACTCTGTCTATCTGCTTCTTTGATTTCTTGGTTGTTGCTAGAATTCCATCAAGAGTCAAGACCAATCTTAAAGAACTTCCCAAACTTGGAAGCGATGAAATGACTTGAATGATTTTGTGGCATTTGTAATCAATTTGGTGGTAGTATTACTTTGGTGGTAATTATTGCATGTCACACTTATCTCCATGGTTGGGTGATAAGGCATGTCTAGTTGTACTCTCTAGTCTTTAGTGTGCAGTGACTTCTACTTGCATGTGGTGTCCACGTTTCTGTCAGAGTGTCTTAGCCGTGCTGTGGTATAAGCCCCCGTAATCTGTTACCGGGCTTAACATACCGACTCACCAACTTTTCTGTTCTCACAAAACTTCTCCTTGATTTCCTTCTTAACAAGGCTTGAAATTGCTTCGAGATAATTTATTATTCTAAGTTTTCGTTAGGTGCGTGGTCACGGACCCAGCTTCAGTGAACCAATTGGCTTAAGTAGCTTTATAATTTTAAAGAGTATTGAGAATGTATTAGGAGAATTCCATGAATGATGCCTTTTTGAACAATGGATACATCTTAATTCTCTATAGTTGTTTTCCTCTTCATGTCAGCTGAAAGCTACATACATGCATACTTGGTATATAATTGTGTATGTAAATTGTATAATTGAATTATCTATTAATGTGTTCCCAAATGTAGTCATGATGTGACATATTCTTATAAAAACTTCGTGTCAGCATTTTACTTTTGTGTCAGGTGCAAAGGTAGTAAATCAGTAACTAACATATTCACACGTCAAAAGCATTTTCCTGTATGTAATACAAAAGTCAACGGGAGCCATTACACATTTACACCACCTATGTTTTTGTAGCTCCCTGCTTATTTGAAAAAAAAAAAATGAGTGAAGGAACTGTGAATGGCAATAGTTTTACTACCCTGGATACTTCAACTAACTGAAGTAATACTGATGATTCCACAGAACTACTCAATAACCCAAAGTGCAGACGAAGAAGCAATTACGACAAAATGAGAGACGTGTCCAACAAAAAGTTTTATTCTACTAAATTTCTTAATTGGGCTAAAAACAATTACGACAAAATGAGAGACATGTCCAATAAAAGTATTACTAAACAAATCTTCAAAGAAAAAAATATACACCCCCTACGATGTCTCTAAATTAAGGTAATTGGTGAGTCAAGCAGTCCAATTTTGCAGCCAATATCGTATGTTAGGGTCACAAGAATTTTCCCATGCCGGGAGTAAGGGAAGCCGAGGCATAGGGCTATTGGGTTTCATTCTAAGTGCTATAAAGTGGTCCCATTGACCCACCCGATGTCAATTTGTGCGGTTGGCGCTTGTGGTGGTTGCCCATCAATAGAACGTGCTTGCAACGACAACCATGTATTGCAACCATTTAAGTTACTACACAAACATGTCACAATCTGTTGATACCGTGTAGCAATCACATATCCTAGAGATCCCAGATTCAAATGATGATTACTTGGCGCCGGAGAGTAATGAAAATCACATTATATGAGACCATCTTCAACATATTGCTGCATCAAGTTGATGGTTGCGTAGAAGTTGAAGTTTTCAGTCATTTCTTGCATCAAGTCATTACACACCTGGTCCCATTTTTCTTGATCCTGATAAATAAAGTCTGCAATGACTTGAAAACCACAATTTCCATCGCCTTTGACATCTAGAACACTTGATATGAAAGGGATCATGAATGATGGCATCTGAGAAGCGTATAGAAATGAATTACTCGTCGGTGGTTGATTTGAGCATGATGAAGTACGACCTCGACCTTGTGCTGCTTTGTTTGCCTGACGATTAGCATGCTCATAACCTGATTGTGTTATAGGGTAAGGTAAAATTAGTTGACAATTGTAAACATTTAAAATATTTAATGTAAGCATTTAAAGTATTTAGTGTAAATATAACAAGTAATAAACCTGAAAGATCTCTCTTTGTCGAGTTCTTCTTCGGACGCCCTTTGTGTGGGCGACTTTCTAGCTCCCTCATCCCCACAGATTCAGGATGCAAAAAATTGTGGAATTGTCTCGCATAATGATATTTTCGGGCTTCAGGCTCATCTTTTATATCAGAAAGAATGTCTTTGATCAAATCATCTGATGTCTCTCTTTTCGAACTCATGTCATGATCTCCTGACATAGACAACGTCCTCCAAAACTGATGAACTGCATGTGGTTCAATCGCAACATTTTCCTGTGACATCGTCCACATTTCACATGCACATGGTAGACCGTAACTAAATTTGAATAGACATCCACATTTTTCTGCATCATCTTTAATCTTATCTTTTTCCGACTGTTTTAGAGCTCATTCATTGATTAGCAAGTTAATGGCATAGTGGGATACTTTAAATCTCAATCGACGAAAAAGAATCATTGATTATGTCTTAGGATGTGCTGTGTTCAAAGACCTTTCAAATTCAGTCTTTATCTCATTGAATTGAAGCTCCACCGCATCATGAATTCGGGTGAATATGAGATCAAAAGCCCCAGATGACGTGCCTAACCATCTCTTCAACTGAGAATGTGCACTCTCAACTCTGTAACACATCGAAAAAAAATGTGAATATACATATTAATAACATCGTCATCTTTCCAAAATATTGCAATTCATAAAATGTATAAGTTTTACCTGTTGGTCGTTCGTTGACCGAAATGCATATATTGTTTAATCCAAGCAAAAACAAATCTATCCCGGTACGGCTCCAACCACTGAGATGTAACATAGTTAAGAATTGTCGGGACGTTCTTCCACTTATCTGCGATCTCTGCAAAATTAGCAATGTATTCAGCCTCCGTTTTGGACTCCACTAAATCTGTCCACCTTGCCATAAATACCGCCGCATAATTTTGTTTACTTTTGCTCATCAAGTTCACCATATACTTCTCGACATCTTTTGCTATGTGTCTCTTACACAACATATGTTGAGACTCTGGAAAGTACTCTTGAACAGCAGTCATTAGAGCCAACTCCCTATTTGTGACAATTACATCCTGATTGCGCATCATGTAAGAACAAAGAATCCCTCAACCCCCGTAATGCCCATCTGAAGGTATCGGTTCTCTCATTCTTCAAGAACGCGAATGCAACGTGATAATTTTTTCCAGTTGATGTAACTCCAATAATCTCCAATAAAGGCATCTCATACTTATTGGTCTTATAAGTTGTATCCATAAGAAGGACATACAGAAATAACACCACTAACTTCAGGGACTTTGGATGAGAAAACATAACGTCTGTCATCATTTTTGTATTTTCCTCACACATGTACCATGAAATATATCCACGTTGCCTCATCTGATTGAAAAAATACTGCATTTTTGTTTCTGATCCCATTTTTACCTTTCTTATCTTAACTAGGGCATTCTCCACGTGTTTTATCGTGCTTCTGTTTCTAGGATCTTCCTTCTTCAATTCATTTAATATCTGTTTCGGCTTGATGTTAGCACTGTATAGTTGATCAACCCTTTCAATCTTCTTTCTGCACAACTTGGCCGAAGTATGCCACTCGTCTCTTTTGCAATTGGATGGTTGTGTTTAGTGTCCGACTCACTAACCTTGACTCTCCACCCAACATCTATTTGTTGCACTAAGTACACTTCAAACCTACAATTAAGTTTTTTCGAACTTTTTTTCTTTATATTTGCCACATCCTTTTTAGCATCGAACCTATACTTCCCGTGTGAGAACCCAAACCCCATTTCATGTTTGTCATCATTATAACATGTTTATAATATGTCTTGACATATTTGAGACTCCATTTCATTCATACCGTGTTGGCATTGAATTGGTTAAGATCATAATAGAGTAATGGTCTTCCATGCGTTGCATGCCTTGTGTTGATGTTTCGAGTGTTCGTTTTAACATGTTAGCACCTTAATAAGTCTCATGAGAGTCTTAATACCTTGCATATAAAATTTACAATGTTCATCTTAGTTGTTTCATGCTTGGTTGGAAGTTTAGAAGCTTCGTTGCTTCGTTTGTGTTTTGATGTTGTACATCATTGCTTGTATTGCCTTCATTTCGTCTCGAGAGAAGTTCGGTTGAGTTCTAGGCCTTGAATACAAGCCATAACCATGATTAAACCAGCCTAATATATGTTCATTCTATCCTAGATTAAGTTGGGATTGATTCGTGTTTGATTCGTTGGCCGATTGTCGAGTGGTTCCAGCCATGTTTTAACATGTTTCGGATGTGTTTCGGGAGTGTTTCCGACTTGTTTTGGGTTTGGTTACACCTTAGGATTGTTGCCCATGAGTTTGGAATCATTTAGGACAAGTTTAGAACATGTTTAAGGTCTGAACCTCGCGGTCGCATTGGTTTTTGGTCGTTGGCTCGCATTGAGATGCTGAGAGCTAGTCAAATTGTGCAGAGTTTGAAAACAGACCCTTGCGGTCGCTTGGAGCATAATGGATGCGACCGCATCCTACTGAAATCAGCCCTTGGTGATTTTTGAGTGGATTTGGCTATTGACCCTTGAGCCCTTGCCCCTTGGCCGACCTTGGAGACTCAAAGCCTCCTTTGTTGACTCTTCTACACCCCTTTTAGACCCTTGGATCATTGCTTATCAATGGCTCACATGCCTTGGCCAATGAGAAGCCATTTAACACCCATCACATGGATTAGGGTCTTCTAGGCAAGTATATAAGCATTTGTTCAGCCTCTACATCCATTGTTGATCAACAACAACCTGAACTTCAGAGACTTAACTCCATTTTCGTCCATGGAGGTCACTCCAACTTGAGAGAGCATTTCCCGGAGATCCGGTGGTCCGATCGGCGATCCGAGACCGCCAAATCAAAGGCCTCAATCTCCTCTACAACAATCCTTGCGTTGATCACTCATTCATCCATTAATCTTAGGACTAAGGTGAGTGACAATTCCCTGAGATTTCCATGTTTAATAAAATAACATGACCCCTTCATTATAGTTGTTTTAATGTTGATTGTGAACATCTTTTGTGAAGACAAAACCTTCAATTCAACATATAAAAAATGAGTATGATTTTATGAAATCTCTATGAAGTTATGAGTTTGACATTTTGTAAAACATGAATGTTGTTTATAATGAGCTTGGGAATAACTCTTGTGAAAGAATTCGGGTCAATTCAAGGTTTAACAAAATCACCGAAACTAGGGTTTGAAACTCGATATTGTGTTTAAGGCTAGTTTAAGAACATGAACGGCTTAGTTATCGAGTTCTAAATGAACGGAGAACTTAGAAAAGGGCAATGTGATACATATAGTATCAATGCTCTACTTGGTTGAATTTTAGTAAAACTCACCGGAGTTGAATTTAGGGAGTTATCGAACAATATCGACTCCACAATCAATCCCTATGACGAATGTAGTTCGTTAGACTAATGAATTAGCTTACGATACTTTGAGATGGATTGATGAGTATGCCTTGATGTATGTGTGCTTTTTTTTTTTTTTTTTCAGAATACGCCACAATCTTTCAATAAGTAAATTTGAAAAGAAAGTAACTATTTGTCAATCCTTACATGACCTCTACATAAAGGCAAAGCGATAAATCAAATTTCATACTCCTTCCAATCAAAATTGACATCGAATCACGATGACCCGTGGTATTCGTCAATCATCCCATCCAACTTGACGAGTATCTCGTTAGATATTCTTGCTATGTAATCACACTTCGAATGGACGGTACTCACACTTTTGATTTCTTCCCGTTGTCACTTGTATGTCCTTGATTAATGCATGAACTCGCTGCAATGGTTGTTCTTAGGTTCGAAAATTCATCCATCACTCCTCCGGCGTTTTGGAGTGATGATCAATCCATGTGCCTCAATGAATGTGAGCGAATGCTTGTAAGACTCAATCGAGTTCTTATGCAGCTTATGTGATCGTGTGAGTAAATGCATGATTGATTGAGAGCATGTTGTAGAATAGTGTATCTATTTGACATGTTGAATTCGCTCTTGTCGAATTCTTGTTTGATTCCTTAAATGAGTAAACAACTACTTGTTGAATAAGTTCGCTCTTTGTCGAACTTGTTCCTTATTTGAGATTATATGACGAGTAAACATCTACTTGGCATGCATGAGTCCATTGGCGTGGCATATTTGATTGAGTCGTTGGTGTGACAATGCAATCGCCGTCACTTGTTATGGGACTCGTGATAGTGATGGGTTGTTATACCTGGGGCTTTTTTATCACAGCACGCTCCTTTGGGCCACGGTTGGGGAAGTAGACTGGGCTGCACTTTGTAACTTTCAAAAGAGCACATTGGAAAGTCTAAGTACCAAGGAGAGAGCTTGGTACCCGGAAGAGAACTCGGTACTTTGATACACTCATCACGGGTATCATTGGCACAAATATGCTTAACGCCAGTATTGGCGAGAGCTACGTAGGGCACCTGATCCTTGGATAACATATCCTCCTTTTATGTGGTTTACTTTATAGCACTTATGTGAAACAATGTGCTACCATGGATATGTGATTTAAGTGTTTATTAAATGAATACTTTGAGTGACTTGATATTAAAGATGATATCTTGCTATGTATGTTGCATAATGCCATGACATGCATAATTGTTAACTCACAAAGTCTTTATGACTTACCCCCCTCCCTTTTTATCGCTTTTAGATCCGAGCCGCTCAAGTAAGTTGGCACCGCTGGCTGAGGTGTTGCAGGATTCTTGCTTGTCCGTGATCGCACGCGACGAGGTTGTGGTTTATAGATGTCCTTATTTTGTTCTCTTTTGTAATCGTTGGCGTTGGGTTTACAAGTCATTTAGACTTTGCTTGGGAACTTTGTTTATTTGGATTTATTGTCCTTACTTGTAGTTCATGTATCCTATTTTTTGAAAGGTCCTTGAGAGCATGTACGCCGAGCCTTGTATAGATGTAGTGTGGTTCACTTGATTTAACTTCAGTGCATTACTTTAGCTCTTATTTAATTATGTTGTTCTCGGCATGTTGTAGCCATCGAGGTATATTTGCATGAACTGTAGTGTTGGGTTCCATGAATTGGATATACTTGTCTTTAATATGTTATATCAGTTTAAAAGTTTTAAAAATTCTCGGGCTCAGTGCCGAGTCGCGCTTCATCTAAAAATGTTGCGTCACGTCAAGTTTATAATTGAGTCTGCATGTATTGTTGTCCTATTTGACGACTTGATTCTGATTCCTCTTGTCCTGGCCGGGTCGCGCTTGGTATCGAGCTTTATAGGTTAGCTATCTGGCCAGATAGGTTCCATGGCCCGGGCGGGTTGGTTCTTGTGTGATTTCTAACGCCGAGTGATTTCTTATAGGTTCACGATGGCGAGACTAGACACGGTGCGAATCTGGGAGTGCTGGTCCTAACTAGGGGAGGCGGTGTTGGTCGGTGGCGAGAGGATAGGCAGGGGTGTGGAACCTCCTTGAGGAGCGGGGTTGACCACTAATCTGTGAATGGCGGACATGTATCGTCGTATGCTTGCCTTTATAGTAGGGCCGGGGAGGGTCACGGGAGGGAGTACCACTTGTACCACCACCACCGGGGAACTGAGGTGAGGCGGCCGCCACCTAAGTGATGATGTGCTGTGATCTGGGGAGGAACAACGTATTTTGGAGAGATTCTGAAGATGAAACCTCCATCTTTCGAGGGTGAGTCGATGCTAGTATTGCTGAGTTGTGGTCTGGAGGATTTAGAGAAATCTTTGCAGCTTGGGCTGAGAGGAAGAGGGTTGTTAGCGGTTTATAAGGCTGAGGGAGCCGACCATTGGTGGAAAGTCTTGCTTGCTAGGCTCGAATGGGGTTCTGGGAGTGTGGCCTAACTTTGAGAGGGGAGTTCGAGGCTTCATATGTCCCTATGGTAGTGAGGCGGAGAGAGAGAAGGAGTTCGAGACTTGGAGGCGGGGTTACATGTCAGTGGCTCGGTATTCGTCTAAGTTATTTGAGTTGTCGCGGTATTGCATCTTGTACAGAGATGAGCCTGAGAGGGTTCTTAAGTTTGTGAAGGGGTTTGAAGAGCGAGTTTAGGAGGCGACTTTTGTCTCTTCGGTTGGCCAGTGCTCGGGGCGCGGTAGATCGTGCCTATGAGATAGAGAGATATTGAGAAGCATGGCGAAGCCTTACATGCGATCTTCACATCGGCCTCGGTCATCGCGAGGGAGCCTCGCGGCGTGCAGGAGAGGCGAGTCGGGGAATCGGTCAGGCGTAGGGGCAGCCGTCGCAGTGGCCATGGTAGGCAGCGATGCAGGGGGCGATGCGGGCTGAGTCGAGAGTCGAATAGTCGCTCCATCTTCTCGGGCGGCGGGGACGGAGGAACGATTACGTAGTATGTTCTTTGTCGGCGCACGAGGCAGCGATTGGCGGTGTTGGACTAAAGGCTGCTAAGTGTCACGGGTGTGGGGAGGCAGGTCATTTGAGGAGAGATTGTCCTAAGTGCGGTGCTAGTCGATCGGTGGGTTATTCCACGGTCGGGGAACAAGAGGATAGTGATGGGCGTCCGGCGCAGGCGCAGTATTTGCGCTTGATCGGCGTGGTGTCCCGAGTTCTTCGGTGATTGGAGGTACACTCTCGGTTTTTTTTTTTCGATCGTAGAGCTCGAGTTCTTATAGATCGAATTCTTCATTCTCGCATCTCGTTTATAGATCATTTATGCGTATTGCTGCTTTCGGTTGCCTTATGTGCTTGGGGTGTCATCTGGTTGGGTGATTATGCTTGCATCGAGGTTTATAGGGGTTGCGATGTACTTGTTTGTGATCGGGTTTTGCATGCGGATTTGGTAGTATTGCCTATCAGGGATTTTGATGTGATATTGGGTATGGATTGGTTATGTGTTTACCATGCTTTAGTAGATTGCCGTCATGAGGTTACTTTGCCATGCAGGAATTTGAATTTGTGTTTATTGGCGATCATGCTATGAGCGGTATACATGTTATTTACGCTGCGGGCTAGAAAAGCCTATCTCGGGGTGTCTTGGGTATATTGCTTGTGTCTTGATACTATGTCTCTTGTTAGTATAGAAGATATCCGGTAGTTAATGAATTTAGGATGTCTTTTCGGTGATTATGCATTACCTCCCAGAGAGTTAGAGTTTTGCATTGAGTTATTGCCGTACTTCACCTATCTACAGAGCACCTTATAGGATGGCTCCAGGCGAGTTGAGAGAGTTGAAGGAGCGTTTGCGAAGCTGCTTTGGATAGAGAGTTTATTAAGCCGGAGTGTGTGTCTCAAAGTGGGGTGCACGGTTTTGTTTGTGAAAAGAAGGATGGTAGTTTGCGGTTATGCATTGACTATCGTCGGTTGAACGAGGTTACTATAAAGAATAAGTATCATTACCTCACATTGATGATCTCTTTGATCGGTTCAGGGTTGCATTGTATTCCAAGTTAGACTTGAGTGGTTACCACGGTTGAGGGTTCGCGGAGGATGTCAAGACAACCTTTCGTGCAGCGTTATGGCCATTATGAGTTTGTTGTGATGCGTTTGGTTTGACAAAGCGCGCTGCCGTTTTCATGGACTTGATGAATAGGGTGTTTCATGAGTACCTTGATTTGTAGTGGTGTTCATTGATGATATCCTTGTGTACTCGAAGTCACGAGGAGGAGCATGAGCATCATTTGAGAGAGGTTCTTCTTGTGTTGCGTAAGAAGCAACTTTTGCTAATTTAGCAAGTGTGCGTTATGCTAGAACAAGTTGCTTTTCTTGGGCATGTTGTGTCTAGTGATGGTATCGCGGTGGATCCATGGTTGAGGTACATT